>RJWH01000783.1:0-388738 GCA_004363575.1 Solenodon paradoxus | reverse complement strand
TGCACAAAAACCACATGAAGTTACATCAAAAACAAACTGTTTAAAAACAGTTATAAAGTCATAAAGCAGTCACAGATAAAGACTCTTACAAAGAGGGATATAAATAAAATATTTATAGACTTATTGCCAGAAGTGGTGCAAACAAGTAGACAATAGAATGGCATCTTCAAATTAATGAAAGAAAAATATCGTTCACCTAGAATTTTATAACTAGTGAAAAATTAATGAAGCCAAAATTGTTTTTTTTAAAGACCGACAAAATTAGAAAACCACTAGCTAAATTGACCAAGAAAAAAAAGAAGAGAGGTTAAAAGAGAAGACATGAATTACCAATATTAAGAATGAAGGGAAATGTCAGTATAAATCCTATAAAGGAATATAGTAATAGTAATAAATGACTATTATGAGCAACTCTTTGCCAATAAATTGGTCAATTTAGATGAAAAGAACAAGTTCCTCGAAAGATAAAAATCACCAAACTGACTATTTCCGAGGTCACTCCCAGGTTCTGTGATTCACTAGGAAGACACAGAGTCCTCTGTTACATGTTTTATTTTTATTTTTTTAAAGGAAAGCTTCAGGCAGGAATGAAGGCAATTAGGTAGGCACGCAGAGAGAAAGAAGGAGGACTCATCTCTATTTTTATTTTTATTTAGTTGTTCACACTGGTTGCTTCCCCACCTCCAGGCCCGGGACTTGAACCGATGGGCATGTGGCTTGCTCCTTCAGAAGTGGCAGAATAACCTCTGCTCTACCAGGGTACATCTTTGTCATACTATTTGATAACAGAGAAAGGATACACAGAAAAATTAGCAAAGGGAAAAGGAACATAAGATGAAGTCTAGAGGAATCCAGGTACAACATTTCAAGAACCATTTCCCCGTGGAGTCACATAGGACATACTTAATTCCTGCAGACTTAATTAATGCAATCCACATTAAATGTGACACAAATGTGAATTGCTGTCTATCAGGGAAGTTCATCAGAGACTAAGTGGACAAAGTTTTTTGGGGATGTTGGTCATGTAGGCACCCTCTGCCTAGAAGTGCTGAAGTATCACCACATTGTTTGACTAATAGTTTAGACACAAAGAGTCACTCCTGTCAGGGAATGGTGGGAACCATCCCCAAATCCAAGTTTTCAGATATTAGTCAAAAGCTAATCTTATAAGCACGCCTTTCCAGGATGGTGTTCATAGGTCTCCTATAGTAACTATTAACACACTAACACAAGAAATTAAAAATATGCATAGCCCTATAAATAATTTAAATACTGAATTTGTTATTAAAAATATTCCCAATAAGAAAAAGACCAGATGTCTACATTCACTAATGTAAATTAAATATAGATCTAAATTAAATATAGATCAACTAAATATAGATCTAATATTTAGTAATGAAATAATAACTATTTTAAAGAATAGTCTTTCAAGAGAAGAGAACACATTACAACTCAGTTTACGAAGTCAATGTTAATCTGATACAAAAACCAGGTCAAAAAACACAAAAGAAAAACAAAAACCTATAGATCAGCATTCCTCATCAACGCAAAATACTTTAAGTTAATTTGGAAATTTATATTCTTTTTTTTAAGAAAGGAAGGAAGGTTAGGTAAGAAGGAAGGAAGGAATAAAGAAAGGAGAGAGGAAAGGAAGGGAGAGGAGGAAGAAGCACTTTTATTTATTTTTGGTTAGCCCCCAAGTCCCTTGGGTCAAGAACCAAGGGCTTTGGGTTTTTCATGGTCTACACATCATTTTTTAAAAGTTGAAAACTGGAAAAATAAGACTGTGTGAAAATGAACACTGATAGTTTTAGTTGTTAATTTTATTTTAATAGTTTATAGTTCCCAACATACTTGAATTTACCTTGTCTTCCTCAAATATTTTCTGATCACGTAGTTCATTGTAATGTTCTTGTAACCTTATATGAGTTTCTTTAAGTGATGATAACTCATTTTTAATCTCGCTCATTTCTCCATTAAGTTCTTCAACCTAATACAAATTTAACCAAAATAAGCAGATATATGAATGTATTTTGTACAAAAATACTTTAACACAATTTTTAGGAAATAGTAAAAACATACAACAACCCCAAGTTAATTACTAATAGAGCTACTACTTACTGAACTGTACTGAGTACTTAATAAACATAACTAAATATGCATTAGAATCCTATAAAGTATTTTGAACACTCGTTTATAGATGAGAAATGTGAGGCTCACAATCATGAAGTAACTTGCCCGACATCAGGTGGATATAAAGTGGCGGTCAGAATTCAAATCTGAAGCTAAATCTAGGGTTTGTATAGGTCTTAAATACTACATTAAACTACCTCGTGTTACAAATAGAAAACTATTCAGTTATTTTTAATCATAAAAATTCTAGAGGATTGACTTCCAGATGGTGACTCAATAGGACGCACTTTTGGGTCGCTTCTCACAGACACTGAAAAAAACAAGAAAAATCACCTGTTTTCCTGAGACAAACACCAAGAAACGACTGGCACTTCAGCTGGAGACAGAACAGTTTAAGTCTATCGGTGAGTGAGGACACCCAGCACCATTCTGAACTAAGCCACAGATTTGGATTTGAGATGGAGCTAGGGAGTCTCTGGATGTGCAGTGGGCAGAGCCTAGGGATTTCAGGACCAACTGCAGAGGCAGCGAGAGGTGGGCCCAGTGGGGATGAGACTAGGAGCCACGGAGGGCCAATTTGGGAGGGGGTGAAAGGAGAGCCAGCGTACCAGGACCTGAACTGGAACCTACGTGGTGAAATTGCGCTTGGTGCAGCCATAAGCAGAAATCACCAAATCAAACCCCTCCCACAACTATTTCACGCCAGAGCCTGGAGTCCACTGAGTGGAGATCCTGTCCATCAGATGCCCCACCCCCTGGATTACAATGAGAAGACAGTCCCAGACCTCAAGGCTACCTGCTAGTGCTACCTTGTGGGTAGAAGGAAAACTGCAGCCTAGTTGCTAATCATGGACAAGACAAACCTACACAATGCCAGGGAAACTGAACCCTCAGAAATATAAACAGAATACCAAATAAAGCAAAGGCACAGCGAAATATATGTGAAATGATGGATCAATCAAAAACCCTGGGAAAAATCTGACAGCAGACATATGTAAATAACCTGAAGAGGAATTTAGGGTAACAGTGATTAGCATACTCATGGGAATCCAGAAATCAGTGGAGGCAGTAAACAAGAATGTCAGGAAGCAAAGAGAAGAATTTAAACAAGACATTAAACAGGTAAGAGACACAATGGCTGAATGAAAGAACTCAATAGAGGGACTCAGCAATAGGATGGATGAAACTTCCAAGAGAATCAGTGATAAGGAAAACAGGAGAGAGGAACTCAATCAGGTAAACCAGCAAAGAGATGAAAAAAATTCAAAGAATCAAAGACAGCATTCAGACCTCTGGGATAACATCAAATGGAACAACATTCATATCATAGGAGTCCCAGAAGAAGAGAGAAAAAGGGGCAGAAACCATATTTGAAGAAATAACAGATGAAAATTTCCCCAATTTGAAGAATGAAGGAAGCCCCCAGATCCAGGAAGCTCAAAGAGTTCCTAATAAAAGAAACCCAAACAGAAATACACCTAGACACATGGTCATAGAAATGTCAAAAATATAAGATAAAGAAAGACTATTAAAAACAGTCAGAGAAAAACGTGCCACATACAGAGGAGCCCCATAAGACTGTCAGCGGACTTCTCAAATGAAACTCTACAGGCCGGAAGGGAATGTAGAATATATTCAAAGTGCTGAAAGAAAAGGAGTTTCAACCTAGGGTACTATATCCAGCAAGAGTATCATTCAGAACTGAAGGAATGATAAAAATCTTTTCTGACAAGCAAAAGTTAGAGTTTATCACCATAAAACCAGCTTTGCAAAAAATACTAAAGGATGCTCTATGAAGTATAAAGAAAACACACAGAAAAACAGTAAGACAGCAAATACACCATAGTGGGTGTCATCTGCCAGCCTTGGTCAAATGAAAACCTCCAGCATAGTTTCTTGCTTCCAGTCCTTGTTCATCAGTATAACTCATCAACAACCCGGTGGAGGTGCACCTTTCTTGCCTGCCAGCTTCTGTGTACTTTCCAAGAACTACTCCTGACCCAAGACTGCACAGTGACTTTCTTCACCACCAGTGGACGACAACTACACCTTCTCCGGATGACAAGAATGTCAACCTTAGGGAAAGGTTCCATATTTTCAACATGTTCCTTCCTTCAATACTCAGCTCTCCTTCCCAGGGTACATTTTAGAGTACTCAACCCCTTTATAGTTAGTGCCCCAATGTAATTCACAATTATGTGTAAACTTTCCATGTTTTCATAAAAAATATCTTGAAAAAATTGTATACAAGTTATACCTTCCTTGCTTTCTTCAAGTTTTTTTTAGGTGTGCAGATTTAACTTTACTAGATGAAGAATACTGAGCACTAAGTAGCACAATAGAAGCTGACACCAGTCTAGGATTTACATCAACAAACCAGGCTTTCGCTGACTATGGAAGTTTATAATATTTTCCCTAGAGGAGTAATCTTTCATGGGAAGCTCAAATATGAGATAAAATAAGTCCCACTAACAAGAAAAATACCTTTTGTCATGAAAATTATAAAAATTTCTTGAAGAATTCTAAAAGTACCCAAAATTCCACAAATCATGTAATATTGTTTAAGGAGGCTAACAGATAGGAGCTCACCTATTACTTCCCCTTCATCATATCTCTTTTAACCATATTTTAATCTATCTCTGTAAAGTAGTTCTTTTCTAAGGCTCAATTTCTTTTTTTTTTTTTTCTTTTTTTAAGGAAAGGTACAAACAGGAATGAAGGCAGAGACAGGCAGTCAGGAAGAGAGAGGATGGAAAAGCATTTATTTAGTTAGTTAGTTGTTCATTTCAGTTGTTCCCCGAAGCTCCAGGTCTCAAACCTGGGTCCTTGGGATGTCTGGGGACCAGGTCTGGTGTCCTTATCCCTTAGGCCACCAGGGCACACTTCCATGTTTCCTTTATCGCATCTTCTCCACTCTCTCTTAGTGCCAAGGCTCTTAGCGCTGATCTCTTTTCTCCTACCTATTCTACTACTGTGTTCTCTGTCCACAAATATGTTCTTCTCATTCCAGTTCTTTTTATTCCTCAACCTAATTACTTTCATATTTCTTAAAATAAAGTCCAATATTCTACCTTTAAATTCTAAGTTCCCATTAATTCTTAATGACCTTACTTCTTCCACCATAGGTCTACTAATTTTTTTCTCAGATATCACCTGCAAATAAGCAAAATCATTTTTCTAAGTTCCATACCATTTAACACATTATAGCGTGACTTTGCTGACTACTTGAACTTGAAACAGTCTCTTGTCTTCACATTCATGGTACTACTCTTTATCCTCCTACCTCTCTAATTATCAGTCCCCCCACCACTATGACACAACAAACACACACCCCACACCCCCAAGATTCTGGCATTTCCTGAGACACTTTCTTCTCTTCTGGTCCTCTACTCTTGGCATAGATGGTCTATTTACCTACAGCTTTAAATTCTGCCTTTATGCTACTAATTCTTATCGGTATCTCCTCACTTCTCTTCTAAGATAAGATTCACATTCTAAATGTATGGTATACAGTGTAAGCTAGATGCCCTGCAGGCACCATAAACTCGCATGTTCCCAAATTAAAACTAATTATTTTCATCTACCGAATCTGCTTCTCATCTTAGATTCCTTATGTCTGTTATTCTTGCCTGTTATTCTTGACACTGTCATTCCACTAGTTATATTAATCTTCGTCATATATGACTCATTGCTCTTCCTAGTACTCATATATAAAATGTTGCTAACCCTGCCAATTATACATGAAAAATACCTCCTGCAGTGTGCCCTGATGGAGCAGCAGTTGGGTCAATGGACTCAGAAGGAGCAAGTCACAAACCCCTGGGTTCAAGTGCCAGGCCTGAGGGGGTGAAGGGGAGCAACCACTGAGAACAACTAAATAAAAGTAAAATAAAGATATTTCTTCTTCATCCTCTTCATACTTGCCAGTCTAATCACCTTCATTCTTGCTTGCACCTCCCCTTAAAAAAGAATGCTTCCTGCATCTCTCCCTGTTCTCATTACTATTCCCCTAATTCACATTCTCAGAGGTTTTTGATAAGATTATTTGTTACATTCCTACTGGTCTCTTTCCATAATGCCATCCTCCATACTGTTGCAAAAGCTTTTTTTCTCCAAAACACAGATCTGACTGTGCCACCTTTTGCCTTCAACAACTCAGTGACTTCCCATTACTTATAAAATAAAAATTCAACTTGTTTAGGAACACCTGAAAAGAAATCTCAACCTATTGTCCAATGTCATGCTCTACATGTCACATGCTTTATTCAGATTTGACTATTTATCACCCTTGAAAATGCAGTTTCATGCCTCCATAATTTTTCCCATTCTTTCTTGAATGGAATGCCAACAGGATGTCATAAGAACTGCAGGAAATGGGCACCAATTTTCTGGTGAAAATCTATACGTCTTGCAAGAACAAACTCAGGTGTCATCTTTTCTCTAAAACTTTCTCCAATCTAAACAGCATGTTTTATTTTGCGCTTTCATCTTAATTTGTTAATACTACTAAAAAGCACTCCATGATATTGTGTTCAATTTCAGTTATTTATCCCTTTGAGACAGTGAGCTCTTAATCTTTTTATCTTAGGCATCCTTGAAAATACAGATCCTAAAATAGTGCCTAATACATCATAGATGCTCAACAAATGTTATTAATTGAATTCCTTTGAGACCCTCTTTTCCTGGAATAATTTCTGAATATTCCCATTTATTTTCTTTTTCTCTATATAGATATATTGGTTATATAATTAGCTAAATCAAATCAAATACATATAACACTTTAAAATATTTCCATGAATTTTAAATGTATTATTTAATAATCAGTTTACTTGCATGGTATTCTCTTTTCCTATTTTTCTTTAATACAGTAGTCTATATGATTCCATATACTTTTTTCAGTACCTTTTTATGTTCTTTCAAACCTCTCGATCCAATTTCAGTAGCCATAATTGTTCTGTACTCAAGAGTGGTGAAAAGCTTATACAGAGATAAAAGTGTAATTAAAGAGTAGCTCGAACCTCCCATTCAAGAAAACTCTTATAGAACCAAAGCAGCTTTTTCTTATTTAACTACGTTTTAAAGCATATGGAAATTAAATTATTATAGGAGCTAAAATCCTAAGACAAAACAAGTTTTTTTTTACAAATTTATAAACTGAGGCTTCACCAAATGATGAAACCGAATGTTTACTTTTTTTAATTCAACTGATTTTTCTCTTGGTGGTGGAACATGATTTTGGTCTCATTGGGAAGAATGAATGTTTAATTTCTTAGCTCAACTAATTTTAGCACAATTGATATATTTAATTTTATATTTTCTTTTCATTTTAGAGTTTTCTTTATCCTGACAGTTATCATTTCCATGGTCTTTTATATAATAAGAATGAGAAAGAAGTGTTAGGATGCAATGTGGGTTGGCTGGAGCTAAAATGAATGCCAAATGAATTAAATGAATTTTACTATAGTTATTGCTAAATGATAAAAATTAACTAGCATAGAGATTATTAAGCATTTTCTAGTATTCTGATAAATTAAGTACAAATATACTTTTTGAGATTTGAGTAAAGCTTATCAAAATCATCACTGCAAACTTGATGTCTCCAAAACATAAATTAATATACTAAATGTAAATGATTGAAAGTAAAGAGTTATTCACATATAACAACCTATATCAGACAAAGTTATCTATATAAAATGTTGTCAGCTGATATTGAGATATATACTACTATAAAATATATTGCAGTATTAAAATATAGGATAATGAGTATAAGTCAAAAATATAATCTTACTTTCCCAAAACGGAGCTTTTATACACTCATACAGTGACTTTTTAGTGTGATAATTCTTTTAAAAGAATTGAAAGGGAATGAAAATAGATATTAAAGGAAAATAAACAATTTGGGGTTCATGAATCTTTAAATTAAACTTTATATTTCACAAATTTGTACCATTTTATACTTTTATTATCTACACCAAAACTAAACTTTAGTGTAAAATAAAAATATGTGGTTTAAGAAAATAACTATACTTATATCAACTCCTGTGATAAAATGTTGATACTAAAGAACTCAACTACTCTACTATATGTAAATATGACTTTGGTACATTGCAACAAAACTGCTGAAGAAGGCTAAATAGATAAATTAACAACAGCATCTATATAATTCTTCAATTTAATCATTTACTAAAACACTATATAAAGGTATCTTATGAAAGGTAGATTATGATTATTTCTATTTATGAAAAGGTAGATTAATTTTTCTTTGTCACATATAGGAAGTCATTCAAGCTATACACACACACGTATATATGTGACTTTTCATGCATGAAAGTATTATAGGAAATTTTATTCAATTTAGCTTTCAAAAAGCATGCCCTTCTTGGAAATATAAGTACAAGAAGAAAATGTGTCTGATTTTATTCCTGTATTATTTCTGCAATATTTTCTTTGCATTTAATAGTTATTTTATATGTCTACAAATATTTAAAATATTTTACTATTTAATAAACCTACATGCTTCTTCCAAGTTCCCAGTGCTTTCTCGTGCTCATTTTGAAGATTAAGGAACTTTTCTTCATTTTCTTTTACCTTCTCCCTTTGCAGCTCATTATCTCTTTCAAGGGTCTGTAATAAAATTAATTATCCAAAAAATAATCAATACCACATTAATGAATTTTGATGTGTTTTATGTTGCTCGGACCTTTGCTTCTAACATGCTGAAAGTGCCATACAGATCAGTGATAATGTGCTATCTCAACAATAATTTTCATAAATTAACAGAAAGGTGCTTATAGTTTAGTTAACAGGAGCTAGGGGGAGGTTACGAAAAAGAAATGGCTATAAAAGGGTATAAAAACATTGCCATTATTCAGTTTCACTGCATAAGTTTTAATGTACTGAAAAAGTAATATAAAGTACAGCACCAAAAAATTTGAAATGTAGCATAATCTAGCCCAACCTTACTAAAATATTTTAACTACCTCAGAACATTTTTTTGTATTACTTTATTTTCAAAATCAACTAGACAAAAAAATCTGTAAATATAATTTTAATTTCAAATGAACACTTCTACTAGCATGTTTATATTTATATTATCATAATGCATTATTGCATAAAATATCATACTATAATCACCATACAACCCTCTCCCCCAAAAAACTCCTTTAAAAATTCAAATACTGTTTTCTTAGAAAAGAGTTTAAAAGTTATTAAATCCAGTGTTATATTAGGTTTCTTCAATGTACACTAATAATCCAAGTAAAATTCTATAAAGAGATAAATAGTAAGAACTCTATTTGTCTAATACATTTGGAATTTTTAAGTTCATTCATTTATTATCAAAGCTATGTATGTTCAGAGTAAACATTCTGAATCCCACAAAGAATAAAGAAAAGTGAAATTTTCCTCTAGAGGTTTTCCAGTTTTCCTCAGAAGTAACTATAAGTTTCTTGTCTATCCTTCCAGAAATTGTATATAAGCACACAAATATATAAAATATATCTTTTAAAGTACAGATAAGTCTAAATCATACATACTATTTTGTTCTGAAACCTGGTTGAAAAAAATGACTAATGACTAGCTTACTTTCCATATCATTACCTCTAGATCTATCTCATTTAAACAGCGTCATAATATTCCAGCTAATTAAAGAAGTCTGAATTATATACTGGATATCAGTTTGCTAAAGAAAAATTTATACAAAATAAATGAAACATATAATAAAAGCATTTTACAATTTTTTAAAGGAAAGAATGAAGGTAAGCAGGCAGGCAGAGAGGAAGAGAGAAGAAGCACTTTTTTTTTAATTTAGCTGTTCATCCCAGTTGATGCCTACAGCCCCAGGACAAGAACCCAGGTCCTGGGGATGTATGTGTACTGAACCAAACCTCTACTCCACTAGGGCACACACACAATTTTAATATGAAGATTCTCCTCTAGCTCATAAAGAACTATGTACTTTGAGAACACTTGATGACTACTACTTTGTCCTCAGGATAATGTAAATATTTTTATAAAAATCATGTTTTCTTAATTTATAGGAACATATAAGAAGAGCATGGTTTCTAAATATTTACAATGGTGCATATGTAATAGATGTTTATTACTTTAACATTCTAACAAATATTTTATAATCTATATCTTAATAATATAGTATTTTAGAAGATATACAAGTCAAAATTTAGAGGCAATCTGAGAGAATGTCATAGTCTCTATCCTAGTAGAGTTAATAAATGACCAAGAGCGTTATGTTCTTCAAGCAGTATATTAAATATGTCAATCACTTCCTGTCCCTAACATACCCTTATCTTTTGTCTATATCAGATAGTCTCCCAGCTACCATTTTTTGAGATACTCCATCCTTCCATTTCAATATGAACTGAATGCTCTTTCATCAGTTAATATTAATATAGATCAGGTTATTCTCTTAGGATTCCCCTCTCTCTTCTTCGGTGGGCCTCCTGATTTCTAGAGTTCATGGGTTTCATATATTCTGGTTTACTCTCTTGTCTTGGTAATGCAAACTTTCTATTACTTCTTGATAAAGAAGGCATATATGATATAATTATTTTGAGGTCCTCTATATCTGAAAATATCTTTATTCTAACAGTACTTAAAAATTAATTTGTCTCAATACAGTATTATTCTTCTTTGGAAGTCGGTATCTCCCAAACTCCTCAAGGCATGGTTCTACTGTTTTAAATTCCCAGTGTTGGTAGTCTCATTCTTGATCCTTTGAATGTGACCTATCTTTTATTTCTACAGAGTTTTAGAATTTTTAATTGTAGTATGAAATTTCTTAATAATATACACTGGTATTGGGCAAAAAAAACTCAAATCCTTCAGTTCTAGGTTACTTTTTTGCATATATCTATGGTCATTTCCTCTCCTTCCATTTTTCTTGTTTTCTCTGAAAGTTACCAAACCTCTTGTACTGACATCCCTAAATTTTCTTTTTCTCCTATTTTCCATCTTCTTGTGCCTTGGTTCTACATGCTAGAACACTAACTCAATATTATCTTCTAACTTTTCCATTGTACTTTTTAATGTTTGCTAATATATTTACTTCAAGGATTCTTTTTTATTCTATGAATGTTTCTATTTTGTATAGACTCCTACTTCCTGCTTTGTGGATTAAGAAAAGTAATCTTAACTGAGTATATTTTCCTGGTTTCTCCAAGTTTTTTTCACTATGTTGTTTGCTTTGTCTGTATATTGTGTTGGAGACTCTTCAAATGTCCAGTGATCCTTAACTCACAGTTCACATTTAAGAAAGAAGTATTAAAAGGCTGGTGAAAGTTTTGTCAACCGGTGGACTTCACAGTTGCTGCTCTAGCTTAGCTATTTCACAGGCAATTTAATTGCAGCCACTACAGTCTTTTCTCGTGAGCAGGCTAGTTCCTCCAAAAAAAGAATCCCATTCTTCGGCCCAGAAATTATATGACTAGCTGCCCTATAAATGGAGAAACTGGGGGAGGAGGTGTCAGAATTCAATATTTAGACTTTTTACCCTCTTTTCAATACATTACTCTCAGTAGCATACTGGTGAATTGGCTCTCAAAAAAACAAAAAACCCTGATTTTATAGCATTTGCCAGTGTCAGAGCATTTCTTCAGTGTTAAATATTCCCATCATGATCAATTTCAAGATACCATGGGTTTAACAACCAGTTCTCCTACGTACAGTTAGTTGTCTCTAGCACACCACAGGATCTGTTTGTGCAGAGAGGGAAGGGAATTTGGAGATATCTGATATCATCCTCCTAATTTTGACTTCAATTGTGCAACCTACTTCTAAAGGAACGTGATGCTTGCAATTCATGGTAATTTCTGAACTCTGACATGTATTTCTATTTTCTCTCATGTGTTAAGGAAATTACTAATTTTCCATTTGGTTCCCAGTTTTAAATCTTTATTTTTACTGTTTCCTTTCCCTACTTCTTTGACCTTGTAGATTTTTACCCCCAGTTTCTGAAAGGAGACATAAGTTAATATATAGGTTTAATTCAACATGTTTAACCAGAAGCCCTGACCTGGCAGTTTCTAAACTTGGCAAAAGTCAGATTTTATTCAGTTAATCATTCATTAAATTAATAAAATTTAATGCACTCCTATTATGTGCCAGATACTTTTAGACTCATGCCACATTAGTGAAAATGTTACTGTTCTCATAATATATATATTCTCTCAGAAAATTATTTGGTATTATTCACATCTGATCTAACAAATCTGAAAATCATCTCCAAAAAAAATGGATATTGTGGAAAGTCAAAATAAAACTATTAATGCTTTAATATACTCAAAATTAAGTATATTATCCTGGTTAACATTAAGTTAATACTATGAATATGGAAGTAAACTAAGTAAATTACTCTTGTAACACTGTGACTAGAGCAGCATAAAAATACTTATATCTAGACTAGCCTATAATGAAATCATAGCAGAAAATATTCTCTACCGTGAGAATTTAGGTCTCCGTGACTCACACTGTACTACTAAAAAATAAGACAGATGACAGCATGATTGCAGAGCACTGAAAAACAGCAGGCCATTATGAAGAGTAATGATGCCTTTTAGTACAGGTAAAATTAGAATGCTCCTCGAGAAAACACTTGAGATATCTATGCATTATAATCCTCAGCAACAGTTCAAGATTAGTATTTTGTTATACTATATATCAAACGTTCTCTAGCATCATTCTGTAAACAAGTGCTGATCCATGACAAAATTTCACTAGTCCATGGCAAAAAAATGTCAATATAAGGTCATTAAGTGTATTTACTGGTAAAGGAATGTCCTTTATCTTGAGGTTATATCCTTATTATATTTTTGGTGTTAAAATTTTCTCTTTCATAAAATCAAAGGGATGATAGATGGTATTGTTTATTATTTAATGTCTTTATTTATCAAAGTTAAAAGCTGATGGCTCTATCCTGATATTAAATCCAGTTTCTCTATGTATTATCAAGGCTCAAGTAATAATTATACTAGTTAAAAAGAGAGGCATTTGGATTATCTAAAATATCAGCAGTTATAGTTGAAATATCCTGAACCCATGGAACCATATTTAATCATCAAGAAACATATAACTATACATATCTATCACCACTGTAGGCCCAATAGAATTCAACAACACAAGCACTGGGTTAAGTTCATGGAGGACAATTTAAAGGTTGTGATTTTTATATAACTGTTCTAACAAAAGTGAAATCTCTTACAGATCTAGGAATAATACTTGCACAATGTAATGTTGTAGAAATAATGCTGGAGTAGAATCAGGACAAAGAGTTTTTCCTGGTTTTGCCACTAATTATCAGATTTTGAACTGCATTGCTTTCACTTTCTGGATCTCTACAAACAAAAATAGGGGGAAAGTGCTGTTAAAGATACTTTGTGGTGCATCCTGGTAGAGCCATGGTTAGGTCAGTCACCCCTGAAAGAGCACAGACCACAACCCTGGGCTCAAGAACAAGTCTGGGGGAAAACAATCAATGTGAACAACTAAATTAAAATAAAATAAAGTGCCTCTTCCTCCTCCCTTTTCCTGCCTGCCTGCCTGCACCTTTCCGGAAAAAAAAAAAAAGCTTCACGTATTCTCCTTCGCTTCTTCTCTCCCTTCCTCTCTCTTGCTTTCTTCCCCTCTCAACCCATCACAATACTTTTAATTTTCCTGGGCAGGAGAATGCTCATGGAATTAAATGCAGATTTTCACAGGTGCCTAAGGGCCTTGCCACACAATTTAGCATAAGTAAGATTCATCAGCTAATAGGTTCCACCTCCTGCAAACTGCTGGACCCATATGCTACATCTTGGCTGAGGGTGGAAGGAAATCTCCCTGTCCCATGAATCTTCTAGCCCAACCAAAGCAAATGGGTAACTCTCAAAGGACTAAAATGACCAGGCAGAGATTCACCTCAGGATCTGAAATGAGAATTTACTGCCTGCCAAGTCACTTGCCTACTAATGTAAAAGGCATTGCCAAGCTGGACAGGGAATGCTGCGGGGCATGTGAGTCAACCAGACCCTCTCTACCACATTTAAACCTCCACCAGGGACAAAGGCAACAGCAGAACACAGGCCTATGCCCATCAGTGTAACCCAGTCAACCACCAGCACTGGTGAAACAAAAGCAGGGAGGACGAAGCCAAGCAGGATCCTGGACACCAAAGGGTAGACGAGTGGCAGCCAAGAACTGATCCTGAGAGGCAGCAGGAGATGGGAGAATAACTGAGGTGAGGCTCCAAGCCCTACTGCTCCATTTTTCCAACAGATTTAATTTATGAAACATAAATTCAAAGGTAAAAACTCACAAAATTTCAAGAACTTAACCACAGAACATTAAACCTGAAACATGAGACCCTTATGAGTATAGGTAGCTATACCAATGTACTGGTTATTTACCGATGAAACTGGCCTTAATTAACTTTGCTGATGGTGGTCTTTAAGTGGGAAGCAATTGTAGTTTTCCGGGGAAATATTCAGCTTCACCCAAGTGTCTCTTCAGAGGGGTATAAATATCTTCCACTGGCCACCCCGTAGATCATGCTCCAAGCTCTTTCTCTGAGTTGGACATTTCATTACTCAGTTCAGTTGCACACAGAGAAGTTCCTGCCCTTCTACTAACCTTCATGTTCCTTCGTGTGGAGCTAACAAACCACCAAGGTTCTCTCTTCTGCACACTTACAGGACCATACAGTGATAGAACAAACACAACATACTTCAATCTCCACTGGCACAGATGAATCCAAAAACTTTTCTCCCTGAAATTTCTAGACCAGAACAAGGGATCAAACTGTATATTCTCGGTATCCTTCCAAACTTCAACATACCACATTCCTACATATGAATTTACACATTTTGTTCTTACTAGCAACACGAGAGTGGATAGTTAGGTTTTCTTACAGCATCTCAAGCATCTATCTAAAGAACAAGATGGCAGCTTCCTCGTCTTGTACCCAAATCTTTATAAGTGATTTTCTTGTAGACTCCCTTACTTCGCTTCCTAAGGGGAAATGTACTCCCTTCCTCTAGGTATGTAAGACAAAAGTCTCTCATTTTAAATCTCACTCCCAAAACATCAGTGACAATAACTTTTCCCCTCCCCAATCATTTTGTTATGTACATATTGGAAGATAATAGGGGGACTGTTATGGTAATAAGCCCAGTTCTGCCACATTCTTGTGAAGAGAAATCTGTCTCCAATTTCTAGGAACACACAGATTGCTTTCTTAGAATGTGGTGACAAACTGTCAACTTTTATTTTTATTTTTGGATCTTGGACACAATTTTAAAATGAAGAAAAAAATCCATTCAATCTTTTATAAAGTGAAATCTGATACCTGATAACACTGAAATGTTCATTACTTTAGATGATGAAGGAAGCCAAAATCTACCCTTAAAATTCAAAACGATCTCCAGCTTTGTCTGGACAGATGACTGTAACTAAACAGACAGAACTCTTCACATGGAAATAGACTAAAAGAATAAAATATAGGAGTATATATGTATATAAATAACCTTGTTATTTTCTTTTAGCACCTTCAGTTCTACTTCCATTTCTGTATTAGCCTGAGTCTGCTGCTGAAGTAACTGTTGCATACGTTGGAAAGAAGTGATGATGTCCTTTAAAAAAGTACAAACATAATATAGCAATTGAGAACATGGTAAGATCATAGGTATATTTCTAAACTCACTCTTAAAACACATTTCCTAGTTTCTTGCTATTTTTATTTTTAATTTTAGCAATGTAGTAAACAACATACTAAAAGAAAAAATGCACATTTTACTAATTTAATGCCTAAAATAATTTAGATTACATGATTTTTTACGAAGCATTAGCTCCAAAATTTCCTCAAATAACAACAAATTTTGTGAAATGGACCTTCAATTCTTAAACACCACTGAAAACATGAAGAATTAAAAACTAAAACTTTCGTTGGCTTGCCCCCCAAATAGCAAATAACTCACTATTAAAGTGTCATATAGATAATCGGCTAGGATGTCATGGAATAAATTCAGAATTAAGTGGAATGAGAAGCATAAGAGATAAAAAGAAACAAGAACTTTCTTTTATACATTTTTTAAGTATAGAAGTAAAAATATCAAGTAGATCAAATGAGCATATAATGTCTTTAAACACATACTCCAACCATACATATATTTTAGTAATTATATGCTAGAGAACCACTGGTCTAAACTATCAAAGAAAAAAAACTGATAACTGATTTAATTTGAAAATACTTTTCCAGTTTTATTGAGATATAATTGAAATATGTCATTGTGTAAGCCTAAGATGCACAATGCAGTGGTTTAATAATACATGTACATGTTGCAAAAGGATTACTGTAAAAAGACTACTTAACATCTCTATTGCCTCACACAATTAGCAATTTTGTGTGTTGACTGGTGAGAGTATTTAGGATCTAATTTCTTGGCAACTTTCAAGGATATACTACAATACTGTTAATTAAAATCATCATGTTGTATATTAAATCCCCAGAACTTATTCATCCTATAACTAGAAGTCTGTACCCTTTGACCAACATCTTCCTAATTCCCTGATTTATTATCTTTTTTTAATGGGAGTGTATGTGAGACTTGCTTTAAAAGGTACACATTCTGAGACAGATGGTGAAGGGTAGAGTAGACAGATTTGGTTGTACTAGGCATCTGGTCACCAGGGTTGCTTTTAATTCTGGCAAAGTGAATACTGTTGTCATCAATCACCCCTTAATTGGCTTAAAATACATTGTCTACATGCTCCAGTATGATTCCAGCTATGGCAAGTTCAATGGTACAATCAAAAGAGTGGGAAGATTGTCATCAATGGAAAGCCCATCTCCATCTTCCAGGAGTGAGATCCCGCCAACATCAAATGGTGCAATGCTGGTGTTGGATATGTTCTGGAGTCCACTGGAGTCTTCACTACCTTGGAGAAGGCCGGGGCTCACTTGAAGGGAGGAGGCAAAAGGATCATAATCCCTGCGCCTTCTGCTAATACTCCCATATATGTAATGGACATGAACCATAAGAAGTGTGACAACTCCCTAAAAATTCCCAGCAACGCCTCCAGCACCAATGTTTTGCCTTCATGACCAAGGTCATCCATGCCACCCAGAAACCCCTCTGAGAAACTGTGGTATGATGGCCAAGGGCTACCCAGAACATTACCCCAGCTTCTACTTACACTGCCAAAATTATGAGCAAGGTCAGCCAGATGCTCAATAGGAAGCACACTGGCATGACCTTCTGTGTCCCTACATGCAACATATTGGTGGTGGATCTGACCTGGCGTCTAGAGAAAGGTGTGCCAAATATGATACCAAGAAGGTGGTGAAGTAGGCTTCACAAGGTACCCTCAAGGGCATCCTGGGCTGTACTGAGGACAAGGTTATCTCCTGTAACTTTAACAATGACTCTCACTTCTCTACCTTCAATGCTGGGACTAGTGATAGTGCCCTCAAAGATCTTTTTTTTAATTTTATTTCCTAGTATCATGATATATTTAGCTACTATAACAAGGTTGTGAACCAAGGCTGTGGTCCAAGGATCTGGGAACCCTGGACCACCAGTCCTGACAGGAGCACAAGAGGAAGAGAGAAATCCTCAGTTGCTGTGCAGTCCTTCCCCCATTCATTCAACAAACTGAGGATCTCCTGACTTTGATAGTCTCTATCTCAGAGCCCGTGAAAAAGGGGAGGACTTAGGGAATGCTACCTGTCATTTATCATCAATAAAGTATATTGTATTCACACACAAAAAAATACACATTAAATGGTAGACATTAATCCAAGCATGATTCTATTTGCTACTTATTTTCTTCATAATATCTAGTTTCTAAAATACTTATTGGTTTCCAAAATATCTTATGATTGCTTGCCTGTTTTTCTTCTTGAATATGGGTAATCTCTTCATTAAGCTTCTTATTTAAATCCAATCCCTGAAATATAAATAATTTGGAGTAAAGATATGAATTTGGCAAATTCTACATTCTTTTCAGGGCTTAACATATTTGGAAGTATCATAACCTATTATTATTATAGATGACCAACATGTTAAAGTAGTGACTTCAGTGAACTAAAGAAGATATCCAGTACAGTCTGGTATAAACATTTATATGTTAATATTAAAAACTACATTAATTTCTCATCTCTAAAAGCTTGTCATACTGTATCATATCATATGACACACTGTATCATAAGATTGTCTAATACAATATTATAGTGGAAATAAATGGTTATAGACAAATTTTATTATCCTAAAGTCTTGCTGTCCTAAAATCATCTAATAATTTGAAAGTTAATATTTTACCATGTACATTAACTTTAAAAAGGAATATATTTGTATTATGATCCTGAAATGCGCATGAGCTTACAAGATATCAATTTTATAAAGACAAGTACACTTAATAAATACCATGTTGAGTCTTTCTTGAAGTTCTTGAAGTTTTTGTTCTTTAATTTTCAAATTGGTAGTTTCTTCTCCCATCTTATGTTGACAAAGGACCTTGGATTTTATCAAATCTGAGGTTACTTTTTTCAGTTCCTTAATATAAGAAACATCAAACAAAGTTCAGTATAGCTATTTCATCAAAGGTACTTTTCTGACAGTTTTAAAGTATATTTTAAACTTATTACTCTAATTCATTATATTTCATATGTCAAGATAATAGTGCTGGCTTATCAAGGTCTGTTTCTTCTAGCTCCTTTACCAGATAATTAGCCAAGGTGGGAATGCTACTTGTGGCTATGAAACAGACAACTAAATGGCTTATTTCAGGATTAAAATTCTGAAATACTAGCTTCTAAATGGCGATATAGAGAGAACTGCTATTCTGGGTATATTGATTATATGAAATATTCAAGGATCATATTTCACATTCTTGACTACACAGCCTCTGAATTCCTTTGAATTTTTGGATGAACTCAGCGTTAGAAGGGCTTGTTGCCCTCAAGAGATGCTGGAAATGCCAAATATTAGCTTCAGAAGTCTGAGGCCAGGTTCTACCAGTCAGATGCACCTGTCTTGAATAGTGCACCAAGAACTAGTGTCACAAAGAGCAAGAGCCTCTGCAAATCCATTTGCGGGGAGAGATGAGGGCAGTTCTAGCACCTTGAAGCTTCCCTGGGCAGCAGTGAGATGAGCGCAAGAGCAGCATCTCTGTGGTCAGCGGTGGCGTACAGGCCGCAGTGCACAGTACTCAGAAGCAAAACATGACTAATGTTGCAGCCTTGAATGCTGCATAGCCTCCCTTGCTTCTGACTATTTTCAAGTCTGAAATGACTGAGTTCCAAATTCATCTGATGACAAAATCATCTTATAATAAATAAAGCTGTAATTGAATAAAGGTTGTATTTAAGAACTAGATATATAAGAACTAAAGCAAACAACTCTTTAGTAGAAAAAAGGTTGGTTAAGTAGGATAGTGGGGTTATGGAAAGTTTTTATTCATTGCACTGATTCATATTTTTTTTTCTAAAATAAACATTCCTCATGTAGTTTTAAAAATAACATTAAAACTATGGCAATAGGTGCAATCAGTTACTAGAAAACAGAAGATGACAAATGACTGAGTCCTAAAGAATGCCAACATCCATGGATTAGAGAATGAACTTGCATAGAAAGCTAAAAAGTACTATCAACAGAAGTGGAAGGAAAACCAAGAAAATGTAGTATCATGGAAGCTGATAAAGGAGAAAACAAGGCTGTCAAACCACCAGAGTTCTACACTTGATAGCCCCAGCCATCCAGAAAATCACCCCATCCAGGAGAAAAATTAACTGTCTTAGTTCATATAGCATACGTGCATTGCATAAAATGACTGCTAAAGTAACCCTGTTGGTCAAGAGATAGGGCTCTGTACTCAGAAAAGCAAGCAAATTAATGGCTAGTACAAAGAGAACAATCAGCATATATTGATAAATAAAAAGAAGTTTGAAGGAGATAAGCCTTAAAGAATGAACAGGACACACACTGGACATCCTCCAATTGCAACTCCTGATTGCCTTTCCACCCTTTCTCCACAAAGCTCTGTGCCTGGTGTGGGTGATGTGTGTAATATGGAAAACAGTTTCTCAAGCCCTCTTGCTCCTAGTGGGTTCAATCTATGGGAGGTATCCATTGATCAGGAAAGGAGAAAGACTGATGTATTTCCTCAACTCACTCTTCAATCTCCATTACCATAAATTAACAATGGCTCTTTACTTTTACCAAAGGTCGCAGATTCTGAATTGCAGCTTTCTTCTACAGCAGTACCTACAGCTCTCTACAGGTTCCAGTAACTGATTTCATCCCTTCAGGGCTAGGTATTGTAATCGCTCCCCAGCTGCTTCTATTCCTGTAGTGCTTCACTATGCCTTGTGCTTTCCCTAACTCTGCCTAAACTTTTAAAATAGATTCTTCATCAAACTTTTCTCAGTTATTCATTCCTATTTGTCAATTGTTTGCTGCCTGATTCTGTTTAACACAAGAAAATTGAGAAGAGGCATTTCAAGTGTGGTAGGGGATATGGAGAACAAAGATAAAATTTAAAAAGTAGAAAGAATTAAGAATTATGCTGGAACAAAGTTTTAGATTATACAGAATAAAATATGCTAGTTAGGAAGTAGTAAGAAACATTGCTGCATATGTAGAATGGGACCAGACCATGGAAGCTCTGGAGAGTTGGCTGAAGTAGTTTACTTGAAGACTGGCAGCATGTTTCATGATTTTTACATTTATGTCTAAAAATATGTCTTACTATGAAAGATGCTATACAATGTTTGGCTACAGTTTTCTCGAAAGGTCAATGATTATCATTGTTTTTCAGATCTTCAATGCACTTTTTTCTTTAAATTAAAAAATAAGTTTGAGATTAAATCAATATGTTGTATATACCTTAAAGTTACACAATGTCAATTACATCTCAACAGAGCTGGAAAAATGTTTGGGACTTGACCTGATAGGCAAAGGAGAATTATTCAATCTACCACCTCATTTATTAAGTACCTAGCATGTGTCAGGCATACAGGAGTGATATGTTAAATTAATAACTTAGCAAAGTTTATCTAAAAAAAGGTGAATAAATAGTAGGCTATTTTATTATTGCAGTCACAAGATTGAGTGCCTACACTATTATTAAGTGGAGAATAGACAATGTGAAACATTCTAAAGGAAGATGGTGAATAGACAAAGAGAATGCAGGAAAAAGATGATTCAAAGATGATCCCAGAGGGTCTAGGTGTAATTAGCATGAAAAAAGGGGATCATGAAATATGAAACAGAGAAGCATGAAATGGAGAAGAAATAATCTATTTTACTGATTTAAAAAAAGATGAAAAATGTATATAAGACAGCATGAAACAAGAGATGTGTAATGTTCTGAGACTGACTCTTTTTTTTTAAAGGAAAGGTGAAGGCAGGAATGAAGGCGAACAGTGACAGACAAGCAGGAAGAGAGGAAGAAGAAGCACTTTATTTTATTAAGTTGTTCATCTTTGTTTTCATTCCAGTACCAGGTCCGGAATCTGGGTCCTTGGGATATGTGGCCTGTGCTCTCAGCAGAAGACAGCTAACAAATCCCCTACTCCACCAGGGGTGCACCTGAGACTGACTCTTAAGAAAGCCAAATAGAAACCATTAAGCTTAGACCACAAGCTGTTACCATTCTCAAATAAAGTCTTTCATTCATATTTTTTCAAAGTATGAAAGGTTATAAATGATAGATTTTACCAGGTGACATTTCAATGGACTTATGATAGTTCCCCTTCCCAGATAAAGGATGGTTTCCTTGGAAAGGAGAGATGTATGAAGAAAAGTCAATACCATGTGTGCTCTATTAACACTGAAGTTACAATAAGTCATAAAAGGAGATGACCTACAAGCACTTGAAAATATAGAATTAAGAATAAAAGAAATGTAAGGAAGGAAATATAGACGTGAAGTCAACAGCAAGAAATAAATGACTGAGTTAAGAAGTATGAGTTGGTTGAATTAATATGAAAAGAGAAAATCAAAGAACTTAGGATAGCACTTTGGAGAAATGGGTGAAACAGAAGATAATCAGGAAGTCAGAGAAATTTATTTGTACTTGAAGACTTTTAAAAGTAAACTAACACATTTTATATTTTAAGCATCTTAATCTTACACAAAAAACAGTATTATTTTAATGAAAAGCACAAAGTATCAGTATCAGTTAGGATACTTTGGTTATTTGTAACAGATCATCACATTTAAACCATCAAATGATAAGGAAATTTATTCCTACACATAACAAGGAGTCCAATGTTGAGTAGTTTTCTTGTTGGTTGATTTGGGCACTCAATGATGTATATTTTCAAAGACTAGGATATTTTTTCCACTTTTCATTCTTCTTCCTTGAACTAGTAGCAAGAGGCCAAGTCAGGTATTACAAAGCAGCCACCTCATGCTGGGGCTCCTTATATAGAGCAAGAAATTTTTCTTTAGAAGCAGGAATTACCAGAAGATGAAGTATATTTATCTCTTGCTGGCCAGAACTGGATCACTACTCTTCCCTGAACCAAATAAACACTGTCATAAGAAAAGAGATGATATTAATTGGCTTGAGACAGACTTAATTATGAGGTGGATAGGATGTGTTCACTACAAGAGGAATTTTAACATTATAAGAAGTTTAACATTAACATTATACAATTTATAGGTTGCTTAGAATAATACTATAAATATTATACAGCCCAAAGTAAGGATAAGTGGAGAATCTTTTTTTACAAGCTGTTGACATTAAGTAATTTATCTATTTTCCTTGGGTTTCAGTTCCCTTTCCAAAGGAGGGTGGACACTATTCATGGGTTTGAGAAGTTCTAGAGGTTCCATGGTGCCTCCTCTGTGGTTACACATAAAGGAGGAAGAGTCAGCATGTGGTGCTCCAGTGTTTCTCCAACACTTTCTTCAAGCACAGGCTCTACTTTATTTAATACTGAGCTTCTATATCTTGCATTAAAGGTTCTGTACTCAAATAAATATGAAAGTTAGATCATATGATCCCTATGATTCCATGAAATTTAGAGATAAACTGAAAGACAATTTAGAGAGAACTCATCATTGTAGAAAAAGAATATAGTTCAAGCTTGAAGGGAGAAAGAGCAATTGATGAGCCAGAAGAAATTTCAGACTTCCCTATCTATTAGGAATTTAAAGACAAATGAGGCTGTTTCAGTTGTTTTGAAAGTCTATGTAAATAAATAATCCACCTCTACTTAGGGCAGAAAGAGTGAATCTATCAAAACTATCTTAAATGTAACTTCAAATGCAAGTAACAATAATCCTATATTTAAATGTGTTTTGAACTTTCTGAAGCTTTTCCATGCATTTATTATGCTATATTTATTACATATATATAAAATAAAAAGGCATTATACTAATATTACAAATAGAATACAAAAAGGAAAAAAAATAAGCAACACAGTAGGGTCTGAATCATGCACCTCTGTGGGATGACGTATTTGAAAGGTTTCGATTTAAAGAAAAAGGTAAAATGATGAGTTAAAATAAACTGAATAAAGATGAAATAAACAGGGAATACTAAGCAGGGAAAGGATGCGCTCCTTGAAGAAAGAGGAATGAATGAATGAGCCCAGAAGGAAGCAGTTTTAATGATGTGTTTCAAGGTAAGAACATGTTAATCTTTAAATCTGCAAACTCAAGGCATATAAGAAGCTGGTTAGGACTATGAAGTTTAAATAAGTATATGCTTTCTAAATGGGTAACATGATATGAAAAAAGAGTGGCAAACATAATATAAAAATATGACTATCTTTACCTAATATAAGATTTGATGAAATCAAAGGTTGATTTATTCAGGATAGAGTAAATGACAATGAGTATTTCCTGAAAATAGTCAAAGTTGGTCCAACAGACTAAGTTCACAGTCAATTTCCAAGGCACAGAAAATATAGAAAATGTTAAGTAGAAGATGAGGGTTTAATCATTGAATCAGCTGGTTTCACTCTATTCAAGGCAATAACCTGAGCTCCGAAATCACCATGTTTATAGACAGATGCTCCTGGCTAAATGTGAACAAACTAGAGCAATTTTCTTACCAGTAATGGGAAAATAAAGTTTAGCAGATGGAGTCACTACTATTAGGTTATCTTTAAAACAGCACTTTTCTAGTTAGAAAATAGTCTTCACTGTTGTAATCACAGCCCTAAACTTGTAAATTTAAAATGTTAATTCTATAAGTTGAGATACAAGAATATACAGCACTTGAAAAGAACAATTACATTAATAAATCAGTCACTGGCTTAATAAACTTATTGATTTTATTCTTTCCACCATGAATAAATATTCATGAAACATGAGAGGACATTTAAATTAACTATGGATACTGAAGGATATAAAAATAATCTAATTATTGAAACTCTTAATATAACTTCTTAAAACTTAGGAGATTGGTTCAAAGGAAAAATATCTGTTGGAGCACCTCAAAGTTTTCATCTCACCTCAGATTTATAGGATGTTTGACTAATATTTATATTGTTTTACAGTAATTAGTCATAATCATCTAAGTAATGAAAGGGTCTTTTATGCCTAATTGATTATATTTTTTAAGACACCAATGACCGAGTTAAAAATTCTGTACATCTTTCTTTATACCATATTATGTAACTTACTTTCAAGTTGCTCTTTTGTGCACTAAAGTGATCATTTTAAAAGGAAAAAATAAAACAATTTTTTAAAAATGTATACTGAATTTTTCTAAAGCAAGATATACCTATATGAAGTAAACAAAAATTCAAACAACTTAGATAGTAAATTATTAGGTTGCTTATTTTATACTAATGATCTGGTCTAGGTTCACTCCTAATCTATAAAGAAAGTCCTACTGATAAAAGTACAATTAAAGAGAAGAATATGGCTAAAACTTATATTCACATAAACAGGCTTACAATTCTCTAAATTAATAAAGGAGGACTGGTTTTCTAAAAGGTTTTTCACCTGTCAAGGTTACAAAATTCATCACCTATATCTTTCTACATTTTCAACCATTGAAAACACGAAGCTGTTTTATGCTTTAAAATGCATAATTCTACTACAATAATTGTTACAAACAGCAGGGGATTGGAAAAAGGGTAGGTAGAGGTGAAAATCCATATATGGCTAACAAAAGTAAAAACTAATAATTTCTTAAGATTTTCTTTTTCTCATCTATTACCTAATCTTAAGAGCATAATAAAATCAGAGACCTCCATGAAATGATTTTTCCACTGAAAATATGCTTTTGATTTTATAGTCTTTATAGCTTTCAAATATCTTGAACTTTTAGTACATTGTCTGTTTTCTAACCATTTTATTCAAAGTTGTTAGTGCAGCAAGTAAACAGCACATGCTTTGATCTCATTAAATTACAACTTATAGTTCCTAGAGTCATAAATATTGTGCCCTTTCCTCCTTCACCCCTCCTTTTCTGGTATGAGGTAGTCTGGTAAATATCACTATCTCCTCAAGTGCTCTGACGTTTACTCAGACAAACAGCAGAGGTTATGAATGCTGCTCACAGATAGTATCGGGAATTCTTCATGATTGCCATAATGGTGAACCCAGAACTGTACTACCTAGTTTTATCTAACAACTAAATTTGGTCTGTTTAACTTTGCTCCACAAAAGGAAAAAAAAAAAAAAAAAAAAGGAGTTATATCTTATCACAAACTAATAACTGTTCTGGACAAAGTCACAGAAAAGAGTAAAAGAAAAATGAAAATTATCTTTGGGAAAATTAATGACTGGAAAAAAGGAGTGATTTAACCAGTTATATTACTTGATTAGCTTCTGAAAGGGAAAATTTAAAAGTTAGCAAACTTGTTTTTCCCACAAAATCACAAAATAAGTTCATTCCATACAAAATTACAAAATGGATTCATGCATGCTAAGTTGGTCATGTCAGTTCATATATTTTTATTTAATGTTTATTAAGGTCTTAAGTGATTAAATAATATTTATATTAATTTGATGATTCTGCTTTCAATTCCAATGTGACTGGGGTTTTTTCCATAGCACTATATGCTCCATTTCATTGTCCAACAATTCGACTTAATCCTGATATGATCAACCTTTCAGAATAGCATCAGGTTCCACAGGTTAAGGGCTCAGTCCTACAAGACTGATACCTGCCTTCAAACTTCATCTTACGTCAGCATAGTCGTTTTCACACAGTCACAATTTACTCCACACAAAATTACAAAATGGACTCGCGCATGCTTTTTCTATTCCTCATTTCATCAAAAAGGTCACTGAAAACATACTTATTTATAACTACTTAGTTCAGTTATTTATATTTGCATTTAAAGTTTATATTGATAAAAATGAATGGTTCTTTTAACAATTCTGATTTGAAACTACAAATTTTCAAAAAACGTTTTCTCCTACATTAAAGAAGTCATTTCGATATATTGTGAAATGATTACCACAATAAATCAGCCTAGTTAGCATCCATTACTATTTATAATTTTATTTTATTGTGATCATTTTTTATATATACAAATATTAAATCATTGTTAAATACCTAAAATATAAGGTTGTATATCAATTATACCTCAATAAAAATATATTTAAAACCTGAAATAAAAGAATCACATTTAAGATTCTAGGATGTGACTGAAATGTTCTTTATGTATAAATTATCCTCTTACTTTGTTAAGAAGACAAGACTTGCAGTGGCTAGGAACATATATTTATTACTACCCATTCTCATGTCATGTACTGAACTCTATGCTCTTACTCTCACAAGTATAAGAATAGAGTTCAGGGACTGTAAAACCAAATTATCAAATCAAAGACTTAGATATAATAGTGTCAAAAATAATGGTCTTTGAACTCTGGCTTAGCATTTAGAAGTCACTTCAAACATTTCTAATTAAATCTTTTAATCCTTTTGAACATAAGAAACATGTGGCTTTAAGTTTACAATTTACAGCAGGATATTCATAAGGAAACTTCTCACAAATCTGTACAAGAAGGCTCTGTTATCAAGTTATCAGTTGCCGGGTCACATTAGTACTTCTAGTTGTTATGAAATATATAGCAGGCTTAACAAACCTAAAATAAATATTTAAAAATTGGGGGATTTTTTTTCTTTCTTTCATAGGTTCCATTGTTTGTTCTCTGATATATGATTCTTACTACTGCCAAAAATGTTTACTTTTTAAGCCTTAGCCAAAATGAACTTAGATTTTTCCAAAACAATCATCAATATATGTCTTTGATATAACTGATAAAGATCCTATTTTATATTAACTTGATAGTGGGGATGATACTTAAGCAAAACATTGTTGAAAGAAAGTATACAATACAGATCTATTTACAATTAATATATTTTTCAAGTCTTTCAAATTCCCTTCTTTTCTGGAAAGAGGGTAGTAAAAATCTTTATCCCAAGAGGCCCTACTTTTCTTGAAATGGTATTAAAAATGAAAGTAGCAAAACTTTCTGATTTCTTGATCAGCAGTCCCACAGTATCCACAGGGTGGATACCAAAATCTGTGGAAGCTCAAATCCTTGATATAAAAAGGCACAGTATTTGCAGATAAAGTATGTAATCCCGCCATACACTTTAAGTGAAGACTTGCAAGTGGCTAGGAACATATATTTATTACTACCCATTCTCATGTCATGTACTGAACTTACAATACCTAATACAATATAAATGCTACGAAAATAACTATACTGTATATTATATTATACAATATACTATACTGTACTGTTTAGGAAACAATGACAAAAAAAAGTACATGTGTTCAGTGCACATACACCCATGATAGAGATTAACTATATAGTACGTACTTTCAATTTGTCATCGGTTGAATCTCAAGAGAGAGAACCTGTGAATAAGAAAGGCCAACTGCAAATTACTTATCTGGTAGTATAAAATCAGCGTCTTTGAAACTTAAGCCTACATCTCTAGATTCTTAATAAATTATAGTTAAGAATAAAAACAGAGGGACTTCCAGTTTCCAGTCTAGCATGTAAAGATCAAAGAAGTTGCCTCCTTGTGCTAACAAGAAAAAAAGTTGAACAAACTGAAAATCAATAACTTTTCTTAAATCTATCAGAGAAATGAGGTCACAAGGTAAACTATTACCTCAAAGATTATAGAGACAGCAGATGAATACAGAGAAGAACCAATTACTGGAACACAAATCCACAAACAGGAGCCACTGCCAAAGGAGAAAAACCCGAACTACAAGTGACTAGTCGCCAGAGGCTGAGGGCGACAACTCTGAACCTAAAAATTCAGGAGGACACAGTCATGTGTCCACACTTTTGTGAGTTTCCCCTGCACAGTGAATAGAGAAAATCTCTTCCTGCTTCAACAAGAAGAGAAGAAACCATTTTTAAACGTGTCAGGGCATAATACTTTTCTTAACAAGGCTATCAAACTCTAGGGAGATACTAAAAATTTTGGGTTTTTTTTAAAAAGAGTATTATTGGCACATCCTGGTAAGTTAGTAGTTAGATGTGCTGCCTCCAGTCATTGTAGTTCAGATACATCCCAAGATCGGGATTTGCCACCAGGGGCAGGGGCAACTAAATAAAATAAATGCTTCTTCCTCCTGTCTCTTCCAGCCTGCCTGCCTGCCTGCCTACTCACCTTCACTCCTGCCTATACCTTTCCTTTAAATAAAAGAGAGAGAGAGAGAGAGAGAGAGAGAGAGAGAGAGAGAGAGAGAGAGAGAGAGAGAGAGAGAGAGAGAATGGGATAAATTTAAGTGTGCTTAATTAAAACCATACGAGAGAAACACCCTAGTGGAGTAGTTGTTAGGTCAATCACCTCCAAAGACATGCAGGCCATGTACCACTGGGTTTGAGTCTGAGGGGAGGGGAGAAACAACTAGTGTGAACAACTTAAAAAATAAAAGGAATGTTTCTTCCTCCTCCCTCTTCCTACCTACCTGCCTATTCACCTTCTTTCTGCCTACACTTTTCCTTTAAAAAAAAAAAGGGAAAAAATAAAAACAATGAACAAATCAGTAACAAATAGAGTAGATATCAATTCCCTGTATTAACAGTCACTTTAAACATCATGGTCTAAATGTACCAACTACAAGATAAAGACTGTCAGAATGGATCAAAAAATTAAATATACTGACTACAAGAAACTTTCTTTAAATATAAAAACATACCTAGATTAAAGTAAAGGAGGCAGAAGAGATACTGCTGACATTAATCAAAAGAAAGTATGACTAACTATATTAATTTCAACCAAAGTAGATTTAGCGCAAGCAAAGTTATCACGAACAAAAAGGGGCATTACGTAATAATAAAGGAATGACTTTTCCAAGAATCATGTCTCATTGTTAAGACCCACCAATGTCATAGTGTGTATGTGCCTAACAACAGAGCATCAAAATCCATGAGACAAATTAATAGAACTGCAAGAAGAAACAGAGAATCTGTATTTGGAGAAACTATATTTGAAGATTTCAACATCCCTCTATCAGAAATGGGAGATCCAGCAGGCAAGAAAACAGAAAGGACACTGCTGAGTGTAACAGCATCACCAATCTAATGGACATAGTTGACATGTATAAATTGTAATAGGCCATGGGGTCAAGCAAGGGACTCCCTTCTGTGAACCCTTTAGAGCTTAGTAACAGAAATTAGCTAAAGACCAAGCAGTGCCTTAGACAGGATTTATTAGGGGAGTGGGGAGAGAGAGATGGGAGAGAAAGGCGAGGGAGAGAAGGAAGTGGGAGGGCCAACTCTTGTAAGGGAGACAGCATAAAGGCCAAGCTGCTCATCCCAGTGGTTTTAAGTATATTCTTTTTAATGGTTTTGCAACTAACCAGTAGTTTGTGAGGTATTCTTGGCTTTCTGATATATTCTGGACTCTGCAGTTTGGGGGCTAGGGTTGGCTGACGGTCAGTGTTAGCAAGAAAAAATCTTTCTCACTAGGAGCTCACCTACTGCAGTAATATAAGTATTTTTAGAGAGAAAGAGTAATGCAGTAATCAAAATGGAGGCACAAATACTCATCACAATGGGGAAGTTAATGGTTTCAGTGAAAAAGAGAAATCTACCAAAAGGTCCCTCACAATGGGGCAATTATTAGTTTCTAAAGTCAATAATCTTTTACCTAAAAGCAGACAAACAGACATTGTGCAGTGAATGGGGCAGATAAAATTTTCAGTAAACCAGCAGCCAGGGAGCCCACCATTCTGGACCTTGACTCTCTCAACAACTTCTTCAACTAACTACAGTAATTTACAAATTCTTCCTAAACTCATAGGGACCACTCATCAAGACAGACTACATTCTAACCTATAAAACACATCTTGACAAATTTAAAAGATTAGAAAACACCCAATGTTTCTCAAACCACAATAAAATTAAATGAGGAAAATAACAACCAAAGAAAACTCAAAAAATACCCAAATACTTGAAGAATAAAAAATATACTTCTAAATAACATGTGAGTCAAAGAAGAAATCTCAGGAGTTAACTGAAACTATTTTGAGCTAAATGAACATTAAAATACAACTTAACCAAAGTAAGGATGCTGTGAAAACAATGCTTAAAGGGCAATTTACAATATAGAATGCATGTAATAGAAAAGAAAAAAAAAGTCACAATACTTAAGCTTCTACCTTAAAAAACTAGAAAACTAGAAGAGAAAATTAACTCCAAAGTAATCAGAATAAGAGAAATAAGAAAACTCAGAGCAGAAAGCAACGAACTTGAAAACAATAAATCAATAGAGACGAAATCAAAGTTGGCTATTTGAAGTGATCAGTAAAACTGATAAGCCTCCATCCATGCTAAGGAAAAAAGAGAGGAGACATAAAACTACAGATAACATAGACATTAAAAGGACAATAAGTCGCCCTGGTGGCCTAGTGGGTTAAATCAGGTGCAGTCCACATATATCACAAAGGTCCCTGGTTCAAGACCCAGGGAAACAACGAAGATGAACAATAAAAGTGCTTCTTAAAAAAAAAAAGGAATATTTATGAAAAACTCCATGCTCACAAATTTGATAAGCTAAATAAGACAATCAATTTAGTGAAATATATAATCTTCCAAAACTCACCTAAGAAACTATCAAAATAATTCTGTATCCATTAAAGAAACTAAATCAATAATAACCTTGTAACAGAAAGCACTATACTCAGAAAGGTTCGGTGGTGGATTCTACCAAACATATAAGGAAGAAATCATACCAATTTTCTACAATCTCCTTCAGAAGATAGAAGCAGAGAGAATACTTTGAATTATTCTATAAGGCCAGTATTACTCTAACATCAAAGCCAGACAAACACAACAAAAGAAAACACAGACAATATTTATCATGTGCATAGATGTTAAAATCCTCAACATGGCATGCCCTGGTGGCCTAGTGGTTTAGTTCACCAGGTGTATATATCCCAAGGTCCCTAGTTCAAGACCTGGGGCTGGGAAAACAACTAAATAAAATAGATAAAATACTTCTCCCTCCTCTCTCTTCCTGACTGTCTACTCACCTTTATTCCAGACTGGACCTTTCTTTAAAAAAAAAAAAAGAAAGAAAGAAAATACAACAAAACAGCAAATATAAGAATGCACAAAAGTTGTGTGGGGCAGGGATTACAGAATACTTTCTATACTTTCCATTCAATTTTTCTGTGAATCTAAAACTTCTCTAAAAATAAGCTTTGTTAAATAAAAACAGCAAATTTCAATGTATACATAAAACTGTAAATGCAAGGGAGTATTTCTCTCTCCTCCTTTGGAATCAAGATGATAACACTGATGCAAAATGTTCCTCACAATTAAATGATGCATCTGAACAACATCACTCATCTGCATTTAACTTTTAAGTCTAAAATTTATACTTGATAAATGTTTAGCTGTGGTTTGGGGTGTAATCTTTGTGGGGAAAAAAATTCTCTATAATGAAAAAGAACTTTGGCTTCACTATATATATAGTCAGAATTTCAATAGAATACAAATGATACACATAAATTAGAAAAACTTCAAGGCAGTTTATTGGTAAAGGTGTAGACACAGTTTAAAGGAACCAATGAAGCAAAGGAGCTATTACCACACCTATATCCAAAAGGACAAAAGGAAAGATAACTAGAGCCCAGAAAGAGAGCATCACATAGAACAGGCCAACTTGAGAGAAGTGGTGATGTACTGAGGGACAAGGCTACCCTGATGTGAGCATGAAGGATATATTGATTTATTCTTTTCTTCCTCTCATCTCTTGCTTGGGCTCTCCACTGTACCAGCTCAATAGGAAGCCAGATTATATGGGAATCATTGATGTAATCCCTATAGATAAATGCTTATAGGATAGATAAGTCTGGATCTGGAGGGGAAAATGGAAGATTTTTCAAACCAACAAACTAAATAACTACAAAGTAAGTGTATTTTATTAATAAATATTTGATATACAGTGTTTCAAAGCATTTACTAAATATAAGTATGGAAAAATACTTAATTTTCTCAGGGATAGGGACATTATCCAAAATGGTATTGTTTCAGGTGGGGCTTTCAAAAGAATAGAGAAAGGAAACAAGAAGTTATTCTCTTTACAAAGAACAAGGCCATGCCTATCGCTCTCTCCTCTCATACCAGTTTCCTCTTGCTTTGGTGGCAATATTTTTAGTTGCAAATAATAGAAATTTAACCTGGTTCTAACCAAATTGGCTGGGATTTATTGGCTCGCATAACTAAAAAATCTAGAGGTAGGACAAATGTTTGCTACAGAGACTCAAAAATGTCATCAAAGGTTTCTTTATATCACACCAATCTGACATCCATATTGGCAGGTTTCTACCACTTGGATTCTCCTGATTGTAGAGTGATTACCAACCACAGTAAGGCTTACATTCTTCTTAGTTTATAACCACTTGCTAAGACCATCTGTCCACTCTTGAATCACTGTGGGCAGAGGAATAAAATACGTCTATGACCTTCAGTCAATTAAGGATTCATCTCTAAAGCTGGAAGCATCAAAACAAAATTCTGAATGATTTTCAGAAGAAGAAAAGGGATCTGATACTCAGTAAACTATTAATAGATACCCAGTATACTCCTTCACTCACAATGCTCCAGTCAGGCCAGACTTTTTCTAGTTCCTCAAATATACTAAACTCATTCCTGCCTCAAGTTTTTTGCACATGCTGCTCCCCTTGCATGAACATTCACCTTCCACTCCCACCTAAATTTTTATTCCCAGTGTAATAAAATCACCTTCATTTTCTTTACATTATTTATAACAGTTTAAAATTATTTTATCTGTGTGTTTTTTTTTGTCCAACTCCCCCACTGAACACAAACTTCAAAAAAGTAGGAACATGTTTTGCTTCATACCTGTATACTCACTCCCACATAGTATCTGGTACATAGAAGTTACTCAAATATTGAATGAAGAAAAGACGAAAGAGTACTAATGAAACTGACACATAATGTTCATGTCACCAAAAAAAAAAAAAGAAAAGAGAAGAAAAAAAAATGCCTCACAGCCTGGTGGCTTAATGGTTAAGCTGGTGGTCTTTGGCCAGCTCAGTCACAAACATCCCTAGAACGAAGGTGCAAAACCTGGGGCCAGGGTTAATGATCAAGATTAACAACTAAACAAAATAAGTGCTTTTTCCTCCTCTCTTCCCATCTGCTCTGCTCACCTTCATTCTTGCCTGAACCCTTCCTTAAAAAAAAAGAAGCATGCCGTTGTCACAAGCCAAAAAAAACAATATAGTGGGTTAGAATATACTCATTACATTTATTGGAATCATACTCAAAGTTTATTAATCTGCATTTTGTAAATTTCTTTATCTTTATATAAAAATGCCCAACTTTTTCTACTGTTTCATAAAGCAATTTTAGATTGTAATATTTATATACTATTTAAATAATGCATTAATCATACCTTCTTCAAACTGCATATTTCAGATTCTTGCTTTTTATTTAAAGCTGAAAGTCTTTTGTTTAACTGTATTGCTTCTTGTACTGCAACACGAAAGACACTTGGGAAAATGTTATACGCAGTATATATATTTAAGGAAAGTATCACAAATATGGACAAGGAAAATAGTCTTAATGTAATACGTATTACTGAATTTAAATAATATTCATTAAGCTGCCTTTACTGCTACCAGTGTAGGTAAGTTCAATTTGTTCATTATAAATAAACCCATTCAAACATTCTCTATCAAATATAAAAGTAAGTTTAAATAAAATAGCACTTACCATTTTGTTCCAATTTTTCATGATTTTCTTTTACTGATCCAAATTGACCTGTTACTGTGGCATAGTATTTCTCAATTTCATTTAGTTGCTTTTGATGATCTTCTTTAGCCAGAAGATGTACCTGGACTTTTTGCTCCTATTTGAAGAGTTGTTTTAAATTTTATATACATAACACATACAAACATATATCATACACATATACAGGAAACATGTAAAATATATTGCTTTTGTTAATGTTATTACTAACATAAATATGTCACAAAAATGTACTCTCTAGGTACATCATAGGCAGGAAGTGTTAGGGGATATTTCTAAATCTTTAAAAAAAATTAAAACACATTTTCTTTCCTGCAACAAAATAGTCACTTAAGGCTATACTTCCCATGTTTACAATTTATTTTTCAAACTTAAATCATTATTTTCTTTATTAAAAAAAGTAATTAGTTCAGTGTAGCACAAAGCAAAGTATGGGGACTATTAAAGCAACACTCTTGATAACCTAAGAAAGTTTTTTTCTCTAAAGATTCTGGTCTAATAATAAAACACAGGTAATTGTTCTGAGATTATTTTTAATGAGTATGGGGCCTTCTCACATTAAAAGATGGAATGATGAGGTTAATATATATTAGTGACAGAGAGGTTATATAGTATACTAGGAAGTCTGCTTACACTGAGAGACAAAATTGTATATTATATGGGTCTTCGGTACTTGTATCTAAAGGTGTTCATTTCACCATACTTAGAAATGTGACCTTATATTTTTTATAATAGTTGAATAGAATCAATAACAGGCTTGATAAAGGTTTTAATCTTGACTTGGAATGAGCAGAATCAGTGATAACTTTCACAATTTTCACTCATTTTTGCCATGTTTCAGTTTCTATGATAAATGATAAAAAAAAAAAGTGTTGGTCTATTAACTGCTTTCTGAATAACTGTCACAGAGAATTCTAACAGTAGAAACTTGTTAGTTAGATTTGCCTGGCCACCATCTATTTCCTTTACCCAAAGTGCCACGATTTCAAATATGTTCTTGAAATATTTCTTCCTAATAATAACATAGTCATACTTGTTATTCAGGAATTTTTCCTAGTTAAATTCCCTAGTTAAAATAAACCAAATGATTTCTACTTTCTTGATATTTGAATTGTGAGAAATAAACTATAAAACTAAAAGATAGTCATTGATATGAGCCTTCTTCTTGGGTTCCTATACACAAACTGGAATTTCCCTGGTCCCTGTTTGTTCTCAAATCTATTTTCTTTCTCTCACTAAATGTGAGTGCCTCCACTATTTTTTTTTTATTTTGCGTAAGTTAGATCCATTTTGTACTGCTTAAATCCAAAGTGAAAACAGTATAATAATGGTCAAAACTAGTGTGCCTATGTTTAAATCCTAATTCTGTAATTTATTTGCTGTGTGATCTTGAGAAAACTACCTACCTAGTCTTTAAAATGAAGACTATAATAGTACCTCTCTCATAGGGATGTTGTGAAGATAAAATGAAAATAAACACATATAAAGCATAAGGACACAGTCTGCCATTTAGAAAGTACAATGTTCCATTATTTTCTTTGGTTGATATAAGTGCCTTCAAGTTTTAATTAATTTTAATTTGGAATAAGAACAGTCCTCTCTGATATTAAGAAAGAATACAAATTATAATTTAAGTTGTACTTAATTACATTACCTTGATAAATCTGATGATAATATCACTTTTTTCAAAGGTATATTTTAATGATTTTTAAGCAAAGTAGCATCATTGATAATGATTGAATTTTATAGCAGTTATAAATGCAATAAGTTGATAAGTGTATTTATTCCCTAAGATTTTATGCCTACCTGAGTAGTCTCTATGATCAATAACAATAAATAATAATGAATCATATTCCATTCTCTAAAACATCACTTAATTCTCTAACCAAGAGAGTTTTATTTGCTTTCTGCAGATGTGTAGAAACCTAATACAATTTCACTGAAAGAAAGATGAAAGGCATTTTTTCAATTCAAAGAATTTTCAATTATAATCAATTTTATGTATTCTTTGAGAATATTGTTCACTACATATTAGTACACTACACACTACTGTCCACTCTTTAAACTTTCAGTTAAAAAGTACTGAATAAAATAGGTTGCCAATGCCCACAAAGTTTAATCCTAATAACTAAAAATGCAGCAAAGAATCAAAGTGATTTCACAGGTGTTCTCTACATACATATAGTTCTATATATTAGAGTAATTTTGTGATATAAACTCTATTTCAACATCTTTGCTTGAAGTCAAAGTTGAATTTAATTAAACTGCAGTTTCATTTGCTTGCATAACATAATTCTTACTATCAAATACATTAGCATAATTCAATACCCATGATAAATACTATAAAGACTTTCAAGTGACAAGTTCACTAATCCATACAGGTCCATATGAACCTAGTGCAGCCCATACAAATCTAAACCTAGCTTTATTGTTTTCTTTTGTTTTGATAATGAAATGAAGAGGCCAAATGTTAAATTTTCCTGAATGACTAAATAAATGTTGACACAATTTAAATTCTTTGGGAAACAACACAAAAAATAGACTGGCAAGTACTTGCCTGAGAAACCTAAGAACATTTTTTTTTAAATGCAAATAAATCTATGACATTGTTATTACTACAGTTATAATAACAACAAAGCTATATTAAAAAATTAACATTACATTTTACACTACAATAAAAAATAAAGATTTACTGAAACGACTAAGAAGTAAATAAGTACATACTGGTTTTGTTCCTTTTACGTCTGTGAATTGAATCAAATGACATTTTCTATCAAACAATTTTATTACTAAATGCAAAGGCTCTCTGTCCACAAGAAAGTAAATATCAGGATTGATTTTGCTGACCAAATACATATACACCTATGAGAAACAGTCTTGAAAAACAGGATTAGAGAAAAAAAAAGCTAGCACATGCATAGCTGTATATGTGTGGACATGTATGCTCTAAAAGTTTACTTTAAAACCTCTTGAGGCATTTCAAATAGGAATAACTTTAAAATAATGGTTACACACAATGTTTTATAACTACTTTTCCTAAGAGAAGCATAGCTGATCATTTCCCTTTTCTTATTTACTTATGGACTGATTGAAAACTTAAAGAGATATAATTTATTTCTCTTAATGTAATTAGCTGGGGAGGAGGCAGGAAAGAGGGGAAGGTGGCAGTGAAGGACACTGGAAGTCTGTTGGTGGATGTGGTGTGAAATACAGACTGAGATGCAATTTCAATTTTGAAAAACTGAAAAAAAATCAATTAGTTCAAAATAAGTAAATGTTAAAGAAAAAGATAAACACCTAAAAATAAACTTCATATATTCTTAACTTCTATTTTTGCAATTTATCTTTCGATTTCTTTAGCATGAATCCAAAGCAAATGGGGGCATCTTTAAGATACTTTATCTTTTTAGCCACAAATAAAAGATACACACTATTTTTAAAAACTAAATTTATACATACTTTATATGTATGTTCAGATATACATACTATTTATAGTAATAAAGATTATTTCTAGACATTTTTCAGTTTAAAAATTCTATTCTGAAAGGAAACATGTGATATTAATATTCTAAAGCATATTAAGACTTTCAATGTTGAAATGCTTTAATTTAATAAAAATAAATATATCTTTCACATGTCTTTTCTTTGGAGGAAAGTGATATACAAAATAAGAGATAGAGTATAATTAAGAGACAGATAGGTAACTTTTTTCTTTGCTCATTAAGCTGTTGCAGTCATTCAGTTACCCAACACAGTCACCTATACGGTAATCACTGAACCTAACAGTATTTTCACCAACGACCAAATCACAGTAACAGCAAATTTAATTTTAATGTATGATACTTTATTATGTTTGCTACATTCTTCTACTGGTAATGATCAATGTGATCAGATGTTCAAAAGGTTTGTACATTTTTAGACATAGACAAATATTTCCATTCTTAATTTGGCTAATTTATCTTAAGGACATATGACCTCTACCAAAGTAATCACCTTACTGAATTTCCCAAAGACAAAAATGTACTAGTATTTAAGCCCTCACTTTTATGAGATTCTGAACTTCTTTAGAAGTTTCTTAATACTACATTTTAAGTTATTTCTTTTAAGACACTTCACTCTATATTGATCCCCAAAGTCCTCCCACGACACTAGTAGTCATCTGTTTCCCGTCTTGCCCACAGGGTCAAAATATATGAAAGAATAATTCACTGCTTTTAATAAAATAAGAAAACTGAATTATTTAACTGTATAGCAACTTAAAGAAAATGCCATCAGAGTTATGTAAGAATATTTAGAAAAAAGACTAACTCTTAAATCAGTAAAATATACAAATATTCTGCCATAATATAGATATCAGTATACACAATTATTTAATGCAAAAGGATTTATGCTTTTAACTGTCAGAAAATATTAACTCAAATATCATTTAGTAGGTTCTTAAAAGGCTGCAATTCACAATAGCAAAATGCTCAGAAATGACAAAAAGCTACTCTAAGTATAATGCATGCTACCATATTTGTTTTAAGATTGTAAGTATCTATTTGATGAAATTTTAAAGTGAAATAAAACACATTTTATGTTGCCTTTGATCTTTAACTAGTAGCCTTATCTCCCAGGTCAAAGGGCACATTATTCAATTTCACTATATTTTGTGTAAAATCACTGTTGCGTTGAAGATGACTTTCAGTACAAATGTCATGGTACTTAAAGCTAAACTGGAATCTAGTTCTTCAGCTTCTTAATTAAAATAATAGTTTGAAATAGTCTGACAATGTTATCTTTATTCTTTCCAGTTCAACAGCTATAGAATTTTCACATCTTTTATTCAATCAAGCTTATCAATATTTCTACAGCTCTTTTATTTTCGAAGACACCAAAACAATTTCAAGAAGAAAAATAGTTTATGTTTTTGAATTCAATATTATAAGGAGTGATCTCATTTCATATTTCTCATATGTATGTAGGTATATATGTATAAATATAATATAAACCTTACTTAAAAATTAATTTAATTGTTTTATTACTGGCTCCAAAGGAGAATGAAATAGTGTAAATCTACCTAAGAAGTCCTCTGAAGATTTAAGAAGATATGGGAAAGGCACCTGGTGTAAATCAGGTGCAGTCCACATACATCCTTAGTATAAGACAGGGGACTAGGTAAACAACCAATAATAAAAAACTGAATAAAATAAAGTGCTTCTTTCTCTTCTCTCTTCCTGTCTGCCTGCCTACTTGCCTTCATTCCTGCCTATACCTTTTTTGGGAAAAAAAAAAAATCTGACTGAAACCAAAATACAGAAAAAAATTCTTTTGAATTAAATACGGGTAGAAAAAGAGACTATCTAACTAAACAGTCCATAAAATGCTACAGTATAAAAATTCAAATAAATATACAATAACATACTATAGAAGAGATATGCACAACAAATAAACACTTGTTGGATGATAAAGGATGAGTTCTGTATGCCAAATATATTCTAATGGTCCTTCATATTATTTTAAGCTTTTAGGTTTTAATTACTGGTACGAATATCTAGAAAAGATATTAAAACAAGGTTTTAGATTTTTATGGTTCTTGTTTCTTTGTTGTTTTATTTTAATATAACATCTCTAACAAAATTTTGGAACTGTGCAAAATTTACCGTATGTAAACACTATGTAATCTGGAAATAAATTTGTGAAATTATTCATTTAAGTTACATTTAACATTTAATTCAGTCCTTTAAAGGGGATATAAATACCCAGTTTCAACTTTACTATAAATATCATACTTCGACTGAAAAATTACATAATGTACTAATATGGAGGTGGGTATATATTTTGTAAGTTCCTTACCATTTCACTCACTTTCTTCTGTAAAGAATATTTAGAAACCTTAAAAAAAAGTGGGGAGGGAATCTGATTAAAATGCTTTATCTATTACAAATTCCTTTTGGTATTAAAATTATATGCTATAAAATATGTCAGTTATTTTCTACGTGCTATTTTTACTAGTGACATTTTTTTAAAGGTTAATTAGCATAACTTTGTTCCCTAAAACAAAACAATACATTCATTCATTTATTCAACACATCACAGAGTATCCACTATGTGCCAGTTTCCTAGGATCCTGGGATATAACAGTGAACAAAACAAAATTCCTACCCCTCAGAAACTGTCTTGTAGGGGTGGTGGTAAACAGACAATAAAATGAAAGTAAAAAGTACAGAAGTTAGAGAGTGACAATTACTATAAAAATAATAAAGTGAGATGGCAATGTAGGAAAAACCTGAACTTAACCCTCCTCCCAGGAACACAACAAATCTACAATTATGTATGGAATAATTTACAAGAAAGGAGACATAAAACCAGATGGATGGGGATCCCACAAGGAAGGACAGCACTGGGTATGTGAGAAAGAGAGAGATAATCAGGAAAGTAGCCCACTCTGAGTGTAGAAATTTGGTGTCAGGAGGTATTCCCAAAGCATGAAATTCTTCCCTGGAAAGCAGGGAAAGGTGATGTCCTGCATCAAGTACCCCCACCTTTCAATTCTTCACAGCAGAGATGTGTCCTTAAGAGTCCTGGCACTAAGGGCTGGGGGCAGGAGGGAACAGACAGGAATATCAGAAAAGTACAGGGGAGGGAGAATTCACCCCTAAAAAGCCCAAGCACAGACTCACTCCCCAGAGACATAGCACAGTATTATAGCTCTAAAAAGCACCTGAATCATAAATGAAGGAAACCCATTTAACACTCTTAAAAGATCTGCCTGAGAGGTATGAAAATTTTAGGCTAACTCCAGATTGGAAACTAGCAGGTGTCATAATTAGCAACTCCATGCAATCTTGCTAATTCTCAGGACTGTAGGCACCACCATAGATTCCTTCCCCCACAGCCTACTAAAGACAGTGGGTAAGCCCTGCTGAGAGCATATTACTGGCAGAGGCCCATAGTACCACCCACCAAACACAGCACAGTTAAATGAAACCATATCCATGCACTGAACTGTAGCCTGGTCAGGCCAACAGCTCCACACACCATGTTGCACCATGACACAGACAGGCCTACCTTGGGTAGTCATGTGGAATCGTGCTCCTGGACTGCATGGGACAGTACCTGCACAAGCCCATTCTCAAAAGACCAGGGGAGGTAGTAGAATTGACCAATATACAGAACAAACAGAGAACCAGGGGAGACAGAAGAACATGTCCCAAAAAAAAAGATTAAGACAAAATCCTTCAAAAATATTGTTAAGTAAAAGGACATAAGAAAAATACATGATGAAGAGTTCAAAGCAATTGCTATGAAGGCATTCATTGAACTCAGGAGAAGAATGGATAAACTAGCAAATTTAATAACAATCCAAACAAAGTTACAGAGCTGAAGAATGCAATGGAAGAATTAAAAACTACAACAGAGGGACCAACAGCAGACTGAATAAAATAGAGGAGCAGATAAGTGATTTGCAAGACAAAACAACAGAACTCACCCAAACAGAACAGAAAAATAAAGATTTTTAAAAAGCAAATGCACCTTAAGGAACATCTAGAAAACAACATCAAGAGGAATAATAATCACATTATAGGAACCTCAGAAAGAGAAGAGAAAAAGTCAGAAAAATTATTTGAGAAAATAATGACCAAAAACTTCTCTATCTAGCGAAGGAAACATATATGCAAGTACAGGAAGTCCAGAAAATTCCAAATTAGAGGAACTCAGAGGTCTACATCAAAACACACTGCAATTAAAATGGTAAAAATTGAAGAGAGGATCTTAAAAGAAGCAAGAGAAAAGCAGCTCATTGCAAAAAAGGGAAACTTTTAAGGTTATTAGCAGACTTTCAACAGAAATTTTAGAGTTCAAAAGGGAGTGGTATGATATACTAAAAGTACTGAAAAGAAAAATATCCAACCAAGAATGTCTTACCCTACAAGGTGAAGAAAGAACTCAACTGATGTACAGATGTTGATTTACAATGATGGACACCTTGAAGCAATATAATGTTATGATGCAATGTCCTTTAAATAAAATTAATTTAAAAAAAGATGTTAAATAATAGTAGTCAGCCCTCAAAAAGGAATGTTTTCCATTTGCAACAACATGGATGGACCTTGTAGATATTATGCTAAGTGATAAAAGGCTAGACAAAGACAAATACTATATGTGGAACCTCAAAAGATAAATAAAATAACAAAAGAAATTACCCAGTGTGCCCTGGTGGAGTAGCAGTTACATCTGCCACTTCCAGGTAAGTGCAGTTCACATATATCCCAAGGAATTGGGCTCGCATCCTGGGATGGGGATGTGGGGTGAGTGGGCAGTGAGTACAACCAACATGAACAACTAAATAAAATAAATAAAGATGTTTCTTATAAAAAAAGAAAGAGAAACAACCAAACTCAAAGATACAAAGAAGTCTCTTGTGATGAAAACTTTTAAGAAAAAATGTAATTATGTGTATTGATTACTGTTAGAATTATTGTTGGTTGTTTCCCAATAAATACAGATATAAAATCATTATATGATACACCTCAAAAAATGGAAGCAAATAAGAGTTTTCCATATATGCAAAAACTAAAGGAAACTTGCAAGGGACTTCTTTAAAATGAAAAGAAATGGCACAATTAACAAGAAAGTACACCAAAAGGAAAAAATCTAACTGGAAAGGGTAATGTACTGTAAAAATAGTCATCAGCTATAAAGCAAGCATAAGGATCAAAACACAAAAGTAGCAAAATTAAGTAAAACTACAATAGTCAAGATAAAAATATAATTTTAAAAATGCAAAGCTTTGGAATGTGTTCCAAGTTACGTAGTTATCAATCCAAAACAGAACATTATACACATAGGATGTTCTAAATGAAATAAGTCAGAGAAAGATGAAGACTGTATGATCTCACTTATACATGGAATTATAAAAATCTGAACTCATAAAAACAGAGAACAGAGTGGTGGTTGCCAAAGTGGTAGTTGAAATGGGTGAAGGTGGTCAAAAAGATACAAATTTGCAGTTACAAGAAAAATAAGTTCTGAGAACATAAAGATGCTTTTTTCAATACGTCGTTTTAGGTCAACTGAATATCCATATGGAAAGCAGTATACATAGAACAGTTCTTGAGCAAACCAAAGCAACAGCACTTATAGAAGACAACATAGGAGAATATCTCCATGAATTTTAAGTAGACTAACATCTCATAAACTATCACTAACCAAAGGAAAATGCTGATAAATTGAACATCATTAAAATTGAGAACTCCTAATGATCAATAATTTTTAAATAATTTTTAATGAAGTTCAGCAAACAATAAGAGAACAAAGATGGATAATACAACAGTATCAAGAAAAAATACATGAATAAAATGAGCAGTTCAATAGAGAGAGAAATCATAAAAAAATACAAAAACATTCCTAGAGCTGTCATGCCCTGATGGAGTAGCGGTTAGGTCCACAGCCTCTGGGTAAATGTGGTCCATGTACCTCCCAGAGATCTGGGTTCATGTTCCAGGGCCAGGGGGAACAACCAGGATGAACAAGAAATGGAAAAATAAAATGAAATGCTGCTTCCTCCTCTCTCTTCCTGGTTACCTACTTGCCTTCATTCCTGCCTGTACCTTTTCTTTAAAAAAAAAAATTTGAGAGCTGAATAATACAATGACTGAAGTGAAAAATACAAGACAGCTTCAACAACACACTCAGTCATCTAGAGGAAAGAACCAGAAAACTTGTAGATCATAATAAATTATTCAGTCAGGAAAGAAAAAAGAATTAAAGGTAAAGAAAACTTAGATTTATAGGTCACCATAAACAAACAGAAACTAAATGAACATTATGAAAGTCCCAGAAGAAGAAGAGAAAGGCTGCAAAGCTGATTTAAATAAATTATGACTGAAAACTTTCCATGGCTTAGATGGATATGGACATTCAGATTCATGAGACTCAAAGGACTCCAAATGGGACTCCAACTAAGACTACAGTGAAATACATTATAATTAAATCAAGGACAAAGAATTTGGACACCACCAAGAAAAAAGTGAATCATCACATATAAGAGAATATCCATACTTTCAGGTCAAAAGAGAGTATTATTTACCCCCTTTATCTATCCCCCTCAGTGGATGCCTGAAATTGTGGGTAGTAACAAATTAATAGATATTAGAATAAAAATAGGTCAAATAATGAATTAAAAAATAGAAAAAAATCAACAAAAACTCAAAGCTATTTTTTAAGTGTATACGAAATTCACAAACCCACAGCTAGGCTAAGAAAGAGGGAAGACTCAGATAAACAAATCAGAAATGAAAAGGAGACAAAGAATAAATGAGATTGAATCAGTGCTTAAGACAGTGCACAGAAAACTTTCAATAAATACATGCTGGGTGAGTCATCTGTTGCAAACCTCTGTATTTTCTATGAGATTATAAATAATTTATAGACAGAAGGGATGCTTTCTTCATCTCTGTATTTTCAAAAAACAGCAAACTATATGCAAAATATTAAGGACTCAATGTTATTTTAATATTTAAGGACCACAGGTAAATCAACTTTATATAGGCTTGTCTTGTTTTTCTCATCTTTTAAGTATAAAAATGATATATTTTCAATATTTAATATTAAATCATTTTATGCTTTACTTTTAAAATAAGTTACTTTAACATATTTTAATTTCTTAACATTTTATTCAAAAAATATTATCAATTATATTATATAGTAAGTTATTATAAACCATGTAATTTTCCTGTTTCTTTTTAAAAGAAAAGATGAAGCAAAAATCCTTCTTAATTTGAAATTCAAGACTTGGGGGAAAAAAATATTAAATTATACAACATATTATAAAATACATGAATTTTTGTCACCTTTGTTTTGCTAGTTTACCTGTATAATGGCATTTTATTACATATGCTAAACTAAATTACTTTTTAACAATTCTACATTACTTTACCTGTAATGCTTTCAACGTCTCCTTCAATCCTTCTATTTCTTTTTCTTTTATTTCTGTAGCAAGTTGATACTTTTCCTTGAAGTAAAAAACTTTATTTCAATACTTTCCAGTGTAAATGACATTATTAGTGGTGCCAACACAAGCATTCAAGAACCAAGACCTCTACTTTAAGCTCACTATTTCACAGGCTTTCAGCTTGTATTTCTACTACAAATTATATTTCTAATGACTTCAAGCTAGATTACAAGGCCTTTATAAGATTATAAATATCATGAAAAGGAAAATCCTATTCTAATAAGAAATTATTAGTAAAGCACTCCTGAGAACTTATGAACTATATAATTATTTAATAGATATAATTAGAAAAATATATTCTAATTAATAAGCTACAAGTACATTTGTCTTATAAAGATATGGAAGAATTTTTAAAAGAAAGTCTTTTGCTAAAAATGACAAAAATAAACTATAAATACAAATAGTATGTTCATTTATATAACTTGTATTAACTATCGACTAGAGAAAATATTCAATGTTAGATGAATTTCTAGGACTGTTCAGAATTGTATCTTTTTTTCCAACAAATTGATCTGCACCCAGATGCCAAATCACCTTAATGTTTTTTTTAAGAATGTAATTACGTTGATAAAGTACTAAAAACATACTTAACAGAAACACTGCAGTAGATGAGAAAGTGTATTAATTTGGGGATGGAAAACATCTGGGTGCTACTGTCAAATTTATCTTTTCAAAAATGGGGCTTCAGCAAGTCTGTTAATCTGTTAAACCTCAGGATTCTCAACTGTAAAATAATACAGGTCGAATAAAATTATTCCCTTGTGTCCTTTCTGTTTCTAAGATTTTAAGCAATTAACAGTCTCCATTAGTTTATTACTAATGATCCTTTCCATTATGGTGGACAGTCAACAATTAAATGAATTTAACTATGCTTTACATTAATAAAAGAATCAAAAATACCTTTTCTTCCTCTAAGGCACACATCTTCATTTGCAACTAATAAACAATAAAAAATATTAAAACACAGGTGAGTAAACTATAATAGTGATTTACATTGGTCAGTGAGGCTACAGAAATATTTCAAATACCTATATGCTTTAATGTGAATTGTAACTTACACTGTGAAAATAAAATAAAAATGATATATAAGGGGAAAAAAGGCAGTCACTAAAGGAAATAAACAGTTTAATCACACTGAAAAGAGGTATCACCATCCTTGAAAGTTTCAGCTATTTTTTCTTAAATGTTTCAATATTTTGCCATCTACTCATAAATAACAACATATCATTTTCTGGGAAACATTTTTATTAAATTGATAGCATCTATAATTGCATTGATAATATTTATTTTTTTAAATTAAAGGTAAATGCATGTAGCAGTTAATAAGTAAATAATGACATTTTAAAAAAGCAAAGTGACTGTGCCCATTGGGCAGAGTTGTCAATAAAGAAAATTTTTCTGTGGAACTTCTCCATCTCATTTTCCTTATTCACTTATATTCAAGAATTCTTTCTTTTAAAAGAAGGAAAGAAAAGCAAACAAGACCAAGAGAAAAAAAACAGGCACAGTTGCTCCTCTACCATGCTTGCATATATATTTTTAATATTTTTATTTTGTTGTTCATCTTGGTTGTTCCCCCGCAACCCCGTATCTCAGGAAAGGAACCAGGGTCCTTGGCTCCTTGGCTGGCAGCGGCTGACAGAACCACTACTCCACCAGGTGTGCTGCTTGGTTATTTCTATCTCAACCAAAATCCTTTGTAACGGAAACACAGACTGGTTTTCTCCCAGTGAAAATATATTCTGTACATTTGCTTCTGCTTCCTTATCCTCTGATTAAAACCACTAACTTTGGTGAGACCGATATCATTATAAGAAAGTCTATCATATGCTTAAACAAACCTACACTACAGTATGAGCCACCAAAAATCCTTGACCAACTAGTCATTTACATATATAGATTTTATACCTCTAAACACACATGCACCTGCATAATAAATATGAAAAAATAAAGAAAAAATAAAACTGTAGTGTTAAGGTGACTATAAGGAAGATAACTTCCAGAAGCATCTTCCATGAACACATTTCATACATTAATACTTTCTAACTAGGGACCAAAGAGAAATCTGAGGTAGTAAGCTATAGATTCAGAATAACTAAAGGAGATGTTATTCATTTCTTTAAAATATTTCTATTTTTCTACTACTTTTTCTTAATTGTTCTAAATTAGTATTTATGGATGCTTTGGTGCATGATAATTCTCTCTCATCTTCTACATTTCCCTACTTGCATCAACTTTTCATCCTTATAATCATATCTTGGATAAAGAGGTAATGGAGAAAAAGATCCTAGGACAAAGAGAAAAATCAGAGAAAGGAGAAAAAGAACAAACATACACATCAGTAACCTGCTTTATTTAGAAGAGATGAAAACACATCTCCAAGAAAACCATTATCACAATTTTTCTCTTTAAGTCATTCCATAGTAACTTTTATTATCAGGTGTGATTTACAATAACTGTATTCATTTCTGGCTTCCAACAATATCCTTTTTGTCTTCAGTAAGTATGGGAAATGGCACAACATAATAGTAACACGAGAAGGAATAACTGACGTATTTAAAACTACTGTTTATCTGCCCGTGTGAAATTACCTGCTTTTTAAAAACTGCCATTGCTTCTTTGTGCTGCTTTGCTAATGTTTCCTTCTGATTCTGAAGAGTTTCCTATTTTAAAAATTTGAAAAGTTAAACATAAATTCTAGAAATTCAGTTTGAAATTTTAGTTTCATAACTTAAATAAAAATTAAACATACCTATCTAATGTATTATTTTATGTCCTTGAAATGGAACTTTAAACCAATTTTATGATTTTTTAACTGTTATGGAATCAGCAGGAAGTAATTTTGCTCCCAGTTGCTTCTCCGTGATAGAACTCACTGCTTTTTTAACTCTAACACTGCTTATTCCACAACTTTCATCAAGAAACTATCTTTCATCAAAAGTTATTAAAATTAACAGTCCTAGTGCACAAGCAAGATTCTATTCTTAGTGTTTCCAAAGAAATCAATTTTTTATCTAACACATTTGTGTGACAGCATGATTCTTTAAACTCACTGAAATAATTTTTTTCAAAACCAAAACTAACACGGGGTATTTTTTGAAAAAAAAAAAAAAAATCCGCATATAAGATTAAATTCAATTTTTCTCCTCTCATCCCCCCTTTTTTAAAATTTTGTATTGTGTTTTAGATTCAAGATGACTTTAATTTTTTTCTTCTATTTTTATCAAAATAATTCTCATAATTTAAAAATATACTAATTTTACTCCAAACTTCTAAAAATACATGCTGATTTATCAATTTAAAAGTTATCTCTTGACTCCACATTATGATATTTCAGAGTTTAGTTTTCTTGTACAATCACTATCCCACATCTCCTCCCTTATTCTTCCAGCAGAGTTATATCAAAGTTGTGGCTTGAATCAATTATATACATGTATATATATATATATATATATACTTTTATACCTATGTAATTTTTATTCAGTGCTGAATCATATAGTATACCATGAAAACATTTCTACTCTCACACATTTTTATTTTTCCTGAAGTTAGGAATTACTTTAAAATGTTATCATTCCCACAGCTAATTTTTTTTAAATAATACTGCTAGTTCCTAGACCCATATTTATTAGCTTTTATTCTCCAATACAAAAAAAATATTGACTGGAAAAAGCAAAATGAGAAGATTGCAAGGATGACTTAGGAGATTCTGAATTGCATAGATATAGAAAAGCTGTAGATGCTGGGAAGTCTTTCAGAAGCTACTGACTACTTTTTACTGTGAAAATAAATTAGACACTAATCCAGTTCTCCAAGCAAGGAAAAATGATTAGAGACTTCAGGGATAAAACTAAATAGCCCCATTACTAGGTTTCCAAATTCAGATTCTTAAAAAGTGCTAGAACAAAAGCAGTATAAACTGATGGTCTTGAAGATAAAATAATTTAATGCTCCCATTCCAGACATCAAGCACAGGAGCAGTGAACCTCTTGGTAAAGATATCTGTAGTAATTATAAGCAGAAAGTACAATGGAAATATAACTGTCCTAAACTATCTAAGAAAATGCAGGAGAGGGACTATATCAAACTCAAAGGCTTCTGTACAGCTAAAAAAAAAAGCAACACTAAATTGAAAAAGCAACCTACTGAATAGGAGAAGATATTTGTACACCATAAATCTGACAAGAGGTTAATCTCCAAAACATGTAAAGAGCTCATACACATCAACAACAAAAAGAAACAACTATTAAAAAAAACGGGCAGAGGATCTGAACAGACACTTAGAGAAGACACACAGATGGTCTACAGACAGATGAGAACGTTCTTTATATCACATCATCAAGGAAAGGAAAACAAAAATCATAATAAGGGATCACCTCACATCTGTGAGAATGGCCTATATAAAAAAGACTAGAAGTTAAAAGGTACTGGCAAGAGTGTGGAGAAAAACAGTTTTCTTACACTGCTGATGGGAATGAATATTAGTGCAGCCTCTACGAAAAACAGCACGAGGATTCCTCAAAACATAAAAATAAATCGACCATTTGATTGAGCAATCCCATTTCTAGATATACACCCAAAGATTATAAAAGATATTTGCACTACTATATTACTGCAGCACAATTTACATTAGAGAAGACATAGAAACAACCTAAGTATCAGTCAGCAGATGACCAGATTAAAAAGTTGTGGTTATTATATCAAAAGGGAATTCTACTTAGCTATTAAAAGATGAAATTATGGCTTTACCAACAACCTAGATGAACGTAAGGCAATTATGCTAAGTGAAAATGGCAAGAAAGAAAAAGAAAAGTGGTGTACCCTGGTAGAGTAGATGTTAGGACAATTGCCTCTGCAAACCACATACCCTATGTTCGAGAATCAGGTCCAGGGGGAAGCAACCAGTGTGAGCAACTAAATGGAAACACAATAAAATGCTGTTTCTTCCTCTGTCTAAAAGACAGAAAAAATATAAAAGATGATTTCACTCACACATGGAATATAAAGAAAAAAAATAAACTACCAAAATACAATAAAGCTCACAGAATACAAGACAGTGGTATCAAAGAGGAAAGGTAAGGAGAGAGGAGGAAGCCTAGGGTTGAAAGTGTGAAAATGATAGTAGTGACTAGTCCTACAATGCCGGTGGTGAAAGTGGTAGGTTATACTTTGAGGTGTGAATCGATTACCCTGTAAGTCAGAAAGTAAATGAAAGGAACCATAAACAAACAAGAAAATAAATAAAATTAGGTAATTTTTTAATGAAGGGGGAAAATCAAGTGGGCAAAGACACTGCTCTGAGGGGAAGTCATATACCCAATTTCCCACAGTATCCTCAAACTTGTAAAGAGAAATTTCTCTAAATATTAAAAGAAAATTTAACAGGGTTTTTTAAATTCATACTATAAACCCTGCTATCATAATGTAACCTCTCCCTCAGAGTCAATGAACTGCACCAATGGTGGCTCTAATAATCCAAATGTCCCCCAGCCCTCATTTCAAACTGTAACTATTATCCTCGGGTACTCAACTAAGGAATATTATTTTCTCCTTTGATACCATATCCATTAACTTAAGAGACAGACATCTACTATGCAAATAGAACTTTAAATTACTTTCAACTCATAATCGGGTTATAGTTTATTTAGATATTGATTTACTAATATCTTGGTGTGTGATCAAACCAAATTGAAGATCTTTATGAAGTGGCACTCTGTGAGGGTAAAACGTTTTATTAATATTGTGACAGCAAGATTCAGAATGACCCATATAAACTTCTAACTTCACACAATTACCTCTAGAATCAGAAGCTAAGAAAACCTGAGGCCAATAGTTGAAAAGCCTAAAATGGAATGGATGAATCATACTTTATACCAGTCTTTATGCACTACTGTTCTTCAGTCAAGAAAAGCAACAGGTGAAGATGAAAATTTATTCAAGACCTTAAGGTCATAAATAAATTAACTACTTCCCCAATCTCTGCAGTACTAAACCCAAATACTCTTTCAACTTTAGTGCTACCTGACTACATATTTTACCATTAAAAATATATATTTCACTTTATCTATACTAACTCTTTAGATCAGATAGTTTCAACCTGTTCTGTTCTGGGAAAGTTAACAATTGACCAGAATTTAAGGAACTTAAATTTTCTTGTAATGCTACACTTTTGTAGTATGTGGGCAAGTTTTTGCTATGCTCTAAAAATCAGGAGCGTTCTAAGATTAACTCCATTCATCTACTTACAGTTATAGCTTGAAAAGGATATGAAAAACCCAAAAGAATATTTAGAATTTTGTCAGAATAAAGTACATTATTTAGGTTACGATTTATCTCATGGGGGTAAACCTATCATTTCTGATAAATTAGAAGTCACTTAATAGTCTCTAAGGTTGGTTACTAGGAGACAATTAGGAAGTTTTCTGGAATTCACTGGGTTCCAAACATCTCTGATATTAACATATCTCTACATAATTTAAGAATGTGAACCATACTTTAGAATTTAAAAATCACTCATCAATAGTTCCCCTACAACCCAGGCACAACTGGGACCTTCCAAATTGTCATAAAGCTTTCTATTTATACCAAAACAAAGTAAACAAGTCCGTAATAGGACCAACATAGATTAGGATCCAATTGTTTATCACGATTTTCCCTTAGTCCTAGTGTCAAAAGCCTGCTCCCTAAATAAGGACAATATGAGCAGGAGCCAAACCAGCAGAGGTCTTTATTGTCTTAAAGATCTTGTTTAAATCTGATGGCTCTGTATGCTGAACAATTCTTGTTGCTTACTGAAAACACCATTTCTCAGCAAGCAGGCTTACCTTGTATGAACTTTCATTACTTTCTCCCACATGAATTTCCACCTAGTGCTACACTTAAAGCCTCTATTCTTTTCCCATTGCCCAAAGAGGGGACATTTCATGAGACCTACCTAATGTCTGAGCAATGCCAAGGCTTCAACTAGATTAGAAACTTCTAGAAAATCTAGGTTTATCTGTGGATGAATCATTTTTTAAAAAAGAAATGGGAAACTATCAGGCAGTCTCAACTGACTCCTAAAATATGACTCCTTAACAGATAAAACAACTCAGATGACAAAATTTATCCTACTCAGCAGGTTGCCAATTGTCAAGAAATAAAAGCATTAACAAGCACTAATATCAAATATGCCTTAGGAGTAGTACTTGATTTTGAAATACTGCAGAAATGATGAAGGTTTCTGACCTCAATAAGAATTCCAGCGTAAAATGGCCAGCAGTTTTTTTGTTTAAAGAAAAGATGCAGGCAGAAATGAAAGTGAGCAGAGGCAGACAGGCAAGAGGAGATGGATTTCCTGAAATTAACCACTGCAGTGGGTTCTGACTATGTTCTGATCAGTTTGTTACTTCTTTGGAGCAACTGCAACTTTTCTTTGCCAGAGTTACAATTCTAAGAGTAGAAAATAATTACTTCATTTTGTTTTCCCAGAGTACCTCCAATGACAAAAGACACTCATTTTCCTGAGTTTTTATTATAAAACTTCGCAACTGAAAGTCTTATCACTTATTTAGAAACTTCACTACCCCAATCTTTTCCTCAATCTTGAGGAAAAGTAGAGAAAGCTAATGGCATATGGAAGCTACCACTCTTCAACTTCAAAAACTAAGAAGGTTACCTCTAACTCTTAAGACCATAAATTCCAAACTCTCCTATACAGGGGTTTTCCCCCATACATACTTGTTTGAGGTTGTAACATGAAGTTAACAACTTATTCCCTGATTTTGGACATTTCCTTACTTCAGATAAACTCAGGAAAGTACTCCAAGGTACTGATTGTATATGCTTTATAGTTTATCAACTGATATAAGTTACTGTTCCTCTACATGATCGAAAACAAAACTGAGTTTGTCACCATTTAAACCTTTCTTGAGAAAATATAAAAGTAGTTTTGTGAAAGATAAAAGATAAAAGGAGTTCTATAAGTTGAAATTAAAGAATAAGAGACACCAACTCAAAGCATATAAAGAAACAAAGATCTCACAGAGTTAAACACAGGGGTGATATAAAAACCAGTATTATTATAACAATGGTTTGCAAATCTACTTTTTGATAAAAAATTATGAAGCAAAAGTGGACACAACTGAAGACAGAAAGGCATTCTACAATAATACCTGGAGATTTCAATATGACATTCTAAATAATGGAAAGAACAACCAGAGACAAGTAAGGAAACAGAGAACGTAAACGACAGAGTAAACTAAGTAGCTCTAACATATACAGAAAAAACAACAAAATATACATTCTTCTTAAAGCATATAGGACATTTTCCAAGATATACTATATGTTAGACCATAAATAAATCTCAATAGATTTCAAAAGATAGATATAATGCCTACCTATGTGGCTATATCTTCTTCAGCCACAATGAGATGAAGTTAGAAATAAGTAACAGAAGGAAAACTGGAAATTAAAATTGTGGAAATTAAACATTAACAAAATCCTCAATAACTAGTAGATCAATGAATTTAGTAGCACATTGAAAGGATCATACACCACGACAAAGTGGATTTATCCTTGGGATAAAAATATAATTCAACATATAGACGTTGTTCAATATAATAAACCACCTTAACAAAATGATGGAGGGAAATAATGCAATCATTCCAATTGATACAGAAAAAATCTAATGAAATGAGATTTAAAAAAAAACAACAGATGTAGAAGCAGTTGGTGGAGAAGCAATTCAGCCCACTGCCTCTGGCCAATGGCAGTCCATATATATCCCAAGGACCTGGGTTTGTGTCCTGGGGCTAGAGGGAACAGACAAGATGAATAACTAAATAAAATAAATAAGTGCTTCTTTCTCCTCTTCCTGCCTGCTTGCTACTTGCCTTCATTCCTGCCTGCACCTTGTCTTTAAGAAAAAACAAACAAAACACGAAATACCCAACAAACTAAGAGGAGAAGAAAACAACCTCAACATAATAAAAGTCTATCTACAGTTCTGGTTTCAAAATCCACTAGCAAGCTTTAGTAATCAAAATAATCTTGCGTGGGCATAAAGAGAGACACATGAACTGATAAAATAGAACAGAAAATCCAGATATAAACCCTCATACGCAATAAAATTATTGTTGACAACACTACCAATTCAGCTGGAGAAAGGATAATCTTTTCCACCAATGGTGCTGGGAAAGCTGGACATACATATGCAGAAAATGAAGTTGGACCCTTACTTAATACCACATACAAAAAATAACTCAAGATGGATCAAAGATATAAATATAAGACTAAAACTGTAAAACTCTTTAAAAATGACAAAATCTTTACAACACTGAATTTGTCAGTGATTTCTTAGGTATGAAGGCACAAGCAACAAAAGAGAAAAAAGATGAACATGACTAAATGAAAATTAAAATATTTGTCCATCAAAGGACTGTATTGACAGTGTTAAAAGGCAAACCACAAGAGAAAAGATTTGCAAGTCATATATCTGATAATAAATTAATATTTAGAATATATAAAGAACTCCAAAAACTCAACAACCAAAAAAATTTATAAATGGGCAAAACTGTTGAATAGATATTTCTCAAGTATATATATATGTGTGTGTATATATACATGTATATAGAAATATATGTATGTATATATGCAATGAGTATATCCATCTATCTATATACCTATCTATATATGTATGTAATGAACTATTTCTCCCCACTGATTTGAAAACCCACTGTTATCAGTCACTAAATTATCTCATGAATTTGGATCTATTTCTGGACTCAGTATGTTCTATGAATATCTTATCTAGTTATGTATACTACCAACTTATTTTAATTATTATAACCTTATATTTAAGAATCTACTATAGCTATTTCATCCTCTTGTTTTAAAAAAATTTCCAGCCATTCTTACATGTTTAGATTCACATGAACATTAGAATCAGCTTAAGTACTGCAATCATGTTCTGAACTTTTTAACTGGATTATATTAAAATTATTGATTAAGAATTAACAACTTTATACCACTGACTAGCAAAGAAAATGACTTTTAATTTTGAAGTCTGCTTAAAACTTTAGTTTCTATTTGATATTGATCTGTTTTTTCTCTCTCCACAGACAGGTCTCTCTGTTTCAGATCTGTCCCTTTTAAAATCCAACTCTTATTTTACTCTCATATCCACATGACTTTTGGATCTGTCTGGTCTCAAAATTCCCATTATTTCTGTTTTGATCTATCCTCTATCATTTTGATCTATCCTCTATCATAACATATCTATCATTCTAATATGTTACCTTCAAATTCCTGTTTAAATACCATCAATTTGAGTGAAACTGTACATTTAAAACTTGTATTGCAAATCAGTTACCTCAAATTAAAAATATATTTAGAACCTCTATAACACATAATCTATTTCTCATATATGAAAATGGCTCATAAAAGTTTTCAGAGTTATCTTAGTGTTGTATCAGAAAATCTGAGCAAAAAACATTTTTTTCTGGAAACACAAACGTTATTAACAGTTTTAGCTGGAATCTTCCTGAGATTTTCTTTAAAAACTCCTAAATATGTTTAAGAAATTTAAAAACTAACTGCGATAAGGATTAGAATATATTTTTAAATTTATAGCTAAAAATGTTACTTACGTTTTGCCATTTAAGTTCTTGTGTCTCCACAATAATTTTACTAATCTGCTCTTCATATTGAGTTTCTGCTTCCTAAATCAAAAAAGAAGAAAAATTTTAGAAAAATCAGAACTTTAAAAATTCCAGTTTAAGCTCTTTCTAGAGAGATAAAAGATAGTCCTACTACACTTAATAGAAGAAAAAAGTTGTATGAACTGTAAATCAAATAGACAAATCCATTAAAGAACCAAGGCCCCAGATCAGTCAAGTGATCCAAAAACTAGGTTGAGGTAAATGGCCAACAGGGACAAACAGAACTGTAGCATTACTTACCTGGAACATAAGCCCCTGAGCATTGGTAAGAAAACTCAGGTGAAAATTCTTAATAAATTGTTAAAGGCAGAACTTGGGCTAATGTAAGAACATGAAACCCCTAGAACACCCATAAATAAGATTGTATCCTCTATCAGGCTTTTCTCCCAGGAAATCAACAAATCCCGAAGGGCAGGATGGGAAGAATCCAGAGAAAGCTTTCTTCCCCAATAGTATTGGCTGGAAAGAAAAGGAGCTATTATACTCCAACTTTCCTATTTCCCCTACAAACCAAAAAACTTAACCTGCTGAGGAAAAGAAAACAAAACTAAAACTAAAATACAACAACAACAAAGACCACTACAGAAGCTACAGTGGGGAAAGAGACCAATAGCCACCACAGAAAACTCTCCGCTGAAAACTCCACCACTGAAAGACAAACCTGTCTTTCTTTATCTTAGGTTTTTCTTCTGGTTCCAGGTATTGAAGGAAACTCTGTCAAAGCACTAGCTGATCACTAAGCTAAGAGTATATTAAAGTTATACATGACAAAAACTGCAGTTTTTCAAAAAGTCATTTTAGAAAAGTTATTAAAACAATAGCAACAAGAAGCAGTCAAATGGGGAGGGAGAAGAAGCTGATTTATAGAGTTGACACACATCATATTCAAAATTACAAGGCATACAAAGAAACAAAAACTATGAGCCATACACAGGAAAAAAATTAATGGAATTGTCCTTGAGCAAATACAGACACTGGATTTACCAAAGAATTTAAGTCAATAATTTTAATATGCAAAAAGAGCTAAAAAAAATTAAATCAAAAAACACTCCATATACAAAGATTTTAGTCATTGAAAAGTTAATAAGGGACTGCTACAAATAATTTTATACATCTGAACTTGACAACTTACAGAAATGGATCAAAACTCTCAAACTATCAACCTCAACCAGGGTGATATAAACAGTCTAAATAGCTCTATAACCATTAGTCAAAAAGTTTGAAAAAAGAAATATATGGTCAGATTACCTTACTGGAAAATTATACCAAACATATAGGGAATAATTAACACCATTTTTACACAGTCTCTTCCAGAAAAATAGAACAGGAGGGAGCATGTCCCAACACATTTTATAAGACTGATATCTCTCACAAAGTTTGATGGAAAAATCCTCAATAACATAATAGCAAATCCAACAATGCATAAAAATAAATAAACACCATGTCCAAGTAGAATTTATTCCAGGCATTCAAGGATGGTTCAGAAGCTAATGAAATTGACTATATCAATACACTAAAGAAGAAAATCATATGATCATATCAACTGACACCAAAAAAGAATGACAAAATCTAACACCCATTCAGGAAGACAAATTTTCGCAGGAATAGAGAGAATAAACTCAACTTGAAAAAGAGTTTTTCTATTTATATAACACTACATTTATTTTTTATTGAATTATGATTTACACAATAATAGGAGATGTGGATTCTGTATTCATCAAATACTGTGACACAGTACAATTTCTAATATTCTTCTACCACCATCCATTGGATCTCCCCTACCCTTTACTCCTACCCCTTTCCCTATGGGAACCTCAGTTCTGTTGCCAATGACTAGGAATTAGTTTTTTATTTGTCTGTTTCGTTTCTTTATTACCCACGTGAGTGAAATCATCTGGTATTTGTCTTTCTCCTTCTGACTTATTTCACTTAGAAAATCCCCTTTAGTTCCACCCCTGTTGTTGCAACTGGCAGGATTTAATTTTTATAAAAAATTTCATTTAATATAAAGGATCATATGAGAGCATTAGGAACACCTATAAGCAAAAATTGGATAACCTAAAAGGAGTGGACAAAAAACAGAGACATACAACATTCTAAAGACTAAATCAGGAAGAAACAGAAAATCTAAACACATCAAACAAAGAAATTGAAACAGTTACCAAAATTCTCCCAAAAAACAAAACACTGAGACAGATGGCTTTACCAGTGAATTCTACCAATCTTTCAAAGAATTAATACCAATCCTTCTAAAATGTTTTCAAATACTTGCATAAACTGAAAAACATTATGACACTGACACAACTCTAATTTTAAAACCAGAAAAGGACATCACCAAGAAAAGAAAATGACAGAAAAGGACATCACCAAGAAAAGAAAATGACAGAAAAGGACATCACCAAGAAAAGAAAATGACAGATATCATCATATCTCTGATGAATACGGATGCAAAAATCCTCAACAAAATATTAGCAAACCAAATACAACAACTCATTAAAAGAACCATACACCACAGTCAAATGAGATTCATTCCGGGTTGCATATGCAAGGATGGTTCAACATATCCAAATCAATAAATGTGATACATACACCACATCAACAAAAGAAAGGAAAACAATCATATGATCATCCCAACAGATGCAGAAAGAATTTTTAAAAAGATTCAACACCCTTCTACATTAAAAACCCTCGAAACTGGGCATAAACGGAATTCACTTTGACATACTAAAAGCTATATATATGTATATATATGTATATGTATATGTCTATATATATATATGACAAACTGACAACCAGTATCATGCTCAATAGAAAAAAAACGCTTTTCCTCTAAGATCAGGAACAAAGTAAGGATATTTATTCTCTCTACTATTATTTAATACAGCACTGGAAGTCCTGATCACAGCAATTAGACAAGAAAAGGATATAAAAGATACTCAATTGGAAAGGAAGAAGAGAAACTATCACTATTTGCAGATGACATGATAATATATAGAAGGAACCCCAGGAACTCCAGTAAAAAGCTGCTAGAAATAATAAACAAATTCAGTAGAATGTCAGGCCACAAAATTAACACACAAAAAATTTTTGCATTTACATATTCAAATAATGAACTAGCAGAATGAGAATTTAGGCAAAAAAATCCCCATTTATACTTACATCATAAAGAATTAACCACCTTGGAATAAATATAACCAAAGAAGGGAAAAACCTATACTCTGAAAACTATAAGACATTGTTAAAAAGAAACAGAAGAAGACAAAAGAAATGAAATAGAGTCCATACTCATAGATTTGAAGAATGAACATTGTTAAAACGGCCATTATCTAAAACAATATGCAGATTTAATTCAATCCCCATCAAAATCCCAAAGACTTTCTTTAAATAAGTGGAACAAAAAAATCATGAAATTTATTTGGAAATACAAAAGACCCTGAATAGCAAAAACAATCCTGAGTAAAAAGAACACAAATGGAAGTGTCATGCTTCCTGGCTTCAAACTATAATACGTAGCAATAGCAGCAAGTGAGAACCGTATTGGAATAAAAACAGACACACAGATCAATGATATAGAATCAAGAACAATAAAGGAGGCAATAAACCCACACTATATGGGTAACTGATTTACAAGACAAGAGTATACAATGGGGCAAGGACAGGCTCTTCAATAATATATTGGGAAAACTGGATAGTTGCATGTAACAGATTAATACTACCAATCTACCAGTAACTACCTAACACCACACACAAAACCTAATTCAAAGTGGATTACAGATTTGGATATAAAACCTGAAATCATAAAATACACAGAAGAAAACACAGGCAAAAATTCTGAGAATGGCCTAAAGGATGACTTTGGGAACTCGACTCCAATGTCAAAGGAAACAAAAGGCAACATGGATAAACAGGAGTACATGAAACTAAAAATTCTTCTGCACAGTGAAAACTCTCATTAAAACAAAAAGTCATCCTACTAAATGGGAGAAAATATTTGCACATCATACATACAACAAGGGGTTAATATCAAAAATATATAAATAATTCATAAAACCTAACAAAAAAGTCAACTAAAAAGGGCATTAAAAATGGACATCAGATATGATATGTGATCAGATACAAATAGACACTTCTCTAAAGAAAACATACTGATGGCCAACAGGCATAGGAAAAGATGTTCCACATCACTTGTCATTAGAGAAATACAAATCAAAGCAACAATGATATACTACCTCACATCTATGAGAATGGCTATTATCCAAAAGACTGGAAACAAGAGCTGGTGAGGATGTGAAGAAAAAGGAACTGTTAAACCTGTTGATGGGAGTGTAAAATGGTACAACTATTACATAAAGCAGTATAGAGATTCTTCAAAAAATTAAGAATAAAAATATATCACCTAGTTAACTCACTTCTGGATTATTTAGCTTAAAAACACAATACTACTTGAAAGAGACATACACACCCCTTTGTTCATTACAGCATTATTTATAATAGTTAAGTGCTAGAAACAACCTAAGTGTCTATCAAGAAATGAGTAGATAAAGAAGATGTTTTATATATACATGCAATGAATACTACTACTCAACTATCAAAAATATGAAAGTCTGCCATCAGCTACAACATGGATGGACCCTAGAGAGAACTATATGTAGTGAGATAAATCAGAAAGAGAAAGACATAATATGATTTAACTCATACATGATAATAAAGGAAGCACAAATAAAGTCAAATAAAATAGACTTTTAACATAAAATTCAAGGTTATAAGAAGGGGAGAGGGAAGGAAAATTAGGTAAAAGGGGTCAATTATATAGAAGGTATGACTAGACAAGTAGTGGTAAACTTAAGGAATTATTTACGGTATTTACAATGAGACACACCTTAAATCTACATAATGTTATGATACAGTATTCCTTCAATAAAATAAAAAAGCTCTACATTCAAATGTTAGAATTTAGCATAATATTTAATGATAGAAGACTGAATACATTTTCTCTAAGATCAGGTACAAGGCAGGGGTATCTACTCTCACTGTTTTCTTTTTAACATAACAGGATGAGTTCTAGCTAGAGCAATCAGGAATGGTAAGGAAAGAGGAAGGAAGAAAAATAGGGAGGGAGGAGTAAAACTGTATTTGTACAAGACATGGTTGTATACATAAAAAAATCTCAAGGAAGCATACAAAAATCTCCCAGAACTAATAAATGAGTACAACAAGGTCACAAATAAATCACATTTCTACATACTAACAATAAAAATGCAGTAACAAAAATCTTAAGCACAATACAATTTATAATTGCTCCACAGAAAATGAAATGCATAGGTAAGCACTTAACAAACATGTACATGATCTCTATGCTAATACATACACACACGATGAATGGATTAAAAACATTATCCTGAGACCAATAAAAGCCTTACTTAAGAATATATACAGTATGACTTCATTTATATGAAATTATGATAAAAGTCACAATTTAACGTGGAAAATAATAAGGAATTTTTATCTCTTGGATAAGGAGGAAGGGTATAGAATTTTCCTGGGAAGGAACATGAGGGAACTTTCTATGTTGAAGGAAATATTTTATATATTGATATTGGTTTGCTTTTACACAGGTATATATATCTGTCAAAACTCATCGAATATACAGTTAAGATATGTATATTTGGGCACACCCTGGAGGAGCATCAGTTAAGTCAACCACCTCTGAAAGGAGTGCAGACCACATACCCCTGGATTCGAGTCCCAGTTCCAGGGCAAAACAACCAGTGTAAACAAACTAAATAAAAATAAAATGCTTCTTTCTCCTTCTTTCTACCTGCCTGCCTACTCAACTTCATCCCTGTCTGCACCTTTCCCTTAAAAAAAAAAGTATGTACATTTTATTATGTATAAACTAAAAAGCTGTAAGCAAACATGGAGCTTTGCTTAATAACATGCATTTTGGAATATTTAGGAGGAAGTCTACTAATGCAGCAATTTACTCTGAAATCAAAAGTAAAGTTGAAAAAAAGAATAGAGGGATAAGTATGCGATAGAGTAAGTACATTAAAAATGTTAATGGTGTATGAGTGATTACTGTCAATTTTAGTTTTGCTACTTTTGACGACTTTCATAACAAAATGTTGAGGGGAAATCAAAGAGCAGATGTTAACAGATAAAATGTATTTTTGTTATGAAATATTTTCCTTCTGACTCTTACGTGTTCTCTGCTTTATTATACATATACACACAAACTATGGTATTCAAAGATAGACTCACATGAAAGTTGTCTCAATGTTTTCAGCAACAATAAACCCCAACTCACAATGGCTTATGGGACTTATCTCACATGGGAATGAATGTAGAGTGCTTTTAGATTTGACTTTCAGTGGTTCAACAATACTATCAAGATTCTGTCCATCTTTCCACTTGCCATTCTCCAAGTGATTTTCCTAAGGCTTTTTATTCTTCAGTTACTTTAATTGCAGGCATAAGGGGATAAAGAACATTACCCTGCAGTAGAAACAGTATGCTCTCTAGAGAAAATAACAAAACTTTCTAAGAAGCTTCCCAACACACAGCCATCTTCTAATGTTTCACTGACCATAACTAGGCCATCTATTCATTCCTAAACCAGTCATTGGCAAGAAGAGTGCACTGGACCTTCATGAGTTGTTAAAACCAGGCAAGATTCACCTGAGTCACTCCACAGAGAGGTGAACCCTAAGACCCAATCAGGATCTTCCAACATGGAACAAGGGAGGAATATGCACCAAAAGTGTATGCTATGTGATTGTGATAAAGTGAGGAGAAATTAGAAACTCCTGCACTAATAAAAATCTATAGTCAAAACATATCGAAGGGCACACCCTGATGGTTTAGCAGGTAAGTTCACCAGGCATAGTCCACACACATCCCAAGGCCTGGGGTTTGCATCCGGGGCCATGGGGAACAACCAAGAAGAACAACTAAATAAAAATAAAGCTTCTTTCTCCTCTCTTTTACTGCTTGCCTGCCTACTCACCTTCATTTCTGTCTCTAGCTTCCGTTTAAAAAATATTGAAAAAGGAAATAAGTGTTTACACATTTGTTTAGGGAGGGCTGTGTATTACATATAAGCATGCATATTTTCCTAAACCAGTTATATTGAACATATACAAGAGACTGCTTTGTTTTTACAGAGTCAACTATATACTTCTCTTTCAGTGCCTAGAGTGATTGTGAGACTTTACTATGATTTAGATGTTTTTCTAAATTGCTGTATTCTAAACTTTTGTATTGATATTTAATCATGGCAGTTAAAATTTTAGGAGGTTATGTACTCTTATTACAGCTATTTTATAGATTAGGAAATTAGACTATCAAGAGGAAAAGTAACTTGCCTAAAGTTACAGAATAGTATTTAAACCTAGATTATCCATCTTCAGAGTCTCTTACACATGCCATTATATTATTTTTAAGAGTTTATGGTTACTGAATGGATTGTTATAACTTCTTCCCTTAAAAAAATCAGAATTAAATATTCATATATCATGAAAGTTAGCAAATTATTCAAAATCATATTACCTATTTTAAATATACAAGTACATTTTGATCATCTGGTAGAACATTTCTAAATGAGAACTGGAAATTTATTAGGTAAAAAAAAGAATTTAAGAATTGGTAATGCTTACAAATATTTGAATATTAATGTTTACTTCAAAATTTTTTGTAACAGATTAAGTTGACCAATGGAAAAAGAATAGTTTTAACATGAATTATAAAATAAATTTTTTTAAATATGAACTTTTAAGCTATCACATGCATATTAGAGATATTTCTCTTTAATACTTCACTGTTAAGCCAAGAAATAATCTGAAAGAGTGATTAGTATTTTATCAGACAGCATGAGAAGCTGAACTGGGCGATCTCAAGAAGGGTCATGAGTCTGAAAAAGGGAATGAAAGTACTCAGAAGAGTTTTGGCTGCTTGGACATGTGCTGCTGTATGTACCATGTCCCTAAATCTGTTCAGGGTCAAGAATTGAAGAGGCCTGACCAATACACAGCCCATCTTGTAAAACTACAGCCTGCAGCAAGCACTTTAAAAAAATCATGACACTTTCTAAAGGTTATAAAGAGTAAATAAACCATCAAATTACTCCTCTTTTATTGTTTTTGTAAAGACACTTAAATTCTTGTAGTCCTAAGGCAGCTAATAAAAAATAAACACTTTTAAGGCTCTATATTCTTGGATACTTTATTGAAGTTACAGATGGGATTTTCCTACTAAATTCAATATATTTTTCTCATTGACAATTTAATACAAATTTTTATTAATAACTTTGTAAAGCTGTTTGAGGAATGAAGGAAAGATAAAAATGAAAAGTTCCAGTAAAGGTAAAACATAATTTTAATAGGAAGCATGAATTTAGATTAAAATACTAATACAATAGAAGTATATTATACTTTCAATTTTTGTCAATGTGGATTACATCTATTTTATAAGTTTTCCATGTTATATAAAGATATACATTCTACAAATAACTATAATTACTAAGGGGTATGCTTCTACTCAGAGCATAACTAATTGTATAGGGCACTGAAATGCTGGTTAAAGTTACATATCACATGTTATACCATTAATTATCCAGTTTTCCTTCACAATTACCTGAGCAAATCATTGTTATTTTAGAATTCTGAAATTTATATTTTGTTTGTATTTATTGCTAATTTAAAATTCTGGGATTTATTTCTGTTTAGATATTTAATAAATTTAATGTGTCCTTTCTCTGAACTCCCCTACTTTGTTCATAATTCTAATATGACATATAACACACATATCATGAGAGTACATAATCAATTTGCATGGCAAGCTTAAATTCTCTGAGGGTAAGACTGAGAAATATTTTTTAAAAGTTTACCAAATGAATGAATATTTAAAAAAATTTGAATGTCCTATGGTAGAGACCTTTTATCTCCACTGTAAAGATGATTAGGCTCAGAAAAATACATTGCTTAAAAACTTACCACTTTTTAGGATATAAAAGACTTCATATTAAAGTGTGGATTTGTAGTTTGTTTCCAATATTTGGAAGAGTATCAGTACAGGTCCCATTTTTCTATATAATTTATTATATAATTCAAATAACTTTTTGGAGTTGATTGGCAAGTAGAAAGTGAACTAAAAATACAGTCTCTTCAGTTCAATACAATTCCTACCCTATTCCAATACATCACATACCAACTACCTGAATCCTGAAGGAAGTTAATTTGTGAACCCTCGACTATTATTCTTTCCTATTTATCAGTAATTGAATAGATAAGTCTGATAAAAGAATTGATCAGAAATGGTTTCTAACTTCTAAAAATCAAAATTATGGAATCAATATAAATTTTCATTCAGATTATTTATAGACCATTATTAATTTAAAACATTCTATCTTTTTCAAATACTATCACCAATTAAGGAAAATGCGCAGTGGTCCTCTATCTCTTTTGTTAACAACACCATAGTTAAGTAGTAAAATACAGTTTAATAAAGTAAGAAAGTCTCTTTAAATTTGTTGTCTGTTTTCCTCTTCTTAACAGAAACTTTACTATCTACTCCTTTATAGCATTGCCCAATTTCTAATGACTACATTATTTATTCCAGTTAATTTATCTTTACATGTATATATATATATCAATATATTATGCAGATATGAGAGAGAGATGTATATATGAGTATTAGACAATAAATAGATCTAAGTTTAGTTTTTTAAAGTCTCTGAGTTTTAGATTGGACTAGAAGCTATCGCAGATCACTTTCACTAAGATTTTTAAATTTCATGATCCTGTAATGAGACTGACCATTTTGAATACATCTCCTATATCATAAAGAGATCACAGGGAAATGATCTCGACAATCATTATTTTGGTGGTCTATTAGAGGCTGAGAAACTGAGGTGGGTGCCCCAATAGTCTTCTGGGATTGACCTAATATGCAGGACCTATCAAGGAGAGAATCTAGCAAATATCCCAGGATTTTAGTTGGAACCCCAAAGAGTTAAACTCTTAGAGAGTGGAAATAAACTAGTCCTCACAAAAATGGAAATTTAGTCTCCAGTCAATTCAATCACTGACAGGAAGATGAGTTGCTCCATCCTAACTTCCAGATACAAAAGCAAATCTCGCTAGAGAAGATACCATCCAAAGTCTCAAATTTTCTTTAAAAATTTTTAAGCACAAAGTCAGTCATTTAAATCAAATTTTGTCCTTACTTTCCAGAAGATATAGTCAAATGATCAAAAATCAAGAGAAAAAAAAAAGAGACAACAGAAATGGATCTACAAGTGTTTTGGGTATTGAAGTTTATAGATAAAGATATTTAAATATATAGGTAAATATATGTTCAAGAAATTATATGATAAAGTTAGGTAGAGGACTAAAAATTGAAAATTATAAGAGAAAAACCAAATGGAAATTTTAGAACCAAAAGACACACAAAAAAATAAAAATTCAAAATATTGACTTTTAGCATATTCAGATAAAGATTAGTGAACTGGAAGGACAGAAGAAAATAAACCAGAAAGAAATATGGACAGAGAAAAAAAAGAAAACACAGACAAAAATTAATAATGACATAAAACATTTTTAAAAGACTGACAAGTTGACCACATTCATATTCATAGAACACTGCACCAAATATATATATATATACATATATATACAGAATACATATATGCACATAAAATACGTACATGGAATATATATTATTTTAAGTTCATCAATGTTGAAATATTTAACAGAATTAATTATATGCTTAGCTTGAAAACAAATATCCATAAATATTAAGTGATTTCAAATTATACAGGGGATATCTTCTGATATAAATCAATTTTTTAAAGTGAATAAAAACTAAGGAAAATTCCCAAATATTTATAAAAATAAATGGTATACTTCTAAATAACTCAAAGGTCAAGGGAGATATTATAATGAAAACTTAGAAAACTGAACTGAGTGATAATGAGGATAAAGTATATATAAATATATGGGCTAAAGTCATTCTGAGGAAGAAGTTTATAGCCTGAAGCTCTTTATTTTAGAAAAGAAAGATTAAAGTGTATTAATTATCCATTGCTTCTTTTCCCACCCACTTCACTGATGTAATGCATACATAATAATCACATATATTTTCGCAGTCTGCATTATATCCTGAAATTCTCCCCACATCTTAATTAATTAATTTATTTTTTAAAGAAAAGTTACAGGCCAAAAAAAAAGGCAAGCAGGCAGGCAGACAGAGAGAGGGCAAAGAAATATTTATTTAGTTGTTCATCTTGTCTGCTCCTTCCACCCCTGACACTGGATCACAAACCCAGTTCCTTGGGATGTATGTGGACTGTATCCAGTGGCCTTATCTGCTAGGCCACCATGGTGCACCCTGATTGATTTTTTTAAATATAAGTTGCATACAGTAGAATTCCTTATGTAATACAATTTTATGAGAATTTACAAAAGCATAGAATAATGTTTTCACCAACTGTACCATACAGAACAGGTCCATCATTCCCAAAAATTCTCTCATACATCCTATTTATAGCTGATTCCTCCCACATTCTCCAACACTTGGCAATCACTGATCTTTTTCCACAGTTTTGCCTGTTTTGGTCATGTAAATGCATTTTGTAATATGTAGGCTCTTGAATCTGGCTTCTTTCACTTATAAAAATTTAAGATTCGCACCATCTATTAAGTTATTTTCAGGTGTGAATAAAACTCTAGTTAGTAGTTATTCTGTTAATACTTTTTAAGTGTCAATCCATTGTCTTCTGAGTTGAAAATTACTGAGATGTGCACTGTAAGTACACCCTGGTGGTCTAGTAGATAAGGCCACATGCATCTCAAGGACCCAGGTTCAAGACCCAGGCAGGAGGAAATAACCAAGATGAACAACTAAATAAAATAAATTAATGTTTCTTCTTCTTCTGTCTTCCTGCCTGCCTGCTTATTCATCTTCATTCCAGCCTGCATCTTTCCTTTAAAAAACAAAAGATGTTTGCTATCAATCATATCATTGTTCCTTTGAAAATAATACATCTTTTAACCTCTGGCTACTCTTAAGATTTTCCATTTGGTTTTTTGTAATCCTTTTATTATGTGTCTGGGTGTAGTTTCCTTTGTAGTCATCCTACTTGAGTTTCCTAGAGTTTCCTGAATCTGTGGGTGATGTTTTCTCATCTGGATAACTCCACTATCATCTACTTTTCTAATCTATATTCAGCTGTGTCTAAGCAGCTCTTCATCTACTGAATTCTAACTTTGGATAGCATATATTTCACTTCCAAAGTTTACATTTGATTCTTTTTTAAATAGGTTTAAAGCCTCTATTATAATTCTGTATCTTTTCCTCTTTTTCCTCAACTTACCATTTAATTTTTTCTATGTATTATTAATCATATTAAACATCTTTTTCTATTTCAAATGTCTTTTTCTGTTTAAATTCCAATGTACAAATCATATGTACTTTTATTTTTACTATCAGGTTTTTATACTTACATTGATCACAGTATTTTTGACAGGCTTAATAATTAATTTTGAATATTTTATTGCAAAACAACCTCAAATTTACAATCGTTATATGAACGCTATGAAGAACTTTGTTTATTAGGAAATTTGAGAATAACTTCCTAAATTGATAGCTTATCACCCTGAAATACTCTAGTACTACAAACTACACACATTCTCAATACCATAATATAAGCATCAAAATCTGAAGATTAACATTGACACAGTACTACCACTTGTTTCTCACATATTACTCAAGTGTTTCCATCTGTCTCAATGATGTTAATAATTCCACTTTTAGATCTTTCTAAGAAAGGAAGAAAGAAAAAGAGAGAGGAGAAAGAACTATTTTTATTTAGTTGTTTTATTTGGTCCTCCTCCCCCAGCTCCACGTCTCAAACTTGGGTCCTTGGGTTTTACATGGTCCACACTACAGCCATCTCAGCTGCCTGACCCACAAGCAAAATTATTCTTGGATTTTTTTTCACACATGTAAACAATAACTTTAGTACACTGAATTTTTTATAAGCATTGCTTAATAAAATACTACTGAAAAAATAATCATTCAATTTTGATTATATCAAAAATCTTAACACTATACCCTCATTCACTAATGTAAGAACAATGTTTCTGTATTTAGAGTAAAAGGTTGTCCCTCAAATACACAACACACACATCTCTTTCTTCTCTCTTCAGAATTATCTATGCTTAGTGGGTTCTCATTCTTCTGAAGTAACCATGGTAATGGTTTAATATATATTCTTCCATAACTGTTTTCTGTGGCAAACAATTGTTTTTAATTTTTACTTTTAAAATTTTTCATTTTTTAATTTAACAATATAAAGGCAGTCCTCACGTTGCACAATTCCAACACATATAAATTTCAACTGCCTTCATTTGGTTAAACACCACTAGAACCCTAAAGACATAGCTTAAATTTAAGTGATCATGGTACATTGGTGAGAGTAATCACACACAATTCATTGCTAGCTCTTCAGTCCACAAAATTGCTATATAAGTGACTCATGTATATCTGATTAATAACTAATCATGTCACTTCTTTCACAATTTGTCAAGACTGGTCACTATGTACTGTTATTCAGTCCATACATACAGTAACACATGTAATGTCCCTTTATTGTCTCTTAATTATAAATTCATATAAAATTTTATAAAAACAGATAATTAAAAAGAAATTGACCAACAAAGATGAAAGTGAAAAAAAAAAAAAACAACTTCAGGATGGTGACTGGACAGAATGCACTTTTGGTTCACTCCCAACAGATACCCAAAAAAAAAAAAAAACCCAAAAAATCACCTATTTTCCAGAGACAAACACCAAGAAATGACTGGAACTTCAACTGGAGACAGAACAGTTGATGACTAAGGGTGGGTGAGGGCACCCAGCGCAGTTCTCGGCTCAGCCTCGGATTTGGATTTGGGAACAGAGCTCAGGTGTCTCCAGAAACCCAATGGGACAGAGTATAGGGATTTCAGGACCAGCTGTGGATAAAGTGAGAGGAGGGCCCAGTGCGAGTGAGACGCGGAGTCAAAGAGGGACAACTTGGGAGGGTATAACAGGAGAGCCAGCGCACTGGGAGCTAAGCTGGAGCCTGCATGGTTAAATTGCACTGAGCATAGTGATAACTGGAAATCAGTCAAATAAAACCCCTCCCACAACCATTTCATACCAGAGTGTGGGGTCCACTGAACAGAAATCTCTCCCACCTCATATCTGCCCACTGGAAATCCCATCTATCAGATGCCCCAACCCCCAGGATTACAGTGAGAAGGCAGTCTCAAACCTTAATGTTACCTGCTAGTGCTACCTTGTGGGTAGAGGCAAAACCGCAGCTTAATTGCCAATCCTGGGCAAGTCAAACCTACACAATGCCAGGGAAACCTAACCCTCAGAAATATAAACAGAATGCCAAACAGACCAGAGGCACAGAGAAATATATGTGAAATGATGGATCCAATCAAAAATTCTGAATACAGAAGATGTATGTAAATTGCCTGAAGAGGAATTCAGGGTAACAGTGATTAACATACTAACAGGAATCTGGAAATCAGTAGAGGTAGACTAGAATGTCAGGAAGCAAAGAGAAGAATTAAAACAAGACATCAAACAGATAAGAGACATGATGGCTGAATTAAAAAACACAATAGAGACACTCAACAATAGGATGGATGAAGCTTCCAAAAGAATCAGTGATGGGGAAGGTAGGACAGAGGAACTCAGTCAAGCAAACCAGCAAAGAGATCAAAAATTCAAAGAATCGAAGACAGCACTCGAGACCTCTGGGATAACATCAAAAGGAACAACAGTCACATCTTAGGGGTCTTAGAGGAAGAGAGAGAAAATGGGCAGAAACCATATTTGAAGAAATAATAGATGAGAACTTCCCCACTGTGAAGAATGAAGCAAGCCTCCAGATCCAGGAAGCTCAAAGAGTTCCCAATAAAAGAAACTCAAATAGAAATACACCTAGACACATCATCATAAAAATGTCAAAAATTATCATAAGATAAAGAAAGACTACTAAAAGCATCCAGAGAAAAACATGTCCCATGTAGAGGAGTCTCCATAAGATTGTCAGTTGACTTCTCAAATGAAATTCTACAGACCAAAAGGGAATAGCACAAAAATCATACCATTTAAAATAGAAGTTACATGAATGAAATACCTAGGCAAATACCTAACAAAGGAAGTAAAAGATCTAATAACAGAGGCACAGATTAGTGGAATAGAACTGAATCACCAGAAACTAACCCACTCACATATGGTCAGTTAATCTACAACAAAGGAGCCAAAAGCATTCGATGGAAAAAGGAAAGTCTCTTCAACAAATGGTGTTGGGAAAACTGGATAGTCACATGCAAAAGAATGAAGCTAGACCACTCTCTAACACCATTCACAAAAATTAACTCCAAATGGCTTAGAGACTTGCACATAAGACCAGAAACCATAAAGCTCTTAGAAGACAACATAGGAAAGACTTTTCATGATATCAGTTGAAGAGAAGCCTTGGGGGACTCAACTCCATCATTAAGGGAAATAAAAAGAAAAATAAACAACTGCGACTAAATGAAACTAAGGTGCTTCTTCACAACAAAAGAAAACATCACCTAAACCAAAAGGAAAGCTACTAACTGGGAGACAATATTTGCATTTGATATTTCCAACAAAGGTTTAATATCTAAAATATACAAAGAACTCATAAAACTCAACAACAACAGGCAATCATAAAAAAAATGGGAGAAGGAATTGGAGAGACACTTTTCTGAAGAGGATATACAGATGGCTAACAGGCACATGAAATTTTGTTCCTACTCACTGGCTATCAGGAAAATTCAAATTAAAACAACACTGAGATATTACCTGACAACTGGAAGACTGGCTATTATCCAAAAGTCTGGAAACAACAAATGCTGGCGAGGATGTGGAGAAAAGGGAACACTTTTGCACTGTTGGTGGGAGTGAAAATTGGTGCAACCCCTATAGAAAACAGTTTGGAAATTTCTCAAAAACTTGAAGATAGAAATCCCATATGATCCTGTCATTCCACTTCTGGGCATCTACCCAAAAGATACAAAAGCACCATCCTCAGAGATGCATGTATCCCCATGTTTACTTTGGCTCTATTCACAGTAGCTAACAATTGGAGATTACCTAAGTGGCCAACATCAGATGAATGAATAAAGGAGATGCGATACATATATACAATGGAATACTACACAGCCCTTAGAAGAGATGAAACCAGCATGGATGGAACTAGAGGGGATTATACTAAGTGAAACAAGTCAAAAGAAGAAAGATAGAGACCAGATGATCTCATTCAAGTGGAATGTGAACAGACAAAACAAATAAACAGATGAAACATAACCAACCCTGAAACATTTGCAACAGAACTGAGGTTACCAAAAGGGAATAGGGGGGATGCGGGGGCAAATGGTGGTGGAGTCCACTGGACAATGGGGAAAAACACTTGGCGATTTAGAGGAGGGCATGGTGTGTTGCAATAAATGTAAGAAATGGGGAACCTATAAATAGGAAATTATGTTAATGTGTAGAATAATTACTACAATAAAAAAAAGTTTAAAAAATAAAAAATAAGGGAGGAAGAAATGACAACATTGTAAATGAAATTTAAGTCATATATAAATCAAATCAATGGAAGAAACAACATAGGAATTTTAGCACTGCTCCCACTTGAGAAGTTCTCAATGATAGCTGACAATGTCAAAAATGCAAAGAATAAAACATAGAAAGCTAATCCAAACTTGAATAGAAATATTCTAATATGCAAATGTAGTAAAATGATGCTTACTCCATTATAGCAAGTTACACCACTAGAATAGAGTAAGCACTGTCTAAATTATCTGGATAATTTTTTACAAAGAAATGAAACACTTTAATTCTCAATGTGTCTAAATTAAAGTTTAAATCAATTTAAGTGGATTCCATTTTCTTCATTTTCCTTTACATTAATAAGTAAGAGACTATATAATGTTTTCACAAATATTTTTTAAGAGACAGAATAATCACAGTTTATACTCTTAAGATCATTGTGCATGTTTTCAGCTTGCAGGGTCATTTTTATTATCTCACGTTACTATATGCTACATACATATCTCGTGTTAGTAAATATATACCTAATCTTATTCTTTTTTTCCCCTCCATTACTCTTTTAGCTACATAGCATTCTACATATCTGATTTAGTCACCTAATTCTGCGTATAAAAATTTTTCAAATAACAATAATTTATTAGGCAGGTCTCACAATTCTGTATATTGACAGGGTTCACTTGGGCAATTCTTCTGTTTCACACGCTATGAAGTAATTTAATGCAAATGCATTAATTTGGTGGCCTGGTTGGGGCTGCAATGACCATGATATCTAAAAGCTCCAGTATCTCTCACAATTTAGTTTCTCATCATTAAATAATTTTTTTCTCAGTTTTATGACATGGTAGCTGGCTTATCAGAGGGTGTGTCCCAAGAAAATAAGACCTAATGTGGAAGTACCATGTCTCTGTACCACACTTACTAATGTTTCATTGATCAAAGCAAGACACATGGCAGGGTTAAGTTTATGTTAAAGTTAATGTTAATGTTAAATCTACTCAAAGGTATGAATATCCTTGTATGGTATTCATTGTATGAATACCTTAATACTAAGTGTGGGTCACTGGAAGTCAACAATGCAACATATCACTATTTACGACCTGTTGATAGACATTGAAAATGTTTGTAATTTTCCCATTAAAGAAATATAGTGTCAATATAGAAAAATCTTTGCTCAAGTAAGCCTACACAAGAAATTATCCTAGATAAAAATATAAATTGTTCATATTTAATAATCAGGAAAATTCAACATTTTTAACTCAAATAAAACCAAATTTCTATTTATCAGTTGTACTAACTTTACATTAATAAGGAAAAATCTTGCTAACACTGGGTGTTAATAACCTTTTAATATTTTCCCAATAATTTACATTATTTATTAGCAGTAAAATTAAATAATTTGTTCATATTTTATGATCATTTGTTCTCTTTTTATTTGGATTTATTTTGAGAGTGCTTCCTGTTCACAACTTCACGTGGAAGAAGGGGAGAGGGAGTTCTGTTGGACCTTGTTTTTAAGGATACTAATGACCTCCCAAAGGTCCTACCTTCTAATACAATCACACTAGACACTAGACATCAACATGTGAATTTGGGAAGGACACACAAATTCAGACCATAGAAAATAATCCGAAAAAAAACTCTAGAAATGAAAACATAAAGCATTTAATTTTTAAAACTCTAAGCAAGGCTAGAGAGCAGGCAAAGCACATGAAAAGACAGGACATATAAAAAAATGACAGAGAATGCAGTAAAAAGAGGCAAATAGAAGAAAAATATGAAATAGAACTAAGAGTCATAAAAGACAGAATGACATGGTATAACATGCTCTTTATCAGGAGTTCCAGAAGATGATAATAGAAGAAAATAAGGGAAAAATAATATTCAAAAAGATCATGGCTAGAAATTTTCCTAAGATTCATAAACCAAAATGAGTTCCAAGAAAAATAAATAAATTCACACATGGACTCATTAAAACTAGACACCAGGCTAAGCTTAGGAGATAGCTAAAACTGTTCTCTTTCTTAAGCTATTTGCAACATCAAGTCTAAGATAATTTATTATAATTTTATATTTTCTTTCTACCCTCTGAGAAAATTTCTATCATTTAGTGATTACCCTAAAGAATTATAAATGCTTATTTAGTAAACAAAGCCTATAACTGGGCAATATCTTTATCTTTACACCCTGAATAACACAGAACATAAAAATCAATCCCATTCAGGCTTACTAATAATTGCAATTCAGTGTTTTGGTTCTACTATTTTAGCTATGCAAATTAAATATAACTATTATTTGATTGGCTCTTAATCTTTATTGCATTTCTCTTTGAATGCTAAATTTAAAAATCACTTCAGAATCTAGTAAGAGAAAATATTAAAATTTTGGATGAAAATTCAGAAGATCAGGGAAGGCATGTTAGGCAATCAGTATATCATATATAAGTCTCAAATAAGATCCTTTCTTACCTAGCTATGTTAAACATGCTTATCCAACATTTTGTACAAAAATGTTCACAGTAGTTTTTATCATAATAACTCACAACTGAAAACCACCCAAGTGTCTCCCATCAGGGTAATGAAAAGAACAAAGTGTGATACATCTATATAATAGGATACTACTCAACAATAAAAATTAACTAAGGATATGTACATTAATCGATCTCACAAATACTTTGCTGATTAAAAGGAAACTTACACAGAAGAATATATACTATTTGACTCCATTCATATGAATTTCCAGAATAGAGATAAAGTAATCCATGGTGAAAAAATACAACGTTTGCTTCTGGATGGATAGCGATGAGGAATGAGTGAGACCTGTAATATTCTCTACCTTGACAAGCATTTGAGTTACATAGTTGTTACATTTGCTAAAACTCAAGAAATGGTACACTTTAGAATTACAGATTTCATAGCATATAAATTTCAAATTAAAAGAAAAATAAAATATTGAATTCTAGCTAATGGTATGCCTACTGAAGTAGATGAAATTCAAATATACATGGAAATGCAAAAAAAATAAAAAAGACCCAATGATAATAGGATATATATGAGATCAAGCATAGATTCTCAGTAGTAGGTGTATTAGATTCTCATTGCTGTTGTAACAAATTATAGAAAACTTCTTGGCTCAAATTTATTCTTGGTATGCCCAGGTGGAATAGCGGTTAAGTTAATCACCTGAGTAGTGGTTGGGTTAATGACCTCCAAAGGAACCAGGTCACATACCCCTGGGTTTGAATTCTGGGTCAGGAGGAAACAACCAGTGTGAACAACTAAATGAAAATAAAATAAAAGTGCTTATTTCTCTTCTCTCTTCCTGCCTTCATGTCTATTCTCTTTCATTCCTGCCTGCACTTTTCCATTACATTTTTTTTCTTTTATAATTCTGGAGGTCAGAGACCAAAATGCTCTTACTGAACTGTAAACAAGATGTTGGCTAGAAAAAGACTTTTCAAGAAAAATCGTGAACCCCGGGGCCATTGGGAATGCAGGCGTTTCTTTTCATCACCTGGACTTCTTTCCAGGAATATGGAGATTTCAAAAGGCGATGAGTGGACCTCCACAAAGAAGTCGGGGGAAGAGAATGGAACTTCCCAGTTGAAACCTGCATCTGGAGAGGAATGGTGTGCTTCTAGTGAAGTAAGTTTGTCATTTCACAAAGAATCTCAGCAAAGAGGACCAAATGAAAAAGGAGTATAAAAAATAACAATGAAAAAGCTCCCTCCCCAGAGAAGCAGGCACAAGGCAGTAACTAAGTAAAACCTCAGAAGAAGATAACCATCCTTCCATTGCCTTCTAAAATACTGCCAGTCAACATTGTGAGGGCCTGGTGCTGAGACCTAAAGCTGAGCTCCAAAGGCCAGAAAATCCATGTATATAAGTGAATTTGTGAATATGCATATCTGAATCAAAAGGACATCCCTGTCACTGCAAAAGATGCCAGGATCCTGTCACTATCACAAAGAAAAGCTAAGTTGGAAAAGGAGGAAGTAGTTCTGGAAGTGTTGGCTACCCCTGAAGAGGAGACACCTGTCCTTGAAGGGTCTTCTGGTCTCCTGGAGGTGGCTGACACAGCAGTAATGACATCCCTTTTGCCACATAGGATAACATATGGGTTCCAAGGATTAGGACATGAACATTGTTTGAGATGCCATTATTATGCCTACCAGCGTGGTAGGCAGAGTTCACCCCAACATTCTCGCAAATGTTAAATAGTTTTGAAATTTTCACATTTCAAAAAGCATAGGGAAAATTTAAATCTACTAATATAAATAAAGTGTAAAAATCAATAACTGTCTTTTTCCAAAAAAGGAAAGATTTTTTTCCCCTTCTTAAGATTAAAGTTCTATGATTTTTTAATAAGGAGTGTTATTCAAAGTAGTATATACGCTTGTGTTTGGTTATTAAGAACACAATTCCTGCTGTTGCCCTGCAAGTTTTAAAAGAGTTTTGAAGGAAGCTTATTTATGTTGGCAATATAGACAAAGCAAATACAATGTCTGCAACATAATAAAAGAAAGTAGAGTTTTAAATAGCTACCTAAAAGTTGTTTACTTAAGAAACAACTTTAAACCAATCTCACAAAAATAGTTCTTTTTAATGGATATCTAAGATATGCATTTTTAGGAGGATTTCTTCTTTATTAAACAGATTTTTATTATACTGGCAATAGTACATTTAAAAATTGAATATTGTTTGTTATTATGTAAACAAATTTCAATATTTTTACATCCTAGAACAAGATTCACATAATTAAAATGTTGTTTCAGACATTCCTTTCTCTTGCTTATAGTTTATTTTCAGGAATAAGCAATACCAAATTCTTTTTTTTTTTTTTTTTAAAGGAAAGGTGCAGGCAGCAATGAAGTAAGTAGGTAGACAAGTAGGGAGAGGAGGAAAAAACTTTATTTCCATTTTAGTTGTTTCACACTGGTTGTTTTCTCCTAACCCAGGACTCAGAACCCAGGAGTTATGTGTTCTGCATTCTTTAGAGGCAACTGACCGAAATGCTGCTCTACCAGAGCCTGCTGATACTATCAAATTCTATTGCTTTTCCTTTCTGCCTCTTTTGTTCTATGTTCACCATTATCTAAGTCCTAATGACTTCATCACTAGATCATTATTACACCGGTTTGAGAATTTACTTTCTTCTTTTCAGAATCTTAACAACCTCTGTCTTATAGAGCTGACAATATACTCTTTGACACACAGAGTCTCAGAAGTGAAAAGTTTTGTTGTTGTTTTAAAGGAAAGATGCAGGCAGAAAATGAAGGTGAGCTGGCAGACAGGCAAGCAGAGAAAGGAGGAAGAAGCACTTATGTTATTTTTATTTAGTTGCTCACATTGGTTGTTCCCCTGGACTCGGGATGCAGACCCGAGGATCTATACATGGACTGTGCTCCTCCAGAGGCAGCTAACCTAGCCATGACTCTACCAGGGCACGCAGAGAAATGAAAGAAATTTTAAGGGTTTTGCTGAAATCAAATCTCTTTTACAATTTTATACTAGATAATTCCTTTATAAAAAACCGGGTTTATCACTTAAGAATCAGGGTATTTTATGCCTTGAGTTCAGAATGCTTACTACCTATATTTATTTATTCTGATTTATTAAAATACATTTTGTTTCAATATTTAATCACTTAATAGGCACCAATCTCATAACTTTGATAAAAGGTCAGGCTACTGAAGAACAGTTTTTGTAGCAGTCATAGTATAATTTACAGTACAATCTATGTATTCCAAGGCACTCAGTAAATAATAGCTGACCTATCAAACATCCAACAATATGAAAATATCTTTTATCTTATTTTAATTTATAAATTATTCTTCTTTCCTGTTCTTTGATGTCAACTAAGTCTATCCTTTTCTCTATTTACTTATTTGAACTTCATTTCTTCATTCTAAGTAGGTGGGGTTTTTTTGTTACTTCTTTTCCCTTAAACCAAAAACTGGAAAAATCAAGTTCTCTGATTACAAAAAAGAATCTTTAAAAGGGACTTACCCTTCTCATGCGTAATTCTTCTAATGCTTCCAATAAATTCGTTTTGAAATCTAACAGCTGAATAGAAAACAATGTCTCTGAAGAACTTTGAAGAGCAAAAGTAGATGATGACTCCATCTTACAACTGTTGTCCATACTAACATTTATTTCCTGTAATATAAAAGGTCATAACAGAAAAAAAAAATGACTGATGTAGGTTTTCAAGTAAAAGCAGCTACCGTAAAAATGTAACAACCTATAACCCATAAGTTTCCCCATTCAACACTGAGTAGCAGTTTGACCAACACTATTCTGACCTTGATACACAAAACACTGAGCAACAATGCTGCGCTTCTGTTCTCCATGGGTAAGTATTTGCTTTGTTTTGTTTTGTTTTCTATTGCTCTAGTACCCTCTGGGACTAAATTTTCTGTCCTAAACAGCCATCTCCTAAAAGTTGATTCCTAATACTATAGGCAAGGTTTGTTCGTCTCTGCTTCATCCTAAGCCTGAGATACTGTGTTTCCTAAACATCCCTTCATGAAGACGGTGTGAATACTATTAAAAGCAATGTGAAACAACCAGTATAAACAACTAAGTGGAAATAAAATTTAAATGTTTCTCCCTCCTCTCTCTCTTCCTGTCTACCTGCCTACTTGCCCTCATTCCTATTGTACCTTTCCTTTAAATAAAAGGCAATGCAATCTTTAAGGCCAACAAAGTTAGAAGACAAGGCCTAGGGTAAATTACCTTTCATTTAAAACCAAGATACCTAAATGTAAGTCATGATGAAAGCAACTTTACTTTCCAACTTTTCATTTTAATAATTATCAGCTCACAGATAAGCTGCAAAGAGATATAGGGAGTTCTACACACCATTCACACAGGTGCTCCCATCTGTACTGTGTAAGAACTGTACATGTGACATTGGTACAATCCACAGAACTTAAAACTGAAAATTATTCTACCAGTTAAGCATGCACTCATTTGTGTGTATGTGCAATTCTGTGCAAGTTTATCATCATGTGTAGCATAATGTAATTTTACTAGAGTAAGTCAGAACTCTACCATTAACACAGGCTCTCAAGCAACCTCTTTGTCTCCATAATCACTCCCTTCCCCTTTCTCTGGCCCCTAGAAAACCTTAATCTATTCTCTGTCTATAATTTTGTTATTTCAAGTGTGCTACATAAATGGAACCATAACCTACTGACTTGTTATAATTACCCTGAGGTTTATCTGAGTTACTGCCTATATCAGTGTTTAACTCCTTTCCACTGCTGAGTAACCCATGATACGCATATTCTGTGGCTTGTTTAACCTTACACTCCTGGAAGGATATCTGAGTGTTTTCAGTTTTCAACTGTTATGAATAAAGCTACTATGAATATTCATGTACAGTTTCTACATTAACACAAGTACTCATTTTTTAAGGAGTAATGTCTAAAGTGCTAGTGTTAGATAGAATTAATATTGAGATAATTTTTAATTATAAAAGAAGCTGCCAAACTATTTTTTAGAGTGACTATGCCATTGTATCTTCTCACTGGCAGTGTATGAGTAATCCATGTTCTTCAAGTCCTCTACCAGCAGTTTTATTTTAATCGCTCTGATAGGTGTTATATACTCAAGTATTCTTCGAAGAAACAATAGGATGTGTGCATAAATATAAATGGATACATAAATATAGACATAGACATAGATATATAGAGAGAGAGTGGCTGAGATCGATTTTAAGGAATTGGTTCATGCAATTGTGGGGACTGGCAACTCTAAAATCTTCAGGGCAAGTCAGAAGGTTGCTGGCTCAGGGAAATATTGCTAATGTCCAAAGCCAGTAATGGAGGCAGAACCTTTACTCCTTGGAGAACCTCAATTTTTTTCTCTTAAGATGGTCAATTGATTGGATGAGTCTACTCGCATTATGGAGGATGCATGCTTTACTCAAATTCTACTTATTTAAATGTTAATCTCATCAAAAAATCACCTTCGCCTATTAAAATATAATAGGATAAAGAAAATGTGGGATAATATATAACAAAATATTACTCAGATACACATATATACAATGAAATTCTGCCATTTGCAACAAATGGATGGACTCAGAGGGTACTACCTTAATGAAATAAGTCAGGTAGAGAAAGATAAACACCCTATGATTTTACTCATGCGGTACATAAGGGGAAAACAATGAACTAACTGAAACAAAAATAAACTTTTAGACTACAAGATTAAATCAGTAGATACCAGGAGGTAACTGAGAGAGGGCAGATTAACTGGGTAAAAAGGGTCAGTTATATGGCGAAGGATATAATTAGACTTTTAGTGATGGACTTAATGTAGTATACATTGATTTATAGTGATGTACACCTATAAACTACTAATATCATAAACCAATGTTACTTCAAAAACCTGTTTAATAATAGAACAAAAATAATTTGATAATAAAAATGATTTTCATAGCAATATAAAGATAGGTGTCTGACCAAATTTCTGGGCATTTTGGTATAACCAAGTGGACACAAAACCAACTACGGCACATGTGCTTGCAAGAAATTTTCTAAAAGGAAATATATCCATTTCTGACAATAATGGGCGATGTTATTTGAACTGCTCACCAGCTCAAAACAACTAACAATTCTGAACGAAATATTTTTAATCTTCCTAAAAGTCAAACATTTGACAAGATAATTAAAAAAATAATGAAGCCAAATTCTCAAAAAAAAAAAAAAAAAAAAAGGACAAAGAAACGAACTGAGCAGAAACAGGCCATCTTTGCCCTAAGGACATTTGCCTAATTATGTAAAATAACATAACATCTCTGATAGCCTCTGGTTAGATTGCTATAGAATTCAAACCAAGGGGTTTTTGAAGCAGGAAAGCGATCCACTCCATTAAATACAATTCAAGAAATTTCTCAAGTAAGGTTGGAGCAAAAATAACTTCTCAAGTAGAGTTGCTTTGATGCTGAGCAGATGAAGCATAAATGAGAAGAAAGAGGAGAGAGAGACAAAGCAAGAGAAGATTAAAAAAATAAAAAATCTCGCCCCAGAAAGTTGTATACAGCTTATTTCAGATGACTGTATTAACAAAAGTTACTTCATGGAATAGTGAAAGAAACCTCAACCTCTGAATAAATGCCTTAAAATGTTTCCCAGTTATTAGCTACCATAAAACCTGGCAGAAGCAAATAAAAATTTATTCTTAGAGGAGTATAACTTCATTCTATATACTCAAAGAATCGTCATTGAAAATTTTTTTCCAGTACAGAGAGCAGCACACAAAGATAAGCAGGGATGGCAGGAAACACTGCATTATGAGAACAAGCAGGAAAAATAGAAAATATAAAAGAACACAGCGAAGATTTTGGTATTATCACAGACTTTAAAACAACTAAGCACACTATGCTTAAGAAATAAAACGAAGCTTGAAACTATCTTCTAGGAAGAGTTTTCAAAGATCCCAGGAGAATATCTAGATATGAAAAATATACAAAAAATTGATAATGCAATCAATATGTTAGGCTCAATTTTAGGCATAGCAGAAATGAGAATCACTATACTAGAAGATAAATCAGGTACAATAGTGAACACACAGCAGAGAAACAAAAAACTGGAAAGTGCAGAAGAAAGTTTATGAGAAACTGAATAGAAAGAGGCTAGAACATAAATACAGAAAGAAGAGAGAAATAAAGAGACATAGACTATTTCTGGAAGAGGTAATAGTTGAGGATTTTTCTGCAGCTCTGAAGACACCAAGCTTTAGTCGAGAATTCCAGTGACTCCAAAAGAGTTGCATTTGATTCATTCTGACTGAAAACAAAAGACTATTGGGTTATATTGAGAAATTGAATAGAAGGGTTTACTTTAAAAAAAAAATCTTGCTGAATTAATTGCACTTAGTTCATTGCTTACAAACACCATTGGTTGATGCAAGGCTCCACAATTAAATATTGCTTTATTCTTTGTTGTACTTGTTTTCTAATTCCATTCTCCTAGCCAACCTTTACCAGCTTAATTCTTTGATATACATATTTAAATGTATAGATATTCATTTATATACATAGAATTATGTGTGTGCACATAACATTCCCATAAGTTCTATTTTGTTTTATGTCGATGTGGGAAAAAGAATCCCAGTGAACTCAAATAGATTCTTAAAAACCCTGTCTACATATATCATACAGAATAAAGGACATTAAAGTAACTAGGGGGGAGTTAGATAATACTTTCAGCGAAGTCACACTTAGCATGGCAAAAGCCTTCTCAAAAACAGCACTACAAGTCAAAGTCAATGAAATGATACTTGGTATGTTGAAAGTAAAATGCCAACCTAGATTTCCAAACTCAGCAAAAATTACTTTCAAGAATAAGAAAGAAGTAGCAGCCACAGGACTAATAAAGCAAGCACTTTCAAAAATCCATTCCTTGATAAAAGCAAGTAAAAACACCACCAAACATTGCCAAAAGCAACTTTTTCAGAATTCTGAAAATTAGTCAAAGGTTTGAAAAATCTATAGAGTCCATCTATACTCAAAAATAGATGAATCTAAGTAAAATATGGAAGCTTTGTGGTGTTTAACTGGCCTTCTCCAAATCCATGGGAACTTTGAAAACTAACATCTCCCCAGTCTCAGGAAAAATCATAGTGTAGCACCCCTAGGAGTAAGAAAGAGTTGGAGAATCTCCAAAGACCCAATCCCAGAGAACTGTCATTAACTGACCTGCCCAGCAATCACCTAGAAAAACCCACTCACAAAACATACCTGTATTTAATCTGACTCAGTGTTCTCCTAGTGAGAGTAACATTTCCCCCATAGGCACTTTCTTTTCCATTGAGCCTTTCATTTTCTCCAAAGAAAATTCTCCATTTTCCTGCCTTATAGTGCAAGAGGAAAGGATTTTATCTGGTGTATGTTTCTGATACAAATGTGATAGAAAAGCAATAAAGTTTCCACATTAGTGGGTAGATTTTCACTGAGTTTTCATTTGCAGTTTCATGCCTCATCACTGTCCTCCTGTGTGCCTGGTGTACTCATAACTAGAACTGTGTCATGGCTCAATTTTTTTAGAGCATAAACTTCCTGGAAAGGTTCATGTACTCTATGTATAGATTTTTAACAAATATCTCTTTTTAGGCATGAGCCTTATTCCTATCTTTCAGAGTATACAGTGCTGACCATACTTCCAAACTTGTAAGTCAGTTATAGTCCTCTATTTGCTTTCTGACAAACACTTATCCCATGAATTAATATCTCCTTTATGCATTATAATGAGAGTGAGAGAAAAAGAAATGTATGTGGTCAATCTATCATGCATAACAGGAAGTTTTGAATAGGATTTCAAAACTGATCTTTTAAATTATTTAAATTCTATTGTGCACTGAGCAAAAGCTTGAACAATATTAGTCTTCAAAACACAAATGATGAATTGCAGAATAGTAAAGGAAACTTTAGTTTCCTAGCATATGCAGAGCACTATGCAAGTTTCTTAGAATATAAGCTCACAATCTGGTTAGAGAAACAAATATGGAAACAAACAGTAGGATAAGGACTAAAATAGTACCTATGAAAATACAGATAAGAAAATAATTCTGTCAACAGGCCTACTGAGGGTGATATAGAAAATATTGGCTGACAGAGATTATGGAGGGAAAATAACAGAAGCAAAATGGAAACTATGTTCATACTGTTTATCTTTTATATAAAATGTATTCATTTACCAGCAGACATGGATATCTGACAGCATAAATCTAGATGATTTGCCACACAGTTTGGGGAACTAGTATTGCTATTTTATTAATTGTAGTTTCCAAAACCTATGTCCAGTACATAATAGGCATTGAACAAACCTTCTCTGAGTTAAAAAAATATACAAAATTCAGCTTTCATGTCTGCATATTTGCTTCTTCTTCTGTCTGAAATGTTCCATCTCATATTTACATAGAATTCCCTTCATGCTTTTCAGTTCTCAGCTCAAATATTATCTCTTCCATATGTACTATATCCATTACTCCTCAGCACATCATCCTGTTTTATTTCTTCACAGTACTTGCCTTCACAAAAAAATTATCAATTAACCATCTACTAACTTTTTTTCTATCTCTTCTTTTTAAAAGTAAATTGTGCGAATAGAAGAATTTGTGTAACTTGTCTGCTATGTCTTCAGCACCTAGGACAGGGCCTGAGGTAGCATAATAGCAGAAACTAAAAATTTGTTGAATATTAGTTTCCCAGTCCTAAAAGGGTTAGTGATCCCTGCTACAGGCACATAAATAACCACTCAAAGAATTAAAGAATGGGAATCAGCTGATATTAATAAATCTGTTCCTCGGTAATCATGTGATTACAAAATGACTTTTCTGCATTTACTTACTTATCTCTAAAAATTTATGTCTTCCAAGGTTATATCTTGTAACTATGTAAACTATTCCCAATGCATCTTCAGTCAGCTCAAAAGTACTCATATATTTTACCTCAGATTTACCAGGTCAAGTTATATTTTTTCTCCTTTAAACCTTTTTAAACATCATTTCTGTCAGTAGTATCACACACTTCATTTAAACCTCCAATGAATATTTACAAAATCTTTGATCTCTACCTTTCTTGTTCTTTATTCTCCCCTCCCCCATCTCTCTCTGGTCCCCATCCTGCCCTCTCATGTTCACTCTCCTTCCAACTCTTAAATCTGCTCTCTAAATGGACCTGTTTGTTCTTCCTTCTAATTGGCCCTTAGATTCATTCTGCACCACTACTCCTACTGCTACCAATCTAGTCAGAATCTCATTACCTCAGACATGAATTATAATCACCTTCTCCTGTTATCCTTTTATTTAATCTTCTCCTCCAATTCAATCTATCCTGCATATCTTCTCCAGAATTATTTCTCAAAACCCACTTAAATCTCATCAATTTCCAAATTTCAGGAGGGCTCCTTAGTCTAAAAATCAAGTCCATATGTAACTACCTGATGTTTTAAGGATTCCCCACTTTCTATTTTTATCTTTCTTTTTAGCTTTAATCTTCTGCACTGAAAAGAGGTTCTCTATTACAGTTTCCTTACTGGCTACCTAATCCATGCTTATTCCCAATTCTGTACCCAAAAGAAATTTTCAACACCCAGTGGGAAGCTTCTTAAAGGCGAGAACTGTTCTACATTTCTTTTATGTACTCACCCACAGCATTTAATACAGTTCTATGCACAAAGTGCTCAAGGAATTAACTGGCAAGTAGAATAGCTTACTTTAATATAACGTCTTACATACTGCAAAGCCATGTCACCTACGTTTTCCCTTTATCCTTAAATTACTTCTCTGAGGTTTGTAGGATATTACTTTATTCATGCTAGGGTTAAAAAAAAAAAATTTTTTTTAAAGATCACTGAACTTAAAGTCAGAAGTCTAGACTTGAGTTAAAAACTTGACTGCTTTGTCAAATGTGCAAACCCTGGAGAAAAAGCACTAATTTTTCTGAGACTCAGTTTCCTAATCTCACAATATAATTTCACGTTTAACCCCCAAAAACAGTCTCATATGTTAATAGATCAGTGTGGTACCCTTAGTCGACAACATCAACATCACCTAAGAACTTGTTAGAAATGCAAATTATTGGGACTACCTCAGAACCACTGAGTCAGAAGCTGAAGGCAGAGTCCAACAGTCTTAAGTTTCAGCAAGTCCCCTACAGAGTGAGTCACTGATAAAAATTAATTTTATATGATTTAATTAAGTATTTACCTATTTGGTATACTTTTTAAAATTATGATCAGAATTAAAAATGCTACAGAAGGGGAAAAAATAAGCAAAGTATTTTTGGGAATCAATCCCATGATCTTAAGTTTATAAGCATTTTGTTCTAGCCCAGAAATGCCAAACTGGTGAGCTAGGAAGGCTAGTACACTGTTAATAGGTCGCAAGTGTGATAGTCACTAATCTGGTATGCCAAAGGCCAGGCACAACCTCGGAAGGTCAAAAACTTCCAGGTTTGGTTTTATGTGGTCAGGAGCAGCTTTGTCAACGTGCCCTTCTGTACTATATTATTAAATTCCAGTTGTGCCATAATGTGGGATGGAAAACAAGTAAGAAACACCATTCTGCTAAGTCAATAAGCAAGACACTTTTAGTTGAAAATATAACTCAAATTGACTTTAAAAAGAAAAAGAAAATTATTGATTTGTCTGGTTTAAAAATCCAGAATTAGGTTTAACTTTAGGCAAGCAATCTACATAGCTGGTCTTTCAATTTCTGCCTCTGCCACCCTGAAATTGACTATATTTTCATTAGGTTATCATTTCATAATGCCAATAAGTCTGCAAGCAGCTATCAAAGCTATCACTTCTCTCTTCCTTCTTCCAACAAGAAAAAGAGACTCTATGTCCCAATAAAAATCCTAAGGTTACCTATTTGATAACTCCTCATTCCTGAATCTCAGGATAGATATAAGCACAGTTCTAACAAACTGAACCTTTAGAAATAGAGGTAGAGTCAAGTCAAGTTAACCTCACAAATACCAGATGCCTGAGAAAGTTAGGAGAACTATTTAAGGAATGTCAGGCAGTATTATCAAGAAAGAGGAAAAAAATGTGCATCAATGAAAACATGTTTCCATTAAAAGTTTCCTGCGCATCTCTAAATGAGCTAAAATACAAGTTTAAAATTACTGCTTCCTTCTTTAAAAGTGAGCAAGACACTAATAATCTTTTTAAACATTATCAAAACAACATTTGTATCTAAGAGATTAACAAAGTTTAAAAAAATATTTGGTACTAGAAAAGGGATCATGAAACAGGCATTCAAACAACTCTAGTTGCATTGTAAGGGAAATAGTTCTTTTGCAAAACAATTCCAGCACGCCCTTGTGGCTCCAGAGGCTAAGGTGCAGATGGTGGTGCAAAGCCCAAGGACCCCAGTTCTCAACTGGGGTAGGGGGGACACGACCAAAACAAACAAATAAATAAAAACGTTTCTTCCTTCCCTCCCTTCCTCCCTCCCTTCCACTCTGAAAAAAATTGGAATGTTTCAAGAGTAATTAAACCAAGGGAAGCTATACTGACTCTGCTTCTAAGAATCTATTCAAAAGAAAAAACTCCTAAATGTAGAAAACTGTCAGGTTAACAGACATTTACTACTAAATATCTATTAGTAAAGGTAAGAAAGAAAACTTCAAAGCAACCAAAATGTCTAGCAATTTAAAAAAGTCAATGAAGTTATCACTACTTGAGAGATCATAACAGGTAATATTTATTGATCATTTACTATATACCTTTACTTCAGTTCTCCAAACAATTTTTTGAGCTATATACTATTGGTGTTTCTCTTTCATAAATGAGAAAACTGAGGTATTAAGAGATTAGTAACCTACCCGAGTTTACACAGTAAGGGGTGAAACCAGGATATGATCCCAGCAATCTGGTTCCAGGTTTATACTGGTTTTTTTGTTTGTTTTAAGAAGAAGGGATTGTAAAAAAGAAGCATTTTTAAGGAAGGAAGGAAGAGGAAGAGAAAGCACTTTTATTTCTTTATTTATTTTCCGTTGCCACCCCCTCTTGGGCTTTACGTGGTCTGAGCTGCTGGCTTAACACTGGAGCCATCAGGGCCTGCCCAGGTTTGTACTCTTCACCACTACATTATAGTGCTTCTCAAACTGTGTTTGTGTAGTTTATAATCAAAGAAAATATTTCTGTGAAAATGTTGTGTTAAAAACAGACATCTGCAACAACAAAACAGGACTTAGAATCTTCCAGTTAAAGACAGTGGGGTTGAACACAGATACTTAGTTCAGTACCACTAAAATAACATTGGGTGATATAAGGCTTAAACCTTAGACAAAAAGAATGAAAGAAAAGACTAAATCAACAGAAATTTGTGTTTTGGCAGGCAATATTTACAAGAACTGAAAAGCGAAGCCAGTAATAGAGGAAGCTGAGAAGCAATATGATTTATATCACTACCACTCCTTCCCTGGTATTTCTCTCTGCCCCTGAAAACAAGGGTCTGGTGAAATAGGGATCTCTAAAGGTGAAGGAAAAAGTGAGGCTGAAACAGGACTATTGCTTGAAAATCTATTGAAAATTAGACCCCCAGGTTCCCACTTGCTTTGTGGGTAACCAGATGACTATCCTCAGAAGATTAGAAACTGTTCTGAAAATGATAAAACACAGGGTGTCTAGAATAGGGGTTAACAGGCAAACTGAGAATAAGAGAGAGTATGGTTACTGTGCTAAAAAGTTTATATACCAAATGTTGATGCACCCCTGACCTATTGGTCTTCTTTCTCTACAGGGGTCCCAAAGCAGGCACCAGACAGCACTCACTGTAGGAGGTTGGAAGTACATGTTTGAGAAAAATTGGGACAAGAGAAAAGCTACAAATAAAGACACTGGGAGTTTCCTCACAAAATGTTCTCGTCAGCTTACTCTAAAGTCATAGTCAGCAGCCCAGGCACACATCTAGAGTTTTCAGTTCACTTTTTCCATGTACCATTCTTAAAGAGACAAGAGTTAAAGACCAAATAGACTTTTGAAGGAAAGTTTCTAATTTCAAAGAAGTAAATGAAAACAAACTGAAATAAAGTAAAGCAATTAATTCAAAGAAAGCTAAGATTAAACAGAGGTCATACTTTCAAAACACTAATATTCTTAGTAGAAGATAGGAGTACACACTGCATCCATGAAAAAAAAGGAGAAAAAGGATGCTACCCTAAAAAGAAGATTCACAGGAAGTGTTTTTAAAAATTAAATAGTGACACACCTTGGTGGAGAAGCGGTTTGGTCAACTGCCTCCAGTCAAAGCTCAGGGCACATTCATTCCAAGGACCCAGTTCGCATCATGGGCATGAAAGAACCACCAAGATGAATAACTAAATGAAACGTTTCTTCCTCCTCTCGCTTCCTGCCTGTCTTCCTGCCTGCTCGCCTTCGGTACTACCTGCACCTTTCCTATATAAAAAAAAAAATTAAGACAGTAAAAAGCAAAATTCAACAAAAAGGCTGGGAGACAAAATTGAAGAAATGTTACAAAGAGCAAAGAGTCAAGTAAATACAAAATTAAAGAAAAAAAGAATAGAACATTAGAGGATAAATTTAGAAGGTTCAATAACTGTACCCTAGAAGTCCAGAAAGAGCAGATTAATTAGAGGTGAAAGAATCCAAAATATTCTAAATTAATTTCCCAGAAGTAAAAAATATAAATTTTCAAAGAGTTCATCAAGTGTCAGCAAAAAGACACATCATGTAACATAGTACAACACTGTAAACGGAAAGATCCTATAAGCTTCCAGAAAGGAAAACATTTTCCATATAAAAGATAAATTATATTAGAGTTTTCAGTACCTACAATACAAGCTGAAATAAAGCTAGATCTTCAAAATCAAGGAAAAATGATTACCAAATTAGAATTTTACCAATTATGCCAAGTGTGAAGGTAAAAGATCTTTTCTTTTTTTTTTTTTTTTTGGAAGGAAAAGAAAGGAGAGAAGGAAGAAGCATTTAAAGAAGGGAGGGAGGGAAGGAGGGAGGAAGAAGCATTTTTAAAATTTATTTTGGTTCTTCATCATAGCCTCAAGTCATGAACTTGGGTCCTGGAGCTTTTAAGTAGTCTGCACACTAATCTCTCAGAGTCCTGAGTCACAGGGAATATTTTCAGACTTGCAGCATCCAAAACAATTTACCATCCATGCTTCCTTTCTCAAGAAGCTACTTAAGGATTTCTTTAAGCAAGAGGAAAACAGGGAATGCAGAAGAATAGGGGGCCCTATAAAAGTGGGAACTCCTAGAATGGTAAAGGGAGAAACCATGACACTTGAGCAGCAAATCTAGAAAGCAACCTGTACATATTAGGAAGATTTTGTAGACTCTGGGAGAAAATTCCCCATTACAGTGAAATTAACAGATAAATGACTATTTCTAAATCACCAGTAAGAGCTTTTATGTTATTGAAAAAAGTATGGGGTTTGAATGAATAATACATACATAGAAAACAAGCATTGGAGAAAAATAAGACAATGAAGAGTAGCTGTTATATAAGGAAGAAAAAATAATCAGCATTTTACAAGGGTTTAGCTATAAAGAGCATTTATGCAGTCATAATTTAACTCTAAATGCTGACATAAAACTAAATTATGATATAACTACTTGGGAAGATGAAGAGTATGTGAAGGCGAAAGATGAAAGAAAGTCAAAACCTCGTCTTTCATTATGGAAATGATGATGCTTAAGTCTGGAAAATCAAGAAGTAGCAATGATAGGTCTATTATTTAAAGATATGGAAGCAAATGTCTAAAGAACCAGCTAAAGAGTTTAAAGTAGCTGCTGCAGAGAGGAAGTAATGGCAGGAGAGAATACTGTTTTTCTGAATAAACCTTGCAAAAATATTAGTATCTTATATGTACGAATAACATGCATAGAAGTCAATACTAACTTCAAAAAATAGAATTCAAAGTTGCATAAGCATCATGGTTAAAATTATATGTACATATACACACACATACATACATACGTATGTAATCAAAAAAATTTAAAGAAAATACATCAAAATGTTAACTATATAACTGTTGTTACCTTTCAATGATCAAAGTATGAGTGCTGTTTCCCCTTCATTCCCCTTTTCTATAGAGAGCATATATAACTTCTATAGTAAAAAAAAAACTTTATGTATATGTTTTAAGTTGGTAAAAAAATTACTTCAGTTGAAAACCCTGAGACAAACAGAAAATCAGTTTAGTTATAAGTAGCATTTCTTATGATGAAGGATAATAGAATGGAACAGATTAGAATGCATCCATATCTTCAATGAAGTAAGTTTCATAAAACTTCTGTTCTCATTATATGTACATATAAGCAAATGTATGTGTACTGTATCATCATGTAAAATAATTTCTCACTATAGGTCACAGTCCAACAAAAAGTTTTTAACAATGCAGTTAAAACACTTTAATAAAGTGAAAAATGTACCAGTTTTAAAGTGTTATGGTAAAATATAGATTTTTATTATGTGCTTTGGAAAAAGACATATACATTTTCATAGATTTCTATAACAGAATCCAGAACAGATGTGGATTCAAATTCTGTCTCCTCTTACTAGCTGTGTGACTTTTCTGAGTATCAGTTTCCTTATCTATGTCAATAGGAATAATGATACTTATTTCAAAGGATACAAGGATTAAATGATGTAATATATTATAGTTCTAGTATATGACTCCAAACTCAATGAACAGGAAATGAGGATGCTATGTATAATAAACAGTCTTTTTTGATCATTTAAAGGAGGCAAGTTATTATGTGTGTGTGTGTGTGTGTGTGTGTGTGTGTGTGTGTGTCCCATTTGCCATCTCTTGGCCCTGGGTCTCAAACCAGGTCCACAAGTTTCACAGACTGCAGGTTAGTTACACTGCACTGAGCCACAGAGAAGGGCCAACATGCAATATTTAACCTGAGGCTCCATCCTTACTCCATTCTTAAGAGATAAGAATTAGAGATTATGATTCTCAGACACTTCAGTGCCACTCTTATTATAGGATTCTCCAAAAATGCATGATTTCTCCTATTTTGAACCACAATATAGGAAAGCAGTCATTTAAAAATATTCACTGCATCTTTATTTTTAATATTTAGCTTCAAAGCACGACTAATGAACTCATATGTAGTTCATTTAGTCTAAGTAATTTATAATACTAATTTTATATAATACAAAAATTTACACTAAATAATATACTTTTAATTATTATTAATATATAATAGCTTTATGAAATACATTTTAAAGAAAGTTAATATATTACATAATGCTTAAATCATTACGACATTCACTACATTATTGATTCTTTGTTTTATAAGGATTATAACTTTCTTAAAAAAGGCTTTTTCAAAAGTATATATAAAAATCTATCACAATTTAAGACCTCTAAAGACTTTTATATCTTTGAAAGTATTTATTAAACATTACATCTTAAATACTTTACAGTGGAAAGTAAGTTAGTCTATAATCCTGATAGGGGTCAGAGTAATAACACAAAACGGACAAATTACACTGTCATTCTACTTAAATTATTTAAGTTATTTAATTTGACCTGTAGATAGTCTCTTGTCTTCTCATCATGCCTGACTTTTAAGTGGGAGGTCTTCATTCATGATGATCCTTTAATAGAAGCAAAGCTTTCTCCATTTAACCCATGCTGTTATCAATCATGTACAGGGATAAATGAGCCTGCAAGATTTTGCCAGTATCACAAATGACACTGTGACCTGAGGCCAACATCTTTATTTGCTTCTCCAGTGATTCACTTCAGCAGATATTAACCAATTTTATAATCCATGAAAGGCAAAATTAAAGGACACCATCCATAAAACAGAATAATTCCTATCAGCAACAAAGTGATGTGTGTATTATCTTATAAATTATATGGCCATACAGTGTGGTAATGTAATGAAGTAAAGATGGTAATAATCAAATGCCTAGGGCAAACGCTAATATGCATTTAATCACACAGCATGAAGCCATTTGTCACTACAGTTGAATGCATGTGTACATAAAATACATGAGTCACATCCTTATTGTTATACTATAACAGCATCAATTTCACACTATCATTTCACATAATAACAATTGGTGGACTTTGACATTAGCTAAACATAAAAAGAATATAAACAAAATCATCAACAATGGCTTTATAAATATAAAAAAAATGTGATTTTTCAGTAACTAAAACATTTCTGAAAAACTTCTTTGTTAAAGAGCTCTAACTTTCACGTTTCCCTTTTTTTTTTTTTTTTTATGTAGCACATAAGTTGATTTCATTACACTGCCTTTTATTCTTAGGAATACTCTTTATAACTTGAACTGAATGCTATCAATCTTAAAGAACATTTCCTTCATAATTATTAAGAAAATAAATAAAATGAAAATGGTATTTGTCACAAAAAGTGAGCCCTTGGGTAGAAAAGTGTATTCGTTAATTACATGCAAGCTTCTATTTCTGTAAATTGAAAAAGACTAAGAAAAAATTACCAAAACATGATCTAAATGTAAATATAAACACTATTAAATTATCTGATATTAGATTACTACAAGATTCATAGGGAAACCTGAACTCCATCAAGACCCTTTAAAATAGTATTACAAATATTAATTTCCTAGAGTATATCCCTTCTGAAAGTGAGAACTAAAGGGTCTTTTTTGTTCCATAGAGCAGTGTCAAATAAGTTGACTACATTTGCACGCATATTCTATCTTGTATTAGCAATAACTGTGTTAACCATTATATTGTGAGTCTCACTCATTTTTACATCTTCATGCTGGCCTAATGCAATAATTTATCAAAGTCAGATATTCAACTGGTATTTGTTACACTGTATATTGCAATGAATTTAATCAATCACATATAATTTGGAAAAGGAAGGAGATGAATACCGGGCAGATAATGAATGCCGGCAGGTAATATGTACAATCAGAGTGTTTCCAGTAATTGTAATAAATAGTTAAGGAAGACATCAAAATGCTGTAAAAGACCTAGAGAAGAATAATATAACAAAGTTACAGAAATATGTCTAAATATGGATTTTTAAGATTAAACTTGTTATATAGGTATAACAAAGAACAAGAGCAATAAAATTCAATAAATCTCTCTGTCCAAGAAACAACAGCTAAAACAAATTTGAGTCAGTGGTCTTTACCTTTAAGATTTAGAAAGGTGCATAAAGCATTTATTCAAGTAAATATAACACCAGACACGGTAACATCAGGCATGATATGAAAGACACGACAGATTTCAAAGTGTTCAAAAGTTCAAAGTGCAACATACTTGAACTGCATTTACTTCATCTATAAAGATGCTAAACTAAGTTTATATTTTGTTAATTTGTAAACAACCTGTCTCATTACTAAAATAGTTATAACTGCAACAACAAATTGGAGCTTGTATCTTGTATACTACTTCAAGCAGTAAAATTATGATTTAATTAACTACAGAGAAGAGATTTTAGACTACTGAGCAATTCAAAAAATAGTTCACAGAGAGGGATTTTGGGATAGAGCCTGAGCAAGAATAAAATTTAGCTGAAACACAAGGGAACAGTTCTTACTGACACAAATTGATTTGGAAAGTAGGTCAATGATGAACAGTTTTCACAAAATGAGTATGAAGTGAGATATAAGGTAGTAGTTTAAGGTCATAAGTAATCAAGGAAAAGCAGGATATGGGAAAGAAACTTAAACATTTTCTATATTATAGAAAGAAGCCAGTAAAGCTCATGTGACTATGAAGAGAAGGAACAATGGAAGAAATGGATCTGGTTGTTGAGTAGAGGGGAAATACAGTCATGAATGATTAGCTGTAAGAGGTGAAAAAAAATGAAATAACACTCCTTTCTTAGAAAGCACAGTGAAGAATAAGGTGAAAGGGCCTATATATAAAATAGCTAAGGTTCCAGAAAGGAATAGACATTATAAAATGAAGCATAAAACGGTCTTGTTTAATAAAAAAAAAAAATTCAAAAGTGTCAGAACTGAAGAGAATCTTAAAGCCTGAAATATTAATGAAAGTAAATAAAGAAAACAAAGGGGAAAAAAATCATCCAACAAATATTTACTGAGCCCCTTCTATCAAAGTATAATGATTAAAAAAGAGAGAGAATGTATCCTCAAGGAACTCTGGTAGAAAGATACAAATATACAAAGATGATTACAATATAATGTGGTCACATGCGATGGCAGAGATCCCTAGAGAGTATTATGGTGGCAGAAAAAGGAGCTTCTAATTCAGCAAGGGAAAATCAAAAACAGCTTGGAAAGGTCAGAGACTTCCTGTGGGAGGTAATTTCTGGGCTGAGACTTAAAATTCTTAAAAGTTGACAAGTTAGCAAAGTGAAAAGTTAAATAAGGGCATTTTAAAGGAGGAAACAGCATAAGCGAAGAGGTAGATATAAGAAACATTTTAAATGAGAAAGGGAAAACAGTTTCAAATTAAAGTATAACTTGTAAGTCTGAGAGAAGATGAGATAAAGCTTCTGCAGGCAGGTTTTTAACACCATGTGGTGGAGTTTAAACTAAATACTTCCATACATTTTGCTCTCTCATACAGGATGCCTTCCTCTATTTTCTGTTTAAACACATTTAAAAATCAGATCAAATTCTAGCTCCTCCATGTTTTTCTTATGAATCCAGCTCACACCAATTTCTTCCTTTCTAGACTGTACTTGTTGCCCATATCATATGATTATCGCCTTATTGTGTTTTGTGTTTATTGCTCCATTCTCTTAATGTCTACCTCACATAATTTTAAACTTTATTATATCAATGTATAATGCTGCAATAAATGTTCTTTTTTTATGTTCTTTTTTTATGTCCATGTCTGTAGAAGGTTTATTAAGCTCTGGTGGGACTCTATGAGTAAAACATTCTCTACTCATAGCAAAATCTCTCATTTTAAGAAAAGGAGTAGATTACCCTTGTGGCTCAGGGGCTGGGAAGGTGGGGCAGGGCAGGGGGCGGGGAGAAAGAAAGGAAGGCTGGAAGGAAGGCTAGCAGGAAGGAAAGGAGGAAGGCAGGAAGGTAAGAAGGAAGAAGGAAGGAGGGAAGGAAGGAAGGAAGGAAGGATAGAGATTTCATATAAAAATTTTAGAATTTTAGCAATACATTCTAAAATTGGTCTGAAATTTGTGAAAGAAATGAAAGAATTGGAAATTCTCTTCATAAAGATCATCATGGAACCAAAACATGAAATAAACTGTTATTAGAGATATTATAAATACAACAAATCTAAAACAATACTACAGAGATCTTTGGATCAAGCACATAAACACTAATTCTGGCCACCTTATAAATAAAATGTAGGACAATCTTTTAAATATTTCTTAAAACACTGAAAACCTTTAACTAAACTCCAAACTTTTCCAGATGTGAAACAAAAATAATGGAGGCTGATTCTAACACAACTAGATATTTTTGTTCATTGAACTTAAATTGAAAATAAAAGTTTGTTTTATATAAAATACAAGAATTTCATAAAGACTTTTCTTATTAACAGAAAATTTCCATGGGCCATAAGTAAGCTGAATGGCTTCCTGATGCACTCCTGTCATGCCAACATTAGAAATAGAATAAGCCTATTATGATCACTAGATGAATAATTCAGAATAAAATCTTAACCTAAATATCTACATTACAACAACACATTTCTGTGTTAATTGTATACAAGATCATTTCCCAAAATATATTCTAAAGGCTACAAGATTCACAAGATACATCTCTAAATAAATCAGGGAAATGCTGCATACCAGCTCCCCAGTTTAGAGATAAGCAGCACCATTGGCACAGGTAGATCTTGTTTAACCTTAAGCCAAATTTCCCAAGTTTATCTTAACCATGGAACACTTACTTTTCTTAATTCATAATGCAAATGTATATTCTAGGAAACATGTGCTCCAAAAAAAAAAAAATGTATTTTAAGAAAGTCTAGTCTATAAAATTGTTCTGTGTTCCTACCTTACTACTGATAAATTGAATAACTGAATTGAATAAAGAATAATTTCCCAATAAGAAACACTGTTCTTGCAACTATTACCAGAATTGATGGAATATTATCTCTAGAAAGATATTCAGACATGTCTTGGTGGGCTAGTGATATGGTTCATCAAGCACAGTCCACACACATCCCAAGGTCCTTGGTTCATGAGTCAGGGCCTCACAGAAACAACCAAGATAAACAACTAAATATAATAAAGTGCTTCTTCCTCCTCTCTCTTCCGGCCTATTCCTGCCTGTACCTTTCTTTAAAAAAAGAAAGATACTTATCATTCTATCAATCATTTTCCTTCAATTATATTCCAGTGTGTTTGAATCCCAGGTGGGGGGTGGGGGGTGAGGGGGGCCAGGCCGGGACATGGGACAACCATGTGAATAACTAAATAAAAATAAAATAAAGAGGCTTCTTCCTCCTCTCTCTTCCTGCCTATCTGCCAACTCACCTTTACTCCTGCCTGCGACTTTCCTTTAAAAATAGTAAAATAAAAAAGAATCCTATGGTCTAGTGCAGTAAGGCTGTAGATTGTGATCCATTAATGAATCAAGAAATTAACGTAATGGGTCTTGACCAGAATCTTTTTTTTTTTTTTTTAATGAAAAGCTTCGGGTAGCGGGAGAAAAATGTAAGAGCAAATTTATATTATTTATAACAAAAGTGTTGCCTTGTTTGTATTTTATTATACAGGACTGCATTCAAGTGTATTTCTAAATGTGGGCTGCAATAAAAAAAAGTTTAAGAATGCTTGAGTTCTAAAAAGAGTTGGGTTAAACAGGTTCCTTTACGTAGCAGGACTTTTTAGAGATTTTAATGAATCTCCAAGAGCATTCTGGCCATATTTTGTCACTGAAGCCACACACGGAACTAGTGAAACACAATTTAAGAAATATTGCCTTTTGAAAACTGATGTTCAGTTGTCACCTCTTTCAGAATATCCTCAGATTTCTCTTCTTACTGCTAAAATAAGCTTAACGGTGCCTCACTATTTTGTCAAACTTACAATAACTTTAACTTGATTAGTATAAAGTAGTTAAGCACTTGTGTTTCAACTCAGGGTCCTCACCACTTAATTAGCAGTCTTTGCATTGTTATTTAATCTTCCCACAGCTTCCTCATGTGATATAAAGAGAACTGGAATACTTAAATTGCAGGGTTTGGAAATTGTTTTTTAGGAGTAAATGAGATAATATACATAAAGTTTTTATTCTAGCACCTGGCATGTAATAAGCATGCAACATATGATATCTATTACTATCAGAAAAACACTATTATAGAACCCATAGCTTTGAGAGTCAAAAGCAAAAATCTAAAAACACCATGCTGCCACCTAGTGGACAAGATGATTTTTAAAAGGTTTTTTCCTGTTAACAAAATTTAAATATTCTCTCAAGTTTGAGAGAATTAGCACACTTAATATATCATCAAAGTGGATAATAAAACTTTCAAAACTTCAATAACTACTTCAGACCAACTCAGAAACAGGGGAAATTATCATAGACACTCAAATTGGTTAAAAATGGCTAGAGAAGAAAACTGGGAAGGACTGCAGAATAAATTCTACCCACCTATACATGCTAATTTTCAGGTTGGAATATTTCAGTAAGGGTTTTTCTTTCAAGATACAAAACAAAGATGTCATGGACATTTGTCACAATCAAGGGAGTAAATACCAACTCATCAAAAGAGAAATGGTTTGCTTAATCTTCCAAGTGGAAGAGTTAGTGGAATCTTCACATTTCCTTTCTAAACAGAGTATCCTGAATATTCCCGTAAATACCTTGAAATTTAACACTATTTCCAAAAGCAAGTGATAAGGGAATTAAAAAATAATTGATTATGTAAATAAATCAAAATCTACAACTCAGCATTATTGAGATTACCGTGACAGTCATTTCATTTTCCAAGAAATTTCACTTCAGTTGCTGGTGCAAGGCATTTCAGAAGGAACAAAATTACCTTAAGATAAAGAAAAGGGGGATTTTTCCTTGGAGAGTCACACAATTGTACAACTGCTCATCGCCCTAGAATGTCTGCGCTACACTGGAGACATTCTGCAGAGTGACTCAACTACACAAAGTCGAGATTCACCAGCAAAGGTTTGAAATGCTGCAAACGGGGAGCATCAGACTTGTTGGAAATGTTCACAAGAAGCAGCAACCGTGGGATCTTGTATTCACAACGCAAACACGAGGTGTAAAATCAAAACCAAAGCACACGTGTCAAATGCATCCGCATCAAATGCATCCGCGCTTCTCTGTAAGGAACAGATGTCGTGACGCCCTTTACTAACCGGCAGCCCCGGTCCCGGTCCACGAGCAGCTCAGGCGAAGACAGCGGGCCCAGAGGGATGGCCGCCCCCGGGTCGGGTGCGCGGAAGAGCCCAGGCGCCACCAACACGGCCGGCCGCGGGAGGCTCCGGGGTTGGTCAACCCCTGGACAAGCTGGCAGAAGAAGGGGTAAGTCAAGCAGCCAGAGAAATTGGTCGAGCCCTAAAAAGGCCTCGGAAGGAAAAGGACTGCTTCTAAAAGACCCACCAGCAGGTGGACGCTGCTCTGAGTTACCTCAGTCACGCGCCCCCAGCGCCCTCCAGCGCTTCCGGTTATCTGTCCCCACTCTAGAGCATTTCCGGTTTCCGCACCAAGGCCCTGTGGAGCATGGGGACAAAATCTTGGGTCCCTGGGGCAAGATTTGGTTGCTTTGTTTTGTTTTGCTTTGTTAAGGAATGGTGGAGTGAAGGCAAGTAGGCAGGTAGGGAGGACGAGGCTTTTTTTAATTTAGTTAGTAGTTGTTCATTTTTTTGGTTGTTCCAGCTGCTCTGTCCCCCAGTCCCTGGGCTGCGAACCTGGGTTCTTGGCCCTTATATAAGCTGTTGCCACTGCAGACTAAACACCTGAGCCACCAGGACATACCACAATTCAAATCAAAAGTTTAGTCACTTAAAAATAACCTCATCAGATTAGGAAAAGCAATACAATTGAGAGTATCCACTTTGGGGATAACATTCCAAGGAAAATAATCAAGTGGAGACAGGCAAAGAAAGACTATATATGTACAATGGTGTTCATAGCAGTGCTACTTATAGTAATAAAAATTTGGAGATAATCGTTTGGAAATAGTTGAATATTTAGAAAACTACATATCAATAAATTCAAAGCCTTTATAAACTTTTAAAAAATATACTATTTTAATGCAAAAAAAAAAAAAAAAAAAGCAATCCCAGTTGGAAAAGGCAGAACCCTGGCCTAGTGAGGCAGCAGTTAGATCGGTTGCCTCCGAGGGAGCAAGCCAGATACCCCTGAATTCCAGTCCCAGGTCCAGAAGGGAAACAACCAGTGTGAACAACTAAATAAAATAAAGATGCTTCCTCCTCCTCTCTCTTCCTGCCTGCCTGGTCTACTCACCTTCATTCCTCTCTGTACCTTTCCTTTAAAAAAAAGGAAAAGGCAGAACCCAATAATGAGTACACAGGTTAAAGTTATAAATGTATCTTTGAATTCTGAGAAGGATCAGAGAAAACTTCAGCATGATGTAGCAGATCATTCAAGTTCATAGATTTATTTTTATTTATTAAGTTATTTAACAAACGATAAATTATAATGCCTTTGTCTTTCAGGTTATAACTATGCTGACTTGCGTTAAGCCATAGTTGAAATTTTATTTTAATTACAGTAAAAACTCCCATAAAATGGTCATTCATGTAGTTCCTTAAATAACTGCATGTTAAAATAATTTTGAAATATTACTTTACTCATATTAGCAATTTTTTGTTGTTGAGTTGGAATACCCAATGCCGTTTAAGTGTGATTAAACTAATCAATCATACTTTTTTTCTTTAGGGCACCTTTATAAATGTTACAAACTTTTTGGAGAGCAGTATGGTAATAGCAAGTAAAACTATGAAAATATTATTTTTTCCTCTCCTGAGATTTTTTTTTTTATAAGAAAGGTGCAAGCAGGAATGAAGGTGAGCAGGCAGGCAGGCAGGTAGGAAGAGAGAAGAGGAAGAAGCATTTTATTTGTTTTTATTTAATTGTTCAGTTTGGCTGTTCCCCTTGGCCCTAGGACTCAAGGCTGAATCCTTGGGATGACCGTGGACTGTGCTATTAGCCAGAGGCAACAAACCTAACATCTACTCCATGAGAGCACACCACTCCTGGGAATGAATACTAAGAAAATAACATGAGGGTGAGCCCTTAGGGCTCAGGTGGCTGAGATGGCTGGCATATAGACCATGTAAAACTTGAGGACCTGGGTTGTGAACTGGGATGGAGGTACCAAAATAAACAAATAAATAAAAATACTTCTTCCTCCTCTTCCTTCCTCTCTTACAAATAAATATTAATAGGAGAAATGATGTATGCAAAGATATTTATTGTGACATTGTCTATATTAGCATGGAAATATGTATCATATGATTACCATAATAAGTTAATTACATAATTATCTTATCATTTATGCAAACATACTAGAAACAATCCTACCTATGTCTCTGTATCTGTCAGTGATCCAATTCATGGAGTTAGTCAATTATGTGGGAAGATGAAAAGAAGATTCTAAAGGCTAAAACAGAAAAACCTGAAGGGGGGCTTTGTTCTACCCCGGCATTCTTTTTAGAATGATCTGTAAAACTCCTCAGACCTAAGTGAGGACTCATTTGAAGCTGGTCAACCTTCCCAAGTAGAGATTTTTCTTTCAAGTACTTAGCAGCCAGAAGCTTTAAAATGTCATTCAGTAAGATATCTTGCCTGCCTTGTTTTTCCCTCTCTGAACACCAGAATTTTTATTCTAATAACCAGACAGGAAACAACTTGACCCAGAGATCTATGTCAAAATACCTAAAGAAGTATTTTAAAACAATGCAATAAGATAGAAATTGTGACTTTTTTTGTTTCTTTGTTTTTTTAATGCCCACGTGTACGGTGGCCTAAGAGTGACATCTCCAAAGTGAAAATGATTAGGTAAGTTCTTTAATATTTTAATTAAAATTATTGCATTTTATAGTGACTGCTATCTAATGGACTATATTGTCTTGGAATAAATTGCTCTAGAAACATGTTCCATGTAAAATTTAATAAACATTTAAAATATTTAGAATACCATGCATTTCTTCCACTTGCCTGGCAGATCCTTGTATTCCTCCCTGTCTTTCTCTCCCGGATTATCTCATCCCAACCCAAAGTTCCCTTAGATTTTGTACATGCTGTTCTTGGTCTCTTTATTGTCACTCTGCTGACCTAAAAGCACCTTCTCAGTCTATAAATTCCAGCTCACAGTTCTCCTGTTTGGAATTTCATCAACCCTCACTCCCTAAGCAAAATTAATCATTACCTTCTTGATATAATCACTGTATTCTAAATATATTTACTGTAGTAAAATCATGCTGCACTGCAGTTATATGTACTTTCTCCTAATAGATTGTGAACTACTTGACAATAGGAACTCTGGTCATATTTACTTTTAAGTAAAGAGTAGGTGAAATATCCATAGTGTTTAAGAGCGAATGACTTGGCATGCCCTGGTGACTCCGGTGTTAAGTTGGTAGCTGGGGTATAGATCATGTAAAGCCCAAGAACACAGGTTCAAGACCTGGGGCCAGAGGGAACAACCAAAATAAACAAATAAATCAATCAAATGCTAAAAAGAAAGAAAGAAAAGAGATAGAGAGCAAATAACTTGATACAAATCCTGATTCTGCAATTTACTAGCAAAACCTCAAAATCCACATCAGTAAATAAGGATAATATAATGATATGGTACACCCTGGTGGCTTACTAGTTGAGTCAGCTAAATACAAGCCACATACATGCCCAGGACCCAGATTTGTGACCCTAGGTCAAGGAGAACGACCAAGAGGAACAGCTAAATATAATGAACAAAATGCTTCTTCCTCCTCTCTCTTCCTGCCTGCCTGTCTCTGCTCACCTTCATACTTGCCTGCATCTTTCCTTTAAAAAAATGTAATATAATGATACAGTGATAGTATGTACCATTAAGGTATAAATATGATAAATAAGATGCAGAAGTGCTTAGTACTGTGCCTGGCAGATAGTAAACATTCAATAAGTAATGACTGCTATTAACTTATAATAATGATTGTTATTGCTATTATTTTTAGGAATTTCATTGATTCAATGAAATAGTGAATGAGTTATATTTTAGGTGACCATCAGGTATGAGTTCTTGCCCAGTTGATGGGAAGTTCTTCCTCTTTCTTTTGTGCACTCCCTTCTTCTATTTTTAGTTCTGTGTCCTCATTTCTCCCTCCCTATTAATCTGATGTAACTAATATATATATATATATATATATATATAACATATATATACACATATATATGTATATATGTCAGAGTAAAAATTTTCCTCCCTACAGTGTCTGTCATTTTTATGAATAGAATGTGACTATTATAATGCAGAATCATTTTTACCCTTGACATAGATTAAAGTTTCAGAATGCCTTAAACCAACCCTAACCATAATTGTCAGAGAGTTAAAGGATGTCATTTTTACTTGATGTAGTAAAGGGAGTGAGCATATTTACATGTCTCCCAAACTAGGTTCTCTATACTCACAGTTTTCACATCCCATATGAATAGGCCTAGAGCGTCTCAGAATTTGTCATGAATGAGCACCTTGACTCCCTAAGAGAATAACAGGAGATTATATCTACATTGAAGAATAATGTTACATGTACAGAGTAAATGAACAGGTTTCTACAGCCTCTATAAATGCTACTGTGAATACAAGTGCTTATAATTTGTTACAGTTACAGCACTAACCACATTTCATTGCAGTTATTTGCTTCAAGGCTGTGGAAAAGGGCTGCATGAACTCATCTTTGTATCTGCAATCTCAGCACAGTGCCTGGCACCTGATAGACATTTAATAAATACTTGTGAATATGTACTTAATACTTCGATATAACTCAAAGAGCTCCATGTAATATTGGCACTGCCACAAATTATGGTAGAAATCTCTCTCAAATTGCCTGGATATTTTGGGTTTTCACTTTGGCATATGTAAGAAAGTAGTATGTCAATTAGCTATTGAATTTTAGATTTCAATATTAAGATGATGGATTAACCACAAAACATTATCTGCAAGATGCCTTACATGTATTTCGCATACTATGGGAGAGACTTTATTGTAAGCTTATGATTTTTTATTTTATGTAACTTCATAGATATATTAGATAGAAAGAAAAAAGTTATTCATTTTAGAAAATCCGTATTAAATATATTCCTCCTAAGACCATTGTTTTTTCCCTTAATGTGCTAGGTTTTTATTTTAACTTCCAGTTCAAATCTTAATGAAAAGCAATAAGACAAAACTCAGTAAATTATAAAATCGGTCTTCTTTGCCCTCTCAACACCAGATCATCTTCCTGACCTCTATGTATGTTGTTATTTTTATAGCATCTCCTCCCAGTTCAACAAGATAGAAACTTTGGAATAACAGTATTCATCTCTTTTCCTCTTGCTTCCTCTCCTCAAGCTGCAGGACTTATTGATGAATCTCAAATGATGTAGGTGAAGGAAATGGCATAATAAATCCTAGGAATCCTGCTTGGACAACTGGGCAGATGATATGGCCATTTAGTGAATTAGACAAGAAGGGAGTATCAGCACTTTAGGGATGAAAATTGTTATCAAGATGCCTTTAACTGCAAATGACAGAAAACTTCAACTCAAATTGAGTCATCACTAAGAAAGTATATTCTCTCAGGTAACAGGAAGTCTAGAAATGGAGGACTCTAGCTTTGATTTAAGTCTTCTGCTTTGCTTTTCAGTGATTCTTTTGTATTGTGTTCCTTGGTGTTGGTTGACTCCATCATTAAATTAGTTGCAAAACAGCTTTCAGTTTTGATCATCATATGCAGATATGACAATATAAAAAGGAAGAAAATAGCCATATCGGTTGCACCCTTGTAATTCAGGTGGCTAAGTCACTGGTGTGTAGACCATGTAAAACCCAAGGACTCAGATTTATTACATGAGGTCGAAGGTGAAAAACCTAGATAGTTGATAGATAGCTGGAAAGAAAGATATGTAGATAGATAGATAAATTAATAGATAGCTTCACCTTTCTCTCCCTTCCTTCCTTAAAAAAAAAAAGCTTAAAAAAAAGAAAGAAAAGGCCCATCTTGTCTAGTGACTACTTAGAAGGGAGAGAAATGTTTTCCAGAAACCCCCCAGCAGATATCACTCTGACTAAAACTCATTTACATGTCTAGATTAAGCCCATCACTGACAAGAAGAATAAAATTATTATGATTGGCTTAGATCAAACAAGCTCTACCCCTAGAACTGCAGATAGGTCATCTTTTCCTGAAACACGTCATGAGGGAGGGGTGCTGAAAACCTAACAAAATCAAAATTCTGCCCATAAGAAAAATGGGGAAAATGGAGTTGAGTAGGCAACCAGCAAAATCTGCTACAAAAACCTGGTAAACTTAATGTATCATATACAGACATTGATTTACAATTATGCCCACCTTAAATTTAGATAGTGTTATGATGCAATGTCCCTTCAATAAAATTAATTTCTTAAAAAACAATGATATGGGTATGCCCTGGTGGCCTAGCTGTCTAACATATCCTGGGAACAGTCCCACATGCATCCCAAGCTCCTGGGTTCGAGATCAGGGCTGTGGAGAACAACCAGTGTGAACAACTAATAAAAAAATAAAGTATTTCCTTCTCCTCTCTCTTCCTGACTGCCTGCCTGCTAGCCTTTATTCCTGCCTGTGGCTTTCATTAAAAATAGATAAAAAGATTCTGTTTTTATGAATATTAAGTTTAAGATCTCTCTGAAATAGCCACATGGAAAGTTCAAGAGGCCAACTGGAAATATGAATGAAAAACTCGGAGAGGGATCTCAGCTGGAGATATACATTTGGAAATCAACAGCATGAAGTGTTTAATTCCTGGGAATAGATTAGATCTCCCAGGAAGAAAATGTAGAGAAGAAGCGTTAAGTTGATCACCATTAAAGCAGAGATAATATTACTTAATTTTAGGGATTACTATGAAAGTTGAAACAAGGGGTTTAAAATCACTGGAAACAGTAAATGCTCAATATCCACTAATCACAAATTAACCAGTATCGCTGATGGTCAAATTTGGGCCATGGTAGCATCATAACAGAAATTATATCACAATTCATGGATACTTGTCTACTATACTAGCATTTATTGTTCTCTCTTTCACTTGTATGATTGCTATATGAAAAGTCTAATTAAATATTCTGCTTATAAAAAGTTACTAATATCATAAATGGGCAACCAATTTTCAAACACAGTAAAATGTGCTCAGTATCAGAATACATCAACCATAATTCAATCTTGTTTCATGACTAAAAAATTGGCACCATCTTGATGTCTCTCAGTCTTCATTAGTACCACCAATTGTGACAAAAATTGTCATTATGCTAGTATTGCACACTTCTATAAAGAAGTGATAGATGATCAAAGGGAAATTTATGTACCAAAGCATAAAAAGTAAGTTTCAAACATCAGTAAGTAACTGATGGACTTATATATACACAGAAATCTTCCTAAGTAAATATCTTATAAAGATTGTTCTAACAAGCAATTCCTGGTAATTATTACATTAAAAATTGTGAACCACTAGTAACTACCTCTATGGCACACTCTTGTGGCTTAGGTGGTTGAGAGAGGCGAGGTAGGAACCATGTAGAGCCAAGGACTGAGGTTCTTGGAGATAGTGCGGGGAGACACCAAAATAAACAAACAAATTTTAAAAAATGCTGCTTCTTCCCCTCTCTCCCTCCCTCCCTCCCTCCTGCCCTCTCTTCCTCCCTACCTCCCTTCCTTCCTTCCTTCTTCCTTCCCTCCTAAAAATAACTGCTGCTATAATACTACTATTGTACTTGGTTACCACAGTTTCTGATCATCCCTTTTTTCCGAATCTCTATTTACCATAACAACTTCTGATCCCGACTTATCTTTGCTGATAGACTAACACACTAAACTACAACCTCTTGTTAAATATTGATGAATCACCTATTACATTTGGCTCATTTGATTCAATTCTCTTAGTCAAATCAATTTCACTATATAACCAAAAAAACTGAATTTCTATGGGGAACCTACAGATATGAGTTTATTTTATTTTGTAAATCAAAATTACTACAATAAATTAAAAATTTTTGGAATAGGGTAAAAAGTTATACTGAAAAAATACTGAATTTCTACACCTTTAAGAAATGGACATTGACCTTTGTATGCTGCCATCAAATGCAACTATGCCATGGTGCCATGCCTGAAATAGTATTCACTGATTATCCAAGATATTATAATGTAACATAATGCTATAATTTCTTCTTTTTATTTGAAGATTAGACTTCTAATTATGATTCTTTAATTCAAATATGACTTAAAGTTCCAATATATGACCATTTTGTGGGTAATTCAGTAGATATGATATTCTTGTCAAATTGATGATATCATTTCTGGTATCTCTTCATGTTCACAAGTTTTCTTTACTAACTGAAAATTGCTTAAAATACCAGAGATGATCAAGGAATTAAAACTAGTTCCATTTTCCATTACAGCTAACTAAACCATATTGGAGTTACCTTTTGCTTAGGCTTTCAAATAAATACTTCTGCTAAATAAGTCAAGTGTTTTCTCAGAAATAGTGTAAATGGATGGCCCTGAGCTTTTCACACTCACTTCCCTCTTATCTTTCATCCTGTGTTGGAGCGTCCATAAACTGAAAACAAAGGTTTACTTAAGCCTGTCTGTATTGATAACTTTGATGAATGAAGCAGGGATATTCCTCACTGAGATAAAAAAAAAATAGACATATTAAAGTATGTAATGAAATGTTCATCTTTGCCCAGCATCCTACAGAACATAGATAAAACATCTACCTGGCTTTTCTGATTAAAACTGTGGGATGAACCACGTTAAGAGAAAAGAAAAAATATTTTTCTTCAGGAGGCAAGTAGTTCCACCCTTGCAATACTTGACTTACTAACTCAAACATACAGAATCTTATATTTCCAAGAAGACACTGCCATTACTCAACCTGAGGAGTGAACTTCTCCCAATACTCTGTCCCAAACTTAAAGTGGAAAAATGAGGCAGTTACCCCAATAATGAATTCAGTTTCCCCTCCAATTCTCTTCAATTGCTAATATAGACATGTCTTTCACATATTATTTTAATCTGTTCACGTTAATGCTATTTAAAGTTTTATGTGATGTTCATAAATATGTAATACAATTTAGATACCTGAAAATGCTTACAAACTTTTCAAGGACACAGACTCCCTTCATTTCAATCATAGTAAATCCATTTGCTATTAATAGGAATTCTATATAAGTCAGACAAGGATGAAAGAGCTCTTAAAACTTGCATTGCTATAAAATATACTAAAATGTTTGTTGGGTCCCTTTATTCATAGGGTTCAGTAAATCAAGTCAAGTGTAAGAAACTGTATCCAAAATGCGGCTCTAAGTTAAATAAAAATTTTCACCAAAGGCCAACTTGAGGTAATTTTCTAAATAAAACTCTTCAAATCAGATTTATCTAACAATCAAATGCAGATTCTTGCCAAATGTGGCTTGAAACATTCTTATTAAATCAGTTAAAAGCAATTCGATAAAACTTAGCAAAATGCCTTGGACCAGTCTTGGGGAAAAGTACGGTGCTATTTTTTAATTTAACTTCTATGCTTTTATGCCTTTATGCTCCTTGCCAGCCTTCTGAGCCACCAACAGTTCCTCTGTGGAAATTCACTATCACTGAACACCATTACAGATTCTAGGATTGTAATGAGTTATAAAATTAAAGAATTTCAGGGCTTGAAGGAAATTCTCAATTCCAACTACAATTCTGATGGTTAAAGAATCAGAGGACAAAAAAATTCAAAGACTTTTCTTAAAATCAAGTAAACGAACATTAACTCCAAATCTATAGTTCCCTTTGTGACCTAATCAGGGTATAAGACTCATTTTCAAAAAGTTCTCTTTTTTGTTAGAAAGCAGTAAACTAATTTGACTTGAAATAATAATGGCATTTAATTCCCATGGCCCTATGTGAGCTTCCTAATATGTGTATAATCTGTGCTGTGAGCAGGAAACCAGTAAAAGTGGCTTAAAATGGAAGTTGATTTCAATTACTGGTTGTAGCTATTTATGTCAAGCCATAACCACTTAAAATAACACTGATTCCTATCAGTTTGTATTAACAGAGAGGAGGAGTAGGGGAAAAAAACACAAAAAAACATGGAGCAACACAAAAGCTTGTCTTCCAAGTAGACTTTTCCAGACAGTTAACCTCCCCGAGTACAAATCACAGAGCTGGCAGTGCGGCCGGGGTATCTTCAGACTGTATGAGGAGTGGAGCAGGATTGTGTGAACAAAAGGACTGGGGCAACAGATAATTCTGATTCAATCAGTCTGAGGTGGGGCCTAGACAGGCAAAATCTGAAAAGGCCCCCATTTTATAATGGTTCTAACCTCTAGTTAGTAATCCTGCTTCAGATGCAAATAAAGAAAAATCTCTGCAGCTATGAAAACATTCTGAAATTCAAAAGAAAGAAACCACCTAGAAAAGGGGGTCTATAGATGGGAGAGTAAGTGTCTTAGGTTTTGCCAACCAGTCTGTGGCAACTGGACAGAGTTGCACTGCAGCAGGAAAGCAGCTATTACACCTTCAGAGTGGTGAGAGCAACCATTAGACACGATGTAAATGTCAAGGTGTGGGTGTATCTCAGTGAAATTTTATCTCCAAAAACAGGCAACTGAGAACTCTCATTTGTCCATCGTTGACTTAAAATAATCACAAGAATGGCTCCCTCTGAAATAAATTCAATGGGTAAATAAAGAAATAAATAATAAATTCAATGGGGAAACTGCACATATGGAAAAACACATAGGAGTTTATTTTAATGTGCAAAACAAAGTTACTGCAATAAGGTACTAAACAAACAAATAAACTCATTGCCAAAATAAGAGAAAATTTTATTCTTTTCTGATTCTTTTTCTCAATAAGATCCAAGAATAAATTGCATTATGAGAACACAATAAGCAATCATAAAAAATGAAACCATTTGAGGTGCATCCTAGTGGCTCAGGAGTTAAGCCCATGTCTGGGTAGCAGTCCACCAACAACTCAAGGACTCAGGTTCAAGGTCCAAGGTCAACAACTGAAATGAGCAACTAAATAAATAAAATGCTTCTTCCTCCTCTTGCTTGCTGCCTGCCTGCCTGCCTGCCTGCCTGCCTTTCTTTCTCTTAAAAAAAAATTTTAAAAGGCCACACTCTGGTGGAGCAGCAGTTGAGTCAATCGCCTCCAAACGAGCAAAACACATACTTCTAGTTTCAAGTCCTGGGCAGGGAAGCAACAGTCGTGAACAACTAAAACCTAAAAACAATAAAATAAAATATGCTTCTTTCTCCTCTCTCTCCTGCTTGTACCTTTCCTTAAAACACACACACACACACACACACACACACACAAACACACACACCTCTATCTTTAATGGCTGGATTTTTAGGGAAAAAAATGAAACCATTTGAGAACAGAAAAAGTAGATTTGAAACATGATTACCATATTTAAAATTACACTGAAGTCTGTGTACAACAAAGTCAGAAACAGAATTAGTAAAACGGAAGGTAAACTTAAAATTTAACAAAATGGAGAAAGGATAAAGGCAATAAAAATAGGAGAATAAAAATAGATGCATGGAAGATGTTCAATGCGAATTCCTAAAAGATAAAGTAACATATGAAAAGAAGGCATAATCAAGTAAATCCAAACCTTTTCTGAATTGATAATTTCACGTGAGTAAGAAGAAAGACACATGTCAGATGAAATGTTAGACCATGTGTGGTGATCACTATTATTTCTTTGTAAGATGAGAACTATTTTTTCTATTTTTGTACATTTTCATAAGAAACAGACTTTTAAGTTATTATGAGTTTTTCATAATATGATAAAATACATTTCAGTTTTTAATTGTCATGGTTAAAGCACAAGGAAGAAATCTAGACTATAATACCACTCCCCAGGTATTATTCCTATCAATATTTTTACTACCTGTCCTTCTAGTAGCTTTCAAAATTTATATATTTGTTTATATAATTAAGATCCTTTTATCTTGTATCTCGCTTTTCTTGGATTGATACAGTGGGAATATTTTAAATTTATAAGTCCATTTTAACTGTATTGATTCTCAAGTCCAGTAAAAACATATGATTCACATTATCCTAAAGACCATACACTCAGACTTGTTAGATTTTGCAGCTAACTTCATCGAATATGTTGGAAAAAATTTTTAACTGTAATACAAATCTTAAACATCATGAGTGTACAACATAATGCAGTGATTAAAATATGGTGCCTTCAACAGAAGTAAGATTAAGGAAACCTATTCTTGTGTACCAGCATTGAGATTAACTCCGGCTAACATAATCAGAAGAGGAATTTATTGGAAGGATATTGAGCAGCTCAAAGAATTGATGAGAAGCCTGGAGGAGAAGATTCAGAAAATGAACAGAAGCCAAGGAAAGCTGAGCAGCAGGAGACACAATCCAGACAATTCAAGAAGTCAGCCTGGTTAAGACACTATGAGGAGTCACACCACAGGACAAAACTGGTATCAGTTAACACCACGATAGATTCTTGCTGTCTTTTCTAATTCCAAACTCTTTCTGCATCAGTATGTTACTCCTCCAAGATTCAAGACCCTGAGCTCGAGTGTCCAAATTCTGCAGCCAGATAAGATGCTCTTACACTGGCTGCCATAAGTCAGGAAGAGAGATCATTTCTCTTTGGTTTCAATAGTGGAAGGAAGACTCCTGCATCCCATTAGTATTGTACACGGTAGGAAATTGTTTTTAAATAGGAAGGAAAGTGAATGGAGGACAAATGTGTTCGTGTTTCTAGTATATGGATCTAGTATATTTGTGGCTCTAATCTTGATGTTCAAAACAAAAAAAAATTATTTGATTATGACAATCCTTTACTTTTAATATTCTCTAAATTATGAGAGCAATACTTTCTCCTACTCATTGGTATGTTGTAAAGATAATTTAATATCTGCTAACTACACTGAACACCTTGGGAAAAGAATGCATTGTAGAAACAAGTTATTTTAATTAGGGAAACTGTAATTAGTAAAGATCATTATATCTGCTGTGCTTCAGACAGAGAACACTCTGTAAATGTTACTAAATCAAAGATACTAGGAATCGTCAACAGATATTTTCCTCTAACCACATTACTGCATATAAACCTAAGTTTTAAAACCGCATTGATTTAGAGTTAGTTTTTAAACTTTGTTTATTTAAAATACAGTTGGAGGGTTTGGAATTGAAGAAGGGAAGGAAGATGCATAGACTGTTCAGTTGGTTGGATCTGTTACATTAATTTCACAATCTGTGAAGGAGTGGATTGCCCCTCGAATGGTAATGGAAAATTAGTTTCTTTATTTCTTCATTAAGACTGTGGGAGGAAAATTAATACTCTCTTCAGCTTTTTCAAATTAATAGAATATATCTTTATTAAAATGATGAATGTACATGCCTACTTTCTTTTTGGTTGAGAGGTTCTCTAACTCATAGAATGACTGAACTTAGAAAGCGGAGCCTTAAAAACCAGCTTGTTAAGGAAACTGAGATTCAGTGAGGCTAAAGTAGTTATCCAAGGTCACATAATTAATTAAGGACAAAGTAAAACTAGAAGCTTGAGTCTCCGACTCTTAATCCAGTATTCTTTCAAATTCCTCAAGCCACTAAAGGGAGAAAGAAAGGAAATTCTCTATTACACTTTTCGCATTGTTACCATATGTCATATGTCATATGTCATGTTTTGTTTTTTTGTTGGGATTTTTTGGTTCCTATGCCCTTATAGTAATCCCTTATGCAAAATAATGAAAGAAAACATGTATCTTTTGTTATATTTCTTTTTGCGAGGTTTAGCTAGAAAGACTAGAACCACTGTCTTGGAAAAGGCCAACCTTTGGCAAAATTGTGAAACTATCTTTCTTCAACTCCCCTTTCTCCATTTTATATTCTACACTAACCCAGATTCCCAATTAATTCATTTATCTCACCACACTTTTTAATGAAAATTCCTCTGGGATTTGTTTTACTGTGTCATATATAAAAAATATGTGCCACACACAAACACACACTACCCGTTTTAGGAAATGAAACATACCATTGGAGGTGACAGTCAGGTGTTAACTGGATTTATTGTAGTCATCATTTCACCATATGTACACGTACTGAATCATTATGCTGAAAACCTGAAACGAATGTAAATGCTGTTTCTCAATTCTACTTCAGTTAAAAAAATAAAAGCATACCATTGAAGCATCTTCTTCCCTCTCCCTGATTGCATCTTTGCCCCCTTGCTTCGAAGTCACTAATCTTCTATCATTTACTTACTTTCCTTTATAGTTTTGCTGCATATGAATATGTCCCTAATCAATATATTGTTTAGCTTTCAAACTTTATAGAATTGACATAGATATAAATATGCTCCTATAGGTTTTTGTTCACTCATCATTTCATGTGCTAAAAATTGTTAGATGTGGCTCACGCTGATAGAGTAGGAGTTGGACACAGTCCACATGCAACCCAAGTTCCCAGGTTGAGGCCCGGGGCCAGTGGACACAAGCAAAATGAACAACTCAGTAAAACAGAAAAAGTGCTTCCTCCTCCTTTCTCTTCCTGCCTGCTCGCCTCTGCTCACCTTCATTTCTGCCTGCACCTCTCCCTTAAAAAAAATTGTTATATGTTGACATACCCTGGTGGTTCATGTGATAAACCAACAGGTGGAGCTTAGACCAAGAACCTGAATTTTACTGGGGCCAGGGGGAAAAACCAAGAATAAAAAAAAAAAAAAAAAGTGTTTCCTCCACCTTTTCTTTCCTAAAAACAAAAACAAGAAAAGAGAGAAAAGGAAATTGTTAGATGTTGTCTTGTTTTCATGCTGTATTGCATGCCATTTGATGACTATACCAAAATGTATTAATCCATTGGATTCCTCTGTTGATGGCCAACCCACTTTTTTGCTATTATAAGCAACATAGCCAGGAACATTCTTGTACCTGCCTGCTGTTGCCGAGAAGCAAGAAAGCTCCAGTAGTGAATCACAGAGTTGCAGGGTATGGGCATCTTCAAATGTAAGATAATGTCAAATTTCTACTAATTGCACTTCATTCAACAGTGATTATGAGTTCCAGCTGATATATCCTTGCTAATGCTTGAAAATGTCAGATTATTTTCATTCCAATCACATGGTACCCTTATTTAACATTTATATGATTAATAATGAATTGAGGTGTACCCTCGTAGAATATCCATTAGGTCCACCACCTCAAGCTGAGCGCAGTCCACATACATCTTAAGGACTTGTGTTCAAGTCCCAGGGCCAAGGGAATAACTAAGACGAACAACTAAATAAAAATAGAATAGGACAAACTGGTGGAGGAGAAGTTAGGTCCATCACCTCCAAAGGTGCATGCCACATACACCGGGATTCAAGTCTCAGGCCCAGGGGACAGTAACCAGTGTGAACAACTAAATAAAAATAAAATAAAGATGCTTCTTCCTTCTTTCTCTTCCTGATTACCTGCCTACTGAATTTCGTAACTGCCTGCCTACACCTTTCCTTTAAAATAAATAGATAAATAAAACAAATAAAAATAATATATGCTTCTTCCTACTCTCTCTTCCTGCCTGCCTTCCTACTTCCCTTCATTGCTGCCTGCAAATTTCCTTTAATAATATTACTATAATTATAATAATAATAAATTGAGTATGTTGTCATCTATTTGTCGTTCTGATTTCTCCTTTGTGTAATTTTTATTGGGTCATTTGTCTTTTTCTTATTATTTTTAAGAGGCTTTTGTTTATATCTTCTAAATAGCAATTATCAATGATCTGTTTTGAAAAATATTTTCTCCTGTTTGTCAATTGTCTTCAAATTTATCAGAATATCTTTTGTTTAAAAAATTGTTTTATGGTATTTATTAGTATATTCTCTGGGGATGTATATTTTGTGTCTTGTTTAAGAAATCCTTCTCTTGATGGCATGTAAATTTTCTTCTCGTGTTTCTAATTTTTTTAAGTTTTCCTTTTTCACATATTAATCTTTAGTCTAAAATTTATTTCTATACATCATATGGAGACTGAACTTTTGCCTATATGGATAGCAAATTATCTAGTACCACTTATTGAATGCCACGTCTATTCTTTCATTCTTACATATGTCCCACATTTCTGTTGACGGTCTCTATATTCTGATTCATGGATCCATCAATCTAATTATACCATCTTAATGATGATAGCTTTTTAAATCGTGATAATCTGGTAGAATAACTACCTCCTCCAGCATAATTAGGTAATTTTTGATCTTCTGATTTTCCAAATAAGTTTTAGAATTATTTTCTCACATTTCCATGAATTAGCCTATTAGAACTTTGGTTGTATTACACTGAATTAGATTGTATTAGAGAGAATTGAATCTTTCAGTCCTTGAATATGTTATTTTCTTCATTTTTGTAAATCTTCTATTTCATTCAGTAAAGTTTTATAATTTTCCCTATAAAGTTTATGTACCTTCTTGGTTAGGTTTATTTCTAAGGCATCTTATATTTTACTCTGAGAGTCAACATTCACAATAAAGTTATGCCAAATGACTTTAACAAGGAGATAAAAACTCAATTATCTATGGAATCGAGTTAAAAAGAGCAATGTCTAAAGTAACCCAAGTGTGAGATAAAAGAAAGACCTTTTCTCAACTCCAGCCAATTGTCATCCAATATAACCAGAACTTCCGAATATTCCAGACTTGCAAGATACTTTGTTTTTTTAAAGGAAAGGTGGAGGCAGGAATGAAGAGAAGTAAGCAGGCATGCAGGAAGAGAAAGGAGAAAGAAGCATTTTATTTATTTTTATTTAGCTGTTCACATTAGTTGTTCCCCTACCCCCAACCCAGGACACAAACCCAAGTCATTGATGTATACATGGACAGTGCTCCTCCAGAAGAGGCTGACCTAACCACTACTCTACCAGGTCATACCAAAATCTCCTGCTTTTATTTTATTTATTTTTTTGAAAGGTGAAGGAAGGAATGAAGGTGAATAGGCAGGCAGACAGAAGAGAGAGGAGGAAGAAGCATTTTATTTTGTTTTTATTTAGTCATTCACACTGGTTGATTCTCACCCACCTAGGACTTGAACCTAGGGATATATGGCCTGTGTTCCTTTGGAGGTGATTGACCTAATTGCTCTTCCATAAGGGCAAGCCATATTACCTGATTTTAAAAACACTGTGTAAGCTACCAGTTTCAGTCATCCTCATATGATTTAAAATCAGGAATGAGAAGTGAAATCTCAAGTGCCAGCCAATAATTTGACTATTATGAACAGCATTTATATAGTCAAACTGTGGAAGTAAACAAATTGCTCATCAAGTGATAACTATTTAGATAAAATGTGGCATAAACAGTGGACTATTATTTGGACTTACACAAGCAGATGAAGTACTGATATATGGTACAGCATGGACGAATCCTGAAAACATTATGCTAAGAGTAAGAAACCAGTCACAAAGGACTAATAAGTATTATATGATTCAATTCATATGAAATGTTTGGAATTATCAAATCCACAGAGACAAAAAGTAGATTAGACCAGGCACCGGAGAGAGGGAGAATGGGGAGTAACTGTTAATGGGTACAGAGTTTATTTGGGGGCTGTTAACAGTGTTCTGAACTAGATCATTGTAATCGTTTACAACCTTATAAAGATACTAAAAGCATTGAATTGTACATGTTAAAAGGGTAAACTTTATGGTGTGTGAATTACACCTTCATTTTTTTTAAATTTGACATAAAAAATAAAGAAAAGAAAAAGAAATCAAGTATGTGTTGGGCCTTCCTCTGCAATTAAAATTTGCCAACATAAAGGTAGCTGTGATTTTGAGATTGAATACATTTGCTCCTAACTAAGGGTGAACATTTATGTTTGTATTATTTTCCCTTTTCTAAGAACTTTAATAGTAACACCTTTGAGGTACATTTAACAAGAATTATTCTTCCAGATGAGATAGGAAAAATTTTGTACATCTCTTTGCTTACTAAAAGATTGTGATGTTTATGCACCCTGGTGGAGCAGCAGTTGGGTCAATGGCCTTTGAAAGATCCCAGGTCACATACCCCATGCCCCCAGGTTCAAGTCCTGGTCCAGAGAAAACAACCAGTGTAAACAGCTAAATAAAAATAAAATAAAATGCCTCTATTAAAAAATATATATATTGTGATGTATCTTTCCCACTGTTGGTATGATTTTTTTCTTTACTATTATTTCTAAAAGGAGATGGCCTGAGTGTTTCCTTCAGTTCCCTGGTTAGGTCATCACCCAAACCTGCTGCCTTTGCTCTGCATCTCATCCTCTCCCATCTAAAGGGATTTCTTTTCCAACCTCATCTCTTCACAAACACAAGTAGCTATCTTCTTAATGTAACTCTACTAAGACAATTCATCCCTCTTAGATTTATTCATGAACATACTAATTTTTTTGCATATGAGTGTTCCCAATACTTTGTGAAATGATGAGCAATTTTCATATTCTCCATAATTATTTACAATAGTTCTTCCTTTTTTTTAAAAGGCACAGATTTTCAAAATAAAAAAGGCCTACTCAGAATAGACTTTTACCCAAGGTCAAGCAAAAGTAATTCTGAAAAGTAAAAGCAAGAAATGGAGTGGAAGCAGGACCATGTGTTATATGGGCAAGCATCAGCGAGCTGAGGATTCCTGCTTAGCACTGTGAGAAGAGACAAAATGTCTGAGTGGAATTTATCAAGTTTATGGAGTAATTTTCAATTTTTAAAAAAAGTCTGTTAGAATATGGAATAATTCTTAGACTCATACAGGCTAGCAAGATTGAATCAAGAAGAAATTTAAAAAACTGCACAGACTTATCACAAGAGGAAATTAAAGAAGTAATCAAAACCTTCCCCAAAATAAAATTGCAGAATCCAATGGCTTTACAGTGAGTTTTCAGAGAAGAATTAATACCTATTCACAAATTCTTCCAAAATCTTGAAGAATAGGTAATGCTTCCAAACATATTCTACACAGGCAACAGTACTCTGATAGCAAAATCAAATAAAAACATCACAGAAAAAGAAAATTACAAACCACTATCTCTGACGAATATAAAAGCAAAAATCTTCAGCAAAATATTAGCAAATTGAATTTAACAATATGTCTAAAGGAGCATACACTATTGTTATTGCTCTCCTTTGGGAAAAATCAAGCGGGCACTCTTTGGAAGTATTTTAGGCAGATTTATTATGTGCAAGCCCAACAGGGATTCTTCCCCCAAAGGCTGAACGTAGATGGCAGTTGGGGTACATTTACATAGGTTAGTAGAAGCACAGGAGAAGAGAGGTGTAAATTAGAATGGGGATTACAAGTGGAACCCAAGTTAGTCATTCGTAAATGCTTCACATGGGCCATACACACAGGATTCAATTTGCAAGACGCATATTTGCAACACACACAAGATTCCACTTGTAGGCAATTAAGGAAGTTCTTTGTCTTATCCGTTGTCTCTGGCATCCCAGTGAGTTCAGACCACAGGATGTTTTATAGCTCTGCTAGCTTGGCAGTTTCACAGCTGTCTCCATGGCTGCTGGAAGCAGTGGACAGGCCTTTTCCCTCACACTATAACCAAGTGAGATTTATCCCAGGAATTCATGGATGGTTCAACATATGCAAATCAATTAACGTGATCCACCACCAACACAAGGAAGGATAAAAATCATATGATAATACCAATAGATGCAGAGAAAGCATTTAACAAGATTCAGCAATCATTTATGATTTAAAAGATCTCAATAAACTGAGGCTAAGAGGGTGCCTGCCCCCTTGTGGCTCAGGTGCCTGAGATGCTGGCATGCTGACCATGTAAAGCCCAAGGACCTTGGTTCAACAGCCAGGGCCAGGGTGAAAAACAAAAATAAGTAAGTAAAGATGCGTCCTCCATCTCTCCTCTCTTTCCTTCATCTATTCTTTGCTTCCTTCAAATTATTCTTCCTTCTCTGTCATTCCTTCCCCTTAAAAAAAAAATGGGAATAGAAGAAACATACCTCAACATAATAAAAGTCATATATGACAAACCTACAGCTAACATTATACTCGATAGTGAAAAACTAAGTGTTTTCTCTAAGATCAAGAACAAAACAAGGATGTTCACTCTCACCACTGCTGTTCAGCACAGTATTGGAAGTGCTAGGAGAGCAATTAAGCAAGAAGAAGAAAGAAAATGAATTCATTCAAAAAAGAAATAAAATTATCATTTTCAGATGATATGATCATATATGTAGAAAACCTAAAGACTCCACCAAAACCTCTTAGCATTAATAAATGAGTACAGTGAAGTGGCAGGCTACAAAATTAATGTATTAAAAGATCAATGATATTTTACTGGCAAACAATGAGCTAGAAGAAAAAGAAATTAGGAAAAGTATCACATTTATAATCACAACAAAAAGAATTAAATACCTTGGAATAAACTTAACAAAAAAGATGAAAGATCTATGCAATACAAACTACTACTACTACTACTACTACAAGACATTGTTAAATAGGATATACGAAGAGATGGAAGGATAATCTATGGTAATGGCTAGGAAGAGTTGGCATTGTTTGTTTACATGACCAATTTTCCTAAAGCAATATACAGATTTACTGCAATCCTCATCAAAATTCCATTAGCATTTTTCAAGAACTAGAACAAAAATGTTTTCAATTTGTATGGAATAGAGCAGCCGGGGGCAGCAGCCAGGGAAGCTGGAATGGCTGGGAGTGGCAGCTGGGGTGGCCGAGGGATCTAAAATGTCCACTGAGGCACAAAAAGTTCATAACCCAAGTACTAGCGGAGGAAGTTCTGATGGAAGCCAAGGTGAAAGTGTTTAGCAAGAACCAGGAACAGAGCAAGTTCAGGCCCCCCAAAAAAGAAGGGGAAATATCTCACAAAAACAGCTGCCAAATGATCAAATAGTGCTAAAAGAATACAGAAGGAACTTGAGAAATTACATTGGACCCTCCTCTCAACTGTAGCTCTGGACCCAATAGACAGTATTAATGGATGGAGATACTGGGATCCCCAGCATCTGTCTAGGAAGGAGGGCTAGTCTTTCTTTTCACCAGACTATTCCATTTCAGTGTCGGTAAGGTTATCCTCTGAAGGAGTATCCATCACATTAACAGCCAGAGCATAATTTGATTGGACATTCAAATGACAATGGTGTCCAGCTCTAACCATTTCTAAAGTTCTTCTCCCCATCTGCTCACTTCTTACAGAATGCAACCCTGGTGATCTTCTGCTGAGCAGCATTGCTACACAGTACATGACCAACACACTGGATGGCCCAAGCGAGATGCCACACAGGGGCCTGCTACCTGCCCTCGCCCCCTAGCCCCACCCCGGACCCCACCCCAGACTCCACCCCAAACTCCACCCCAGACCCCACTCCAGGCCCTACCCAGCTAGACCTGCGCAAACACATTTACCAAATACATCAAAAACCAAACTTCCCCACCGCTCTGGGCCCTGGTTCCTATTTTCTTATGTTTGTTTAATTTTGAACTGTTTTCTGGTTGTAAATCGTTCACCCCCGCCCCTTCTCCCTCCTACTCTCTCCCTTCCTCTTTTTGTATTCCCTTTTTGATTTCTATTAACTTGAAAGATTTGGGGGGCGGCCAGTTTCGGCACCTCAGCTTGGATGGGAACCTTTGTTTTCATTGAAAAAAATGTTGAATATGTAATAGCAAGAGCTTTCTTACAAAGCTTGTATTCCTGTGTAGTTTGGGGTTTTTTGCTTTATTTTGATTATTTTCCTTTTATGCGATTTTGGGAATTATATCTGATTTCTACTTAAATGTAGTGCGCAGGATTCATCTTTTATAGGGAAGTCTTTACTGGTGGATGCATGCTACTGGAAACAAGTTTTTGTACAAAAACTTCGTCAGAATCTCTGTGCATTACTGAGACTCGTGTTTATCACTAGCTTTCTGTCACCCACCCAGAAGACTGTTGGATTGAACAAAATAATATGCATTTTGATTTACTTAAAATGCTTGAATTTCTTAGGGACCTTCCACTTTTGACTAGGTAACTTGATGTACACTTGTATTATTAAATCACTGTGACTGATAAATGCACTCCTGGTTTTAAAAAAAAAAAAAAGTATGGAATCATAAATATCCAAAGCAATAATGAGAAAAAAGACTAAAGTGGAGGTATCACACTCTCAGATTTCAAACTGTACTACAAAGCAATCATAATATAACAGCATGATTCTGGAATGAAAACAAACACACAGAGTAGTGGAATAGAATTGAATCTCCAGAAACAAACTCACACATCTATGGTGAGTTAATTTACAACAAAAGTCTTGTACCCTGATGGTGAAGGCATTAAGTCTAAAGTTCCTGTATAGTCCACATGAAGCCCAGGAACCTGAGTTCATGCCTCAGGTCTGAGGAAACAAACTGAACTGTAAATCAATTTTTTAAATGCTTCTTTCTCTCTCTTCCTCCCTGCCTACTTGCCTTCATTCCCATCTGCTTCCTTCCTCTTAAAAAATATTTACTACAAAAAAGCCAAAACATATAATGGAGAAAGAAAAGTTTTTCGAACAAATGGCATTGGGAAAACTGGACAGTCACTTGCAAAAGAATGAATCTAGACCGCTCTTTAATGTCATATAAATATTAACTAAAAATTTATGAGACTTGAATGTAAGACTGGCTACCATATACTACTTAGAAGAAAACATAGGGAATATGGGACTCACTCTAGCGGCACGGGGAACAAAAATAAATATAAATAAATGGAACTTCATTAAATTCAAAAATTTCTGCACAGAAAAATAAACTGCCATCAGAAATAACAGTTGACTGAATGGGAGAAGATATTTTCACATCATATATCTGAAAGGGGGGTAATATCCAAGATACATAAAAAACTCATACTAATTAACAACAACGAAAACTCAATCAAAAAATGAGCAGATCTGAATAGACACTTCTCCAAAGAAGATACACAGATGACCAACAGGCACTTGAAAAAATGCTCATCATCACATATTAGGGAAATGCAAATCAAAGTCACAATGAGATCCCACTTCACACCTGTGAGAATGGCTAGAAAAGATTAGCCATGTCTTCTTGTTGAAAAGACTAGAAACAACAAGTGTCAGTGAGGGTATAGAGAAAAGAACGCTTTTCTACTCTTGGTGGGAATGTAAATTGGTGCAGACACTTTGGAACACTGTATGAAGATTCTCAAAAAGTTTTAACTAGGCACACCCATGTGTATCAGGAGACCAAGGCGACTAACGGGCAGACCATGTGTAACATATGGACCTGGGTTTGAGACCCAGGGTAGGGTATTTAAAAAAAAGTCTGATAATAGAATAGCATATGATAGACCAATTTCAAGTATAGGTATGTCCAAAGAAATTTAAAACACTAATTCAAAAAGATATATAGGTGTGCCCTAGTGGAGTAGAGGTTTAGTCAGCTGCCTTCAGCTGAAAGCACAGTCTATATATATCTCCCAAGGACCAGTTTTGCATTCTGGGGCTAGGAGAACCAACCAACAGGAACGACTGACTAGAATAAATAAAAATGCCTACTCCTTGCTCTTCCCGCCTGTCTAACTTCTTGGCCTTCATTCCTGCTTCACCTTTCCTTTAAAAGAAAAAAGTGAGCCTGAACATCTAAACATGTATCATCTTGTGAATCAATGTTATCTCAATGGAAAACACTGACCTAAATTATCAGTTTGATCTCTACGTAGATTACTTAGGAAAATAAATTATTTTTCAAAAACAAAACACCACCCATCATTCAACTGCCAAAGAAATCTCCATAAAAATGTGAGAAATGCTAGGATTGTCAGAGATTCCTGCTTTCCTCTGCATGTTATATAGTATTTGCCAAAAAGAACAGCACATAGATTATATATACATATAAATAAAAACATATGTATGTATATATATAATCTGTGTGTTCCCCTTGTTTAAAAAAAGAGCAAAAAGATACATCATTCAAATAAAATTAATGTTACCTCCATTTAAAAAAAAAAAAAAAACCTCACATATCTCCCCTACATAATTCTTAGTAAATTCAATATAGCTAACTAAATGTTTTCATGCATGAGTTCTCTACAGTGAATTTAAGTAAATGTCAAATCCTGACCCAGGTAGACTGGAGAAGAAAAACAAAAATACACAGTTGGTATCTGCACTACAATTTAAAAAAAAAAAAAAAAATAGCAAAGCAATGAACATATTTGGATCCAGATCTTGGCATTCATTCAGGATTATCCTTTGCCATACATTTCCAGACACTAGATCACAAAGAATACACCACCTTTATGTTTTTTATACATGTTGCCCAATTGCCTTCCAGAAATTTTGAACCAAAGTATCACCATCAGAGTGTTAGAGTATTCATTTCCTCACGGCTACATTTTAATCTCTATCAAATTAAAAAGAAAAATGATAGTTCTCTGTATTAACATGACTTTAGCACAGCCTCTAAATTTTGTGACACCATTTTAAATGGTCTCCTTATCTCTAGTCTTCTCCATGTCAATTAATCCTATATACCACTGCCAGATAAATATTCTTAATAGCAAGGTTTTATGACATTACTCACCTTTTCAAATATCTTCAATGATACCTCACTATCTACTGAATTAAGTACAAATTCTTCAGTTTGTCATTTAAGACACTCCACAATATGGCCTCATAACATATGTCGTCATCATCATCATCATCATCATCATCATCATCATCATCATCATCATCATCATCATCATCATCATCATTACCTTTTAAAGGAAAGGTGCAGGTAAGAATGAAGATGAGTAGGCTGGCAGGCAAGAAAGAGGTGGAAGAAACATTTAGTTGTTTTACTTAGTTCTTCCTCTAATAGTTCACCCCAACCCCAGGACACAAACCAGGGTCCTCGGGACATATGTGGTCTCTGCCGATTGTAAACAGCTGACCTAACCACTTCTTCACCAGGGTGTGCCCCCAATATTGTTTTAACTTATACTTTCCTACAGATACCTACAATCCCACTCAAAATTATATAGTCATTGTTTTCCAAAACATGACCCGTCATATATCATGTTGTAATAGTAATGGTCAAAATTCATATTACGAGTGCCTCAGATCTCCCTACCCTGCCCATGGCAGTTATTAATTAATCATCATATTCTTCCCCAGTGAGTTGAGTTATAATGTCTCAGTGTTACAGACAGCCACTACCGGCGAAATGGAACTTACACTTGCATTGAAAGCAACTCACCATCTCTGTAACAGTCTTTTCACCTAGTTCACCCTTATCCCAGCTCTGCCTCTGAAATCAGTTCCTATAATTGAGGTTCATTTCCAATGTTCTCTTTTCTAGAAATTGTTTCCTGATTCCACCTTTCATCTCCAATTCTCTATGCACATTACAAAGCTCTTATACTTAGTTAATTTTGTCTTGTTTTATTGATTGCGTGCTGTCTTGAATATGTGTCCAAGAGTAGTGAAGAGTTTAGCTTCTGGAGTCAGACGGCCCAGGATCAAACACTAAATCTGTCCCAACTAGATGGGAGCCCTGGAGCAAATTGTTTAACATCTTTAAGTTTCTGTGCCTTCAGCTACAAAATGGATATAAGAATTAGAAAGCTGTGATTATTTACTAAGAAAATTCAGATCAAGTGCTTAACTAAGTGCCATATACATATTAAGCTTCAGAAATGTTAAGTATTTCTCAAAAACTAAAACCTAGTGTTACCATAGGACTTAGTATTTCTACTTGTAGGTATATACCCAAGAGAACTGAAATCATGTTCACACAAAAACTTTTACATGAATGTTCATAGCAAAATTATTCATAATAGTCAAAAAATGGAAATAACTGAAATGTCTATCAACTAATGACTAATTTAAACAAAATGTGATATATATCTGCACAAAGAATTGTTATTTAGTCATAAAAATGGGAATGGCATTGATATATACTACAATATGGATGAACCTTGAAAACGTGTTAAGTGAAAAAAAAATCAGTCTCAAAAGACCATATGTAATATGATCCTGTTTGCATGAAATGTCCAGAATAAGCAAATTCATAAAGACAGAAGTAGATAAGTAATTTTCAGGGGTTATGGGAAGAGGGAATGGGGGATGATTGATTAAGGGGTATTAATTAAGCGTTTTCTTTTTGGAGTAATGAAAATGTTCAAGAATTAGATAGTGGTGATGATAGCAAAATATGTGTCTATACTAAAACCCAGTGAATTGTACACTTCAAAATAACTTAAATGCTTAATTTTATGTCATGTGAATTTTATATCAATAAAAAATATGTTTTTGTATTACTCTTTATCTTTGTATTCCCTAGCTTGTCTACATCATTAAGAAAGTGATTTCTTAGAAAGGGAAAGATGCTTATTTTTATTTTATCTTATTGAAAGAGCATTGCATCATAGCATTATATCAATTTAAAGTGCCCATCATTGCAAATCGACATCCACATATAATACACGAAGTTTACCACCTACAGTCCAAATCTATAATTCACCATGTAATTGACCTCTTTTATCCAATTTATCCAAGTACTCACCCCAGGAAGAGAAAAACATTTAATGTGATCTTAAATGCAAAGGTGAAATGATTCAAGCAACTTCTGTAAATTATGGTGATTACAATTTGCATGCAGAAAAAAACAGAGATTGATGGTAATTTATTGTGCTATACAAAGTCCAAGAATAGATTAGACCCAACAGAAGCAAAACTCAAGTAAAATACAATCCAGCAAAAAGTGCTAACAGAAAATTTTAAGAAGAACTACAAATAGCCATTGAGGATATGGGAAAAATGCTAATTAAAACAAGAAGCAGTTATTTTTAACCTTTCTTTTTAATGTTAATATCCACCGTTGACAAGGGGAAATTATAGTTGCTTATCATTTTCCTTTTTATGGAAAAGGTATATACATTTATAACTATTTCTGGAGATTAATGTGACAATATGTATAATATATACATGTGATTATAATTTAGAAAGCATTGGAATCATGATACTGAAATGGCGGTACACTTGAAGGTGGAATTAGGTGCTTTCCTCCCTGGTGCCTATCCACTGCATTTTTCTACACTAAGCATAAATATTAATTTTGTAATAGAAGATAATAGCAGTATTTCTTAACTTTGAAAAGTTGTGGGTTGGAGGTTGGCAGGAACCAAGCTCACTTTTGTCAAAATCAACTTGCTTTTTTTAACTTTCATGAATAAATGAGAACTTTATTGAGCATGTTAGCTAGTCTATCTAGAAAATGATGGATAGGCAAAATATAAAAAACTGAGGCGATACTAGATATGCAATTAGAAAATGATTGATGCGATACTATCTTCATAAATGAGCAATGCAAAATTGCAGTAGTTAAGTTCATGAAAACGGACAGGGCAATAATCTCTTGTAATGTTTTAAAACAAAATCTCCACACTTATTGAAGTGAGTTGCTAACATGCTTTCTAAAATGATTACTCCAGTGAACTGACAGTGCCCTTTTTCATCAGTCTTCCTGGCACTCAGCGTGTCATTATTTCTTGTATTTGCCAAGCCAACAAAAAACAAACAAACATCATTTTGGTTTTCAACTCTTTGATGACTAGTAAAACTAAGCACTTTCTAAGGTTTATTTACTATTTGTATTCCTTCTTTTTTGAATAGTCTGTTCATGTGCTATCTATTTTGTAAATGCTCTTTTTTCTTATTGATTTGTTATGGTACTTTAAAGGGTAATGATCTTAGCTCTTATTTGTCTTTTATTTTGCAAATATTTTCCGGGTTTGTCATTTGCCTTTTAACTTTAATAATGCCTAAGATGTTTAATTTTTGTGAGGTCAAATATATCCCTCTTTTCCTTTGCCATTTTGCTTTTGCTTTTATTATTAGAGTCCTTCTTCACTCTAGAAGAAGATATTACCCACCTGTATTTCTTCTGAGTTTTATAGGGTCATTTTTTCATTTTATTCTTAAAGCCATCTGGAGCTCATTTTGGCAGAAGATGTGAGAGAGGCAACTAAGTGCTGAAAACACATTTTAAAAACATGCATTACAATAGATTCTGTGTAAAGAAAACATATGCAATATTAAATGTGCTCCAGGAATCATCACTTAATACAACAAAATGTCCTATGACATAAATATTTAAACTGTTCATTAAAAAGGGTTGGGCGATGTAGAAACTGATTTTAGCAGTTTTCCTTTGAAAAAGCCGTTGTTTTACTAATAAACTTCTGTATTATTTGGATGTTTTACAAAAGATATATATTGCTTAGCTAGTAAATAAGTGAAAATGTGTTTTTAAAAAAAAAGAAAACAAAAGGTATGCCCTTCATTGCATAAGAGGCCTGTGTCACATGTCAGAGTCAGGTCTCTAGCTTTACCGTCTTATGACTGAAATATAACAAAAGAAACTATGATTCACAGTGATTCATAAATCCAATTACTGAATGATTAAGTAGAATTCTAGTACCAATGAAATTAAGTGGAAATTCTATCAGGTGGAAACCAGAAATTCTGGTTTCAATGCTCCTCCTGATTCACTTACTAAATTTCCTTAGACAAAGTTCTTAAACTTTCTGCATCTTTTTGTCAATGCATTAAGCAAAGATCTTAGTTGTTAGAAAAGATGGCCATGTGAGCTAACATAGCAAAGTATGAAAAACATTTTAACTAAAAACTGTATAAGCAGGGTCAGCAATTCCAACCATCAACAACTCAAAAAGTCTAGAATGTTTCCTCAATTAGAAATTTTCTTTGAGGTCCAGCTGTTATTTCAGTATGTATAAATTCTCAAAGACCTACTGAGGTCAGAGAAATATATGAGGGACAGAGATAGATGTTTGGGGGAATACCTTTTTTTTAATCTCTAATAAGACTGAAATAAAAATATATTTAAGAAATCTAAACTTCTCAATTTCTCCTTTTTTTTTTTTAAAGAGAGAAAGGAAGAATGAGAAAGGAGGAAGAAACTTTTTTTTAAAGAGGGATGGGAACAAGGGAAGAAGCATCTTTTTATTTATTTTGGTTTTTCACCCTGGCCCTAGGTTAGAACCTGGTCCTTGGGCTTTACATTGTCTGCATAACAGCATCTCAGCTGCTTAAGCCACAGAGCATGCCCCAGTGTCTGCTATTTCTAAACAAGCTGTTTCTCTTTTAACATGCTTCAGCTTTTTTGAGATGTTGTTAATACATACTATGTATGTATATATGTATACACACACACACACACACACACAAATGGTTACAAAAAAATGTATATACCAGCATCTCCTGGTGGCTCAGGTGTTTATCCCGTAACTGGGGCACAGTCCATGTATAACCCAAGGACCCATGATCCCAGCCAGGACCAGGGCAAACAAGCAAAGAAACAGAAATGCTCCTTCCTCCTCTCTCTTGCTGCCTGCTGCCTTCCTTCCTCTTAAAAAAAAACAAAAAAATAAGATATGTATGACATAAATTTATGTTTACTAACTTTCATGCAAATATATATATATATGAATAATGGTGTGCGTAGCTCTGATTTTGCCTACCAGCATATTGTTAGGTTTATATTTAGTTATATGAAAAGGACTAACAGAAACAGGTTATGAGAAAATCTGGTAAGATCACTGTTGATTAGACTTCCAAGTCCATGGTTGGTAAAGAGCTCTAATACTATCTACTGCTGTCTCATAGAAAACTATGAAAAGGAGGATCTATTTATTAATTGATAAATATTAATTGTGTACCTTCTGGGTGCTGTGCTAGCCATGAGAAACACTGTTAGGTTTAACCATATGGAATTGCTGACACTGAAGTATTTTTGATCTACAATAATGGCAATTTAATACAGTTCAACAAAAGAAAATTACAGAAATTCCTTACGGAAGTAAAGAAAATAAGAAAAAGAATTCGAAAGCGTGAGAAAAAATTTTCCATGGCTCATGCTGGTGGAGTAGTGGTTAGGGTCACTGTCTCTAGCTGAGTGCAGTTCACCTGAATCCCAAGGACCTGGGTTCCTGTCCCAGACTGGAGAGAGCAACCAGGATGAGCAATTAAATGAAATGTTCCTTCCTCCTCTCTCTTCCTGCCTGACTACTCATATTCATTCCTGCACCTTTCCTTTATTTTTTTTTCCAAAATAACTTAGAGGAAATAAGGGAGAATGAAAGGAAAAAGAAAAAGAATTGGAAAATAAAGAAAAGGGAACATGCAAACAAAAATAAAAGAGAACCAGAAAAAAACATGCAATAATAAAGATAAATTCTTAATAACTTAATTCATTCAGTATTTATTGAGTGTCTAATACTATATGGATAACATCATAATAGACACACGTGTGCCTCAAGAGAAAAAGAAAACATTGCTTTCCTTAAAAAAGAAAGACAGATCAATGCTCCCCATATTTTAAAATTCTGAATTCTGAGCATAAAAGAGAAAAATGTTTTAAATATTGAGGCAGAAGAGCTTAAAAAAAGGAAAAAAGGTAATAGAAGTATATATCTATATCTCTATATATCTATATCTATATATAGAAAACACAAATCCAAGACTAAGATAATAAAGTTAGGAAGAAATAAGTCCTGATAATAATTTTTAAAAAGATTCTGCAACAATGTTACCTGATAACAAAAGAATGAAACACATAAATCAGAGAAGCCAATAAAGGTAAATCTAAAAATGTTTTAATATCAGTGCCCTGGTGGAGTAGTAGTTGGGTCAGCCGCCTCCGGAGGAGCACATTCCTTGTATCCCAGGTTAATATCCAGGGTCTGGAAAGAACAACCAATGTGAACAACTAAGTAAAATAAATAAATAAATAAAATGCTTCTTCCTCCCCACTCTCCTTGCCATCATTCCTGCCTGCACCTTTAAAAAAGAAAAAGAAAAAAGGAAATAGAAATCTTTTAGTATCTATTTTGTCTCATAGAAATTATGTTGATTTCACATTTTGTAGAAGGGTGCATGAACAAATTATAAAATACATAATCTGTGTATAAATGCAAATTCCAAATTTATATTTTAGCATGACTGATTTCTTTTCATAGCATATAAATTATATTAAAGCAAATAATCCTATTCAGAATAGGAAAGAAGAATTCAGCAGTTATTGAGTCTTCTTTACACTTCTCTTAATAAAGATGGTCAAAGAACTAGATTTTTACCATTGGATGGAATCCTAGAGTTTATTCAGACCAAATCCTTGATTTCTCCAGAAAGGCAATGAGAGTTCAGAGAAGTGATTTTTTCAGTCATCTAGCTAGAGAGAAGACTGAATACTAGAACTCACTCGTTTTTTTCATTCATTTAGCAGTCAGAATATCCTACTGTGCAGGTACAAAGGTGAGGTACAAAGATGGAGAATTTTGTTCCTGGTTTTGAGTGTTGAAGGTGAGGAAAAGAGAGCTATAAACTTCACTGAAATCACTTGTGCATGTCATCAAAAGAAATAATGCTTAAAACCCCACATTTTATATTCTAAAACTCAGTTTTTGAGAACTCCTATTTTAGAGCTTCAAACCAGGATGGTACATGAAAAACCAAAGGAGAATCCTTTACCGAAGAAAGATAAATGGGATCCTGGTTTGTAGATATCCTGACAATTCTTCAAAGTAATATGCACCCTGCAACCTCGACCCTATTTATTATCCTTTTTAATGCATTCATTAATGAATACATGATTCTTAATCACTGTCCATTATATAACTAGAGCTATGTGGTTTGCTTAAACTTCCTTTTCACGTATTGTGCATGAACAGTGTGGTTTTGCAATAGATGTCAAATAAATTTGTGCGTGAAAAGATCTCTGGTTACTTAAAACATCATCATCACCTGAATGTGTGTTAACCTAAAAACAGAGGGGAAAAAAAAAAAAATGGTGTAGCAATCAGGGAGCAAGATTATGATAAAACGATTTTGATGAACAAAAGAATTAGAGTTGTAAAAATGCCAAGGTCTGAACAAAGTGAGAGTTTAGTGACCAGCTGTGACACAAGTCCCTGTCACAGGCCCCGAGGCAGCTCAGAACCACATTGATTCAAGTTCCTACATGCCCTGTAAGGATTTTAAGGATTACTAATTTTTTTAAGCATGACAGGTAATTCCTATTACCACTCTCAATGTGACTCAAAACCTGCTGACCATGAAATCAGACGACCACTCACACGGTTCTTGATTTTATTTAATTGCTTTGTTATTGAATCAGTGTTTCTAAATGATAGAATTAGATGAGTTCTAATTAAAAGTTCTTTTGGAGCGCTTTCAGCAAATGTTTAAAATAAAATCTTTAACCCCTTTACCTACTTGCTGAATTTGAAAATACCTTGAAGAGTAGGAGTCTTTCATTTTCCAATTGCAGATTTCACTGGGATAAATTAAAACAGCAAACTACTGATGTTCAAATGTCAAAGCTGAAATGTCACAGACACATCAAATTCAGTAGAGTTGCATCATTTATTATGAGTGGCCAATGACACAGTCATTAGTGTGTAAGGATGTGGATATAACCTGAAATTGTAGAGTTTCATGGCGACACCCTTAACATTTCCTGTCACAGTCCTTGAGTCAAGTCTCATGCCTACACAGAAAATTGAGTTTCCATTTCATTCTTGAATTCACACAGGTATGTGGACAAATATGTGTTCAAACTCAGAGATGAAGATTATTACATCAATCCAAGTCCATTAATCTCAGTTCTGTTTTTTGTTTTTGTCCTGATTGCTTCTGAAGTTAAATAATTATTTAGCTACTATCCTCTAGTTACTCGATAATGACTTAACAAAGCAATGGATAGAGTTAAAAGCCAGTCTATCACTTGGTCAATGACTATTCAAGACTTGACTTCTTCATGATTTAGTCTCTGGCCCAATTCCACAGATGGCCAGATTCAGAGCACTTAAAATGCTTTGGAAGAACAACATAAGAATATTTTGTCTTAACAGAGCAAATGGTGTCACACCCTGGTGGAACAGCGGTTTAGGTCAACAACCACCTCTGACTGAGGGAGAAATTCACATGCATCCCAAGGATCCCATTCACAACCTGGGGTGGGGAGAACTACCAAGATGAAAACTAAATCAAAATAAATAAAGTGTTTCTCCGCTTATCCCTTCCTTCTCCCTACTCGCCTTCACTGCTGGCTACAGCTGTCCCATAAAAAACAAACAAACAAAAAAAACAAGGGGCGCAAAATAAGAAAATGATACAGCATGTGACAGGAGAAAGCGACAAACTTGGGCAATGCTGTTGGTCATACTCATTGTCTCTTTTTTATTTTTTTAAGAGGAGGGAAGCAGGCAGGAATGAAAGCAAGTAAGCAGGGAAGCAGGCAGAGAGAGGAGGAAGAAGTATGTATTTTTTTTATTTAAGCTGTTCAGTTTTGTTATTGCCCCCAGCCCTGGGCTTTATGAGGACTATGCTGGGGCAGCCGCAGACTCAACACCTTTGCCAAAGGGCGCACCTCTAAGTCTCTCTTTGCCGACAAATCTCAAAATAGGGTTCTTTCCTCCACCCCCCACACCAAGTCTTGAACCCAGATCCATAACCTTTACATGGCCTACACCCCAGCAGCCTTAGGCACTCGAGCCATAGGGGATCCTCTGAGCCACTTGAAATAATCTCAGACTCTCTCGCAGCTCCAGAGTGGCTGAAGTGTGCAGACTTCCAGCTGCAATAATGTTCTCTAGGATCCAGTATTACAGAATCCAATACTACAGACATGTAATACAACACAGAGAAACAGACTTTCATTTCTGTATCTGCCTCTCCTTCCAGACTATAAACTCCACGGTCTGATATGAACACAAAGCCTCATTTGTCGTGGCCCAAATATCCAGATCTGTGGGTGGATGCGTTCTACCGAAGAATGTCATCAAAGTTCACTTCTGCAGATTCCACAGAATGAGGCTTCTGACCATTTGCTTTCCCAAAACAGTTTGAAGCCTTTTTCCTACCTGAAAATAAATTGCTTTCACTCACCCCAAAAATGTATTGGGCACAAACAACATTTTAAAAAAAAGGCTGTCTGCTGGGTCCTGTGGAAGATGTAACAATAAATAAATCAATTCCCACCCTTCATAAGAACTTTATAGTCCCACATTCTTAAATTGAGATCTCTAAATTCTCCAAAACAGAAACTGTGGTGTTTATCTCTCTAGCCTCAGGCCTTAGTGATGTAGTTTGGCTAATGAATGAATAAACAGAATGGGTGTCCTAATAAAGACACTTCCTGTTCTAAGATGTCAATCACAAGAAATCATTTCTAGCCTCTTAATAGTCTAAGCTCAATTGGTTAAGGACAATAAGAGGATTGAAAAGGGAGAGAAGGATAGTTATGAAGCAGGTTAAAGATCAAGGTGGACAAATGGAAACAAAGGAGGAGAAATTAGAAGACAAGAAAAAGGAGTATCTAGCAGGAATCAGTGAAAACAAAATTTCTGCAGAAATTTTGAAGAATTTACTTAATTCTAAATGATTAGAATTATGGATTCTAAATAATCAGAATATAAAAAGCAAAAGAGCCTTCATGGGGAGAAAAAAATAATGTGATGGAAATTGAATCGACAAAAGATTAAAAGGGAAGAAAGATTTCATCTGGCTTTCACCCTGTGCCAAAACACTTTGGTCAAAGAAGAGAACCCAGAGTAGTGTTCAGAATTGTTAAGCATGTCATTTGACTGAGGAAGGGTGCACATAGCATGTGACATAGGTTCCCTGTCCACCTGCTGCCTTCATTACTTAGGGCAGCAATACTCCCTCTCCAACCTTTGGACCTCTTTAAAACTCTTAATGCCGTCAAGGCCCTAAAGCGCTCTTGCGTAAATTACATCTGATGGTATTTATCCTATTCCATATTAAAACCTAGAACTTTTCAAAATATTATTTCAAAGCAAGACAACAAAGCGCATTTACTTTTTTGTTGTGTCTCCTCATAGTCCAGGGGAAAAAAGTTCAAGATTTCAACATAACTATTCAGTGCATAATGAAGTCATAGCGATCTTGGCTAATAGTAGTTAATAGCTAGCTAACAAAGGTACAGACGTACTGAGAGCACGTTTTTTAATCTCTACAAAATGTACATATTGACGCTTAAACTCACAACCATAGAAAATAATACAAAACACAAGAGTGCATAGGCAGGCATTCTACTAGCTAGTAGAATGATGACATCATTACACATCAACTAACCTCTGGAAATTTCCACTACCCTCGTGAGAGACTGAGAGTGGGGGTGAAAAAAAAAAAGGGTAAATCATGTCTTAAATTATGTCAAATGAGTTCTGACCTCGAAGATTCCTTGCAAGCTTCTTGGAGATGTCATGTTTAAGGTCATGTCCCGTTTCGTATTACTAACAAGGTGTATTTTCTCGATTAAATATTTTCTCATCGTCCCTCGGATGACTCTTGAAGTGACATCGACCTCCGGTAACCCCACATACTCCTAGTCTCGTGGACCCCAAAGCGAAAAGCCCCAAACACGCTGAGGACGCTGTGCTTAGCACTGCAAACTGAAATTGCTCCCCAAATTCACAGAGAACACCAAGTCTTAGAAACCAGTCGGACACCCGCCACCGGCGCCGACAAGGCGGGGCCAGAACTGGCGGCAGGCGGCCGGGCGGGCCCAGGGCTGCGGGCCGAAGCGGTGGCGCTGACGACCGCGCAGCGCGGGCTCCCGGAGGACGCCTACCGCCCGCCCGCCGCAAGGAGGCGGGCCCCGGGGGAGGAGCGCGGCGGGGTGCCGGGGTGGCCACAGTCTGCTGTTCCCACCGCGCTGCTCCGCCGCCTCGCGAGCTCCCGGCAGCGACTCGCGCCGCGCCAGGGCGCCCCTCCGCAGACCCCAGCGCCTCGTCCGCCAGTGCGCCGCGCTGCGGAGAGCCAGACCCGAGCGTCGCGGAGACTCGGGGGCCACCGAAGCCGAGGACCTGGCGGCGGCAGGGACCACCCAACCACGGGGCCCCGGAACATGCGCCCAGAGCTGCAGGTGCGGGGGCCGGCGGCTTGTTCTGGGGGCGTAGGGGAAGTGGGTTCCTCGGAGGGGGCCGCTGGGCGGACCCGGTGGGATTCGAGCGGACGGCAGAGGTCGCCCGCGGCGACAGGTGCCGGCTCAGCGTCCGGGGGCGCGGCGTTGTTCCCGGGCGCTCTTGGGGCCGCTTTCTCAGCAAGGGTCGGTCCCCGGGACCGAAACCGCGTGCGGGGCGCTGTCGATGACTCAGTTCCACAGAATCTCAGTGCTGAGCTGGTGGGTTTTGACTTTTTTTTGGTGTTATTTCGTTTGTTTTAGTTTGTTTGACAGTTGCAAGAGCATGTTTACACTCCTGCTTCTACTCAGCCAACTGACGGTAGACACCTTGGCGTTTCCTCCTTGCACAAAAAGTCCAGAGGCGTCTGATCATGTGGGAGAAGGTAAGCGTGACTTTAGTTTCCAAGAAAGCCCCTCCTGGAAACTCGAGCCGCGAATTATAAGTAGCCTGTGAAATGACGTGCCTCCACCAACCATAGAAACACTGAAATATCCTTTAGTTTAATTTGTGGTCTCTTTGGTAATATGGTGGTGTGTTAAGTACAATGTATACACCTTTATTTCTGTGTGTTTCCTTTGATAAATACACATTGAAGACCTGGTTTGTGGTTAACTGAGTGGAAAACTAATTTCAGTCTCTGAATATCAGTGAGTGCGGTTTTTCCAGATGAGGCTCTTTGGTCATTAGAATGAGAGTAATTGCTTGTTCTTCCTGGAAGGATGGCATGCAGGGAGTCGGGATCTAGTCTGGACTTGTTATGAGACCCTGGACTAGTTACCTAATCTCTTTAGGCCAGCATTTCTTTGTCTATAAAATGATGGGAATAGGGAGTGGGATGATTTCCGAGGTACTTAGTGACTCCAAAATGCCTGATCATATGGATAAAGTCAGCTGGGTTGTGAGATTACATTTGGGGCCTATTGGATAAAGTCAGCTGGGTTGTGAGATTACATTTGGGGCCTATTTGCTAGAAGTCTGCACCTTGAAGGTTCCTGGTCCACCGAATGGTCCAACCCATACTTTTAAAACAAGAAAAGGAAAAAAAAAAAAAAAAAAACCTTTGACCTCAGCATTCTCCCTGTTGCTTCACTACTAGTAATAGTATTTCAGATCTTCGCCACACGTTGCCCAGCCCCTTAATGATACTCTCAGCTCATTTTCATTGGGGAAGTATCTGTTACACTAATCCTCCTGAATGATTTATTAATGATTAATGCATCTTAGTGTGGTTCTAGAGGGTGCGTGCGTGTGTGTGTGTGTGTGTGTGTGTGTGTGTGTGTGTGTGTGTGTGTTCTAAGATAGGGTGATACCTAAATCCGAAGGAATCAAATCCTGATGGCTGAATTCTAGGCAATTGGTTAGGGTAGTTATCCAGCGATTTAGGAAAAAGATACTTGATACCTCCTAAGTTGCACTATATATGTAAGACCAGTCATTAATAAGGTTAATGGTCTATACTCAGTGGGACCAGATATTGATCCCCAGAATACTTGTGAATATATTCATTCATTCACACCTCAGAGGCATGCAAGACATTTTTGAAGACATCAAAAACTGTGGAAGGAATTTAGAGATCATATATTAGGGTGGAAGGCTGGAGATATCTGTGGGAAACGTAAATGAGAGATCCTCTATGTTTAAAAAACTGACTTGTTCAACTAGTAACCACTTTATTGACACATACTATGTATTAGGCTATGAGTGGCTTCATCCTAAATACTGGAGATGTATAAATAAAAGGCTCTAATCCCTGACCTGGAGGGCTTCTTCATCTGGTAGGGGAGCTAGGATGTAAACAGATAATTTCCATAAACTCTATGACTTATGTAGAAACAGAAAGTTGACAGCAGAGAAAAGAGTAAGTAGCAGTACTTTGGGAGAGTTGTATGGCACAGAAGCCAATGCTCTCAATCTGCAAATAAGATTTAAATGGAGATACGAAAGTAAATAGGAAAATTAAAATACCTTCAGCTAAATTCTGATAAAGTCTAAGAGTGGAGATAAAATAACTTAAAAGAAATGTATGTGGAAACATGGAGATAGGAGAGAAGAAAATAATGAGATAACTGGGTTGATGGATTTGAAACTACAGAATTCACAGACAGCTTCTTAGGAGGGACTAAGACAGGAGTAACAGAGATGGGGAGAGAATCTAAAGAGTCCCCTACAAACATGCAGAAGCCAGTGCATCTTCCAGCAATGGCCAGAAGGAAAATACGAACTCTTCTAGAAGTTCAGGATGCTCCAGGGGCAAGGAAGTTCGAGTCTTTCAAGGATAAGTAAATTCAGGTTTACTTAGAACCCCCATAACAAAGAATAATATTTCTCCTGAGATCATAAAGGAAGGCAGGAAAAGTTTGGTAAGGCATTGAAGGTCTGAGATCAACCAATAAATGAACTGGAATTTTCACACTCAGGGAAGTGGCAAACAGCAGCCCCTGGGAGGCATGTTTGATATAGGAATGAGGAAGTTTATTGGCATAAATACCATTTCAGGGGCAATAAAAATGTTTATGATTCTCTTTTTTTATTTTCCTTTCAAGTTGAAAGTGTCTTTATTCAGTCCCATTTGGAGGATAGGGGTACTTTTATAACTCTGGTAATCTACTTCAACAGAAGAAAATTGGATAAGAAAATTGGCACTGCTTTTTAAGCCAAAAAATGTAAAGCTATGAGGATGTATGAGAAGAAGCAACAGAGAGGCAGATTTTTAATTCTCAATTCATTCATTCATTTAGTAAGTAATATTTTGATCACCTCTTATGTGCCAGGCACCAACATCCCTGCTTTAAAAGGAGCTTTTTTTCTAGTGAGGGGGTAAGGGGAACAGAGTGGTGACAAAAGGAAACATCTAGAACATCAGGTGGTATTAAGTGCTATGGAGGAAAAGTGTAGACTTGTGGTGGGAGCACCAGATGGAGGGACTGGGTTCAAAGTAACACTGAACAAAATACCAAAGGAGATAAGAGAGCAAACTAAAAGAAAAGTTCTATTCAGAGTAAATAGTAAGTACAAAGGCAGGAAAGAACCAGGTGCTGGGAGCCAGTGTAGCTACCCTAGAATGTTAACAAACTGTAGGAGAGCCAGGAGGCCACTTAGAAAGACATTGCTAGGTGTCCAGTGAGAGACTTAAATAATTTCCCATCTTCTCTCCATTTGGTGGTAGCCTGCCATCTCGAAAAAGGTGTGCCCTGGTGGCCTGGTGGGTTAGTAGAAAAAGATTTATTAAAGACATATAAATATTTATAGAGAGAGAAGAAGAAAGAACAGAAATATTAGTTCAGGGAGCTAAAAGTCAGGTTGTGAAAGGGGTTTGAAAACTGGGGCCGAAGAGGAAAATAATTAAAAGAAGTATTTCATCATTCATCATACTGAACTACTGTTCAGAATATTTCTTTATTTAGTTGTTCTTTTTTGGTTTGTCACCCCAACCTCTGATCTTTGGACTGTGTGTGTTTTGCACGCCAGCATCTCAGCTACCTGAGTCACAAATCAGACAGGGAGAGAGAAGGAAGAAGCATCTTATTTGTTTTTATTTAGTTGTGCATCGTTCTCCCCAGCCCAGCATGTGAACCCAGGTGCTTGGGATGTATGTGGACTGCATTTCTGCTGGAGGCAGTTCACCAAACCACTGCTCCACCAGGGAGTACCCAGAATATTTATTTTTATTTTTTAAGCATTTTTATTTTATTTTTATTTAGTTGTTTACACTGGTTATTTCCCCCTGGACCCAGGACTCTAACCCAGCGGTGTATGGCCTGCATCCTTTGGAGGTGATTGTCCTAACTGCTGCTCCACCAGGGCACATCGGGAATATTTCTTAGAACAACTATCACCACTTATATCAATCTAGCTTCTCCCTTGATTCAGAAAGCCCATCGATGTTACTTATAGTACAGAAACAGATACTCTAGAATGGTATTGGCCAATAGAAATATAATGTCAGCCATACAAAAAAAATGTTAAATGCTCTAATAGCCACATTCAAAGTTTTTTAAATGTGAAATTAATTTTAATAATTTTAATAACATATGCAAATATCATTTCTAAATAAAAGCAACATGAAACATTATTGATAAGTATCTTTTTTTAGATAAAGTCTTTGAAATCCTGCATATATTTTTATACTTACAATACATCTCAAATCAAATCAAATCTCAAATCAAATTACCCCCTCACTAGAAAAAAAGTTCCTTTTAAAGCAGGGATGTTGGTGCCTGGCACATAAGAGGTGCTCAAAAAGTTACTTACTAAATGAATGAATGAGTGGAGAATTAGAAATCTGCCTCTCTATTGCTTCTTCTCAGACAGCCTCATATCTTTACATTTTTTGGCTTAAACCACATTTCAAGAGCTCCATAGCCAGAGGTGGCTACACAGTATTGACAAAACAGTTCTGTAAAATTCAAATCTATTTGGAAAGGTGATTGATTAGTAGATAAAATACCTTGAACAAGAGGTGACTGGTCTCAAGGGTCTATGAATAAATGGCCAATCTGAGGTCACTCATAAATCAATATAGCCCTCCAGGCCATGCTCTCATGAGCCTTGAGCTCTTTCAGTTACTCATTTTAATGTACTCTTCCTTTTGTAATAGTTAGGCAGTGAGAAAGACCAATGATTTTCAATTCTATTACACATTTGATGTAGTTCTCAGAGAGTTTCTGTATTCCAGTCTTAGTAATGTAACCTGGGGGAGTATCACTAAAGCTTTGCTTGTGTGACATGAGTAAAATTTGTGGGTTTGGAAAACACTGCCAGGGTATGATATTTCGGTTTTCTGTCAACTTGTGCTTAACTCTATCATGCGTACCATTTACATTCCATACCATTACAGCCTGTCATTTATTGAAAAAAATAATTATCTGAAGAGAAAGGTGATACTAAATAATTTTCAGTTATGCTGATAGCTTTAGACATAATCGATTCAAGTATTTTCTGGAATTATGCTAATATATGTATTTCCTGTTTAGCAGAACTTATTTTTACAGCTGATTCTGCTTTTTGTTAGATTTTAAAACCATACAGAAAGTTTGATATCATTTAACCCACAGCAAGAGAACTATTCACTTTTTCCGTAAATTAAAGCAGGAGTTTTCTACCCTATGGGTACCGATGTTTGAAATCTTTCTATTTCTTTATTAGTCTTTACATCAAAAGAAGAAGCAAACTTTTTCATACACAGACACCTCCTCTATAATAGATTTGATTTGGAACTCTTCACTCCCGGTGACCTAGAACGAGAGTGCACTGAAGAGCTTTGTGATTATGAGGAAGCCAGAGAAATATTTGTGGATGAAGATAAAACGGTAATTTTGTTCATGATGTTAATTGGCTAGAAATTTATTAAACTGTACTTAAGAAAATAGCACTTCCTGTCGTTAGAGATTTTATGCTTTAAATAAATCAGGATTATACATCTTGTTATCTCTACTGCCTTTTAATGCTAATTAACTTATTTAGACTTGGCTTTAGACTTAATTAATTAGGTTTATAGTAATTAACAAATGTTTAATTATGTTATGATTTTATGTCTTTCGTGTTAATTATATTAAAAAAACAATCATGTAGCAGAGTGAATTAAATTTCAGGATATTATTTGAATTAGTTCTCTGACTCAGGCTTCGATGAGTCAAGACTCAAAACAATTTCTCCTATCGGTAACTTTACTTTCTTTTTTATTACTCTTTTTATTTCAAGTGTTTATTGACAATCTACCACGGAGGATACAAAATATATAGTCCCTGCACTCGGAAGTAAAGTGTCTGTCTGTGTAATTTAAGGGAAAAACTTCTCAAAGTTCTTCCTTAAAATATAATTAAATCCTGCCTATTAATCTTGAAAAAGTATAAAACAGACAGAACTGGCTTTGTTATAATCTGGCATATTCCTGAAGATGTTAAGTGACCCAGATTCTTTACTTTTGCAGATTCAATGACCTAACCCAGCTCCTTTTTTCTTTTTCTTTTTTCCCTTCTTCAAGAGTTCCATTTCACTCTTTGGTCAATAAGAATCTTTCCAGGTATCCTTCAAAAGCAGGTGGTAATGATACCTAGTTCTTTATCCTTCCATAATTGTGCCCAGTCCCCATTCCCTGCCAAGCATCTGCTACCTAAAAAAAGGAGAACAATCTATACTTTGTAGTCATGCCTGTTGAGATTTTATTCTTTGTTTTTCATAAACCTGTTTTCTAGTTTTATCATGCTTCCTTAAAATCCACTTCTATTCTCTCAGGTAACACTGAACAGTCTCAGGGAGGTCTTTCCAAATCAGTAAATATCTTTCAATAAAATCTCCTAGTGAGCAAACTGAGGGCCCACTGAGCATAGAAAAATTAAGACTCCTTTTCAGACATGCCAGTGAATCCACTGCCTCAACTATCAGACTTTCACTAGTGTTGGACTTTCCCCTGATTCCTGAGTGGGGCTCTGGGCAGGTGAAGGGATAATAACAGGGAGAGGGCTGGCTGTCAGTAATCCCCTGACCAATTGTGTAGTTGGAAGGAACAGTAGAGGGTGGTTGTGCTTTAGTTAGAATGAGTCATGCTGCCCAGCTTGGAAGAACTGGTATCTTGCCAGTGGCACATGCCAGGTCTAGGTCATTGGGACCAAATGAAATGATATAAAGGCATTAAATAAACTCGGAAAATTTCCCTTTCTCTTAGATGAAATTTTGGCAGGAATATTCACTCAAAGAACCAAACACAAAAGCAGGTAAGGCAAGAGTTGATGAAATGTCATGTTTTCCCTCCCTCTTTCTATTATCATACATTTTAGTTTCATTGTTTTAAGTTTGGTTGTTGCATAACAGACATGTCTTGTAAATCCAAGGACGATTTCTCAGTTACACACTGGGCTATCTAAGACAGAGAAGACTATATTCATCTATTTACACACTGAAAATCAAGTTTGGTGAGATACTCGGGAAATGAGCTCATAGGCTTAAAGCTATTTTACACAGCTCAGCTAAGTCAAGACTTGCACAGAATAAAAGTAGGACTCTAGTCATTTCAAATTGTAAACTATTACATCCTTTTTTCTTTTTGTGAATGTCCTACATATGCTACTAGGTAAATTAAGTGTTAAATAGATTTCAGTAACTTCTAGAAACGGGATATCTATTATTTTTATTGATCATCTCTAGCTACTTTTTAGCCAGGTGTTTTTATTTTTATTACCAACTATTATTTCATTCCCCTTTGGTTGGGCCCTAGCTCTAGCTTTGTAATATAATATGTCTACGCTAGAGTCATTTAATATATTTATCTTAATAGTTAATACCAAAATGTGTCTAGTTGAGCAGAAAAAATATTTATCTCACTTAGTGTTGAATATTATTCATTTTATATGACCTATTTAAAATAAGTGAAACCATATTTAGGGCTTTTAGGAAGTATAATTTAAAATTCTTTCATATCTTGTCTCTAGTATAGACTTTTAAATAAATCAGTATTAATTATTAGATAATTAATAGTGTGCTTGAACCCAGTGATAAATTTATTGAAAGCATAGCTGGTACTTTTCAGCTGTTAATGTTATTTTAATTATTTCTTTTAAGATGGTTACCGAGAGAAAGTTGATGTCATGGGCATTCTGACTGGATTAATTGCTGCTGGAGTATTTTTGGTTATTTTTGGATTGCTTGGTTACTATCTTTGTATCACTAAGTGTAACAGGCAGCCAGGACGTGGACATCGGGGGTAAGTAGCAAGTAAAAATATTTCTTTCAGTATTATACGTTCTATACTGTTATTTTAAATTGGACCAAATAAATAAATGGCTTCCTCTTTTTTTAAATAAACTTTTTTTTTAAAGGAAACGTGCAGGCAGGAATGAAAGTGAGTAAGCAGGCATGAAGAGGGAGGAGAAAGAAACAGTTTAAATTTAATTTTATTTAGTCGTTCAAGTAAGTTTACTAGACATTCTCTTATGTTTGGATTAACTTTTTAAAACTTACTAAAGTACATTTCATCTCTTGTCCCAAGAAATCCTTCCATCAAAGTTATATGTTCTCTTTCTCTATTTTGCAATTCTGGAAGTAGAGGATAGAAGTCAGGGAATACTTGAGAAAGAAAGGAATAAAATAAAAAGATGATTGTCAGAAAACTTTGTCTCATTCCTCTGTGAAAAAAACGAACAAACAAAAAAAGAAGAAATGGGAAGCAAGCTCTTTTCATTTCTTAGTTCTTACATTTTGTGGGCAAAAAAAATAGGCATACTATGTCAGTTTATTTGAGATGTTATTGTTGCATAAGTTCCTATTTCGGTCATGTAAGATGTGTCTAAGAAAATCCCGTGTAGATATTTAATGTCTTTAATGTAATTATTACATTGTTTCTCTGAGATTTTGAAATGTCAACAGGGAAATATTTATTTGTTCATTAAGGTATCTGTCTCTCCTGTTTCCTATGAGCAAGTAGAGAACTTTTTGTCACTAACGCATGTGGCCAGCGTTTGGCCTATCATGAGTACGTTCTGGGTTTCTGATGGAGGAGGAATTGTGTAATTGTGAGCCCTCTGAGTAAACTTATGATGCTCTCAGTCACCTCTCAACTCCTGAAGGACTGATTTTACAGTTCCTAGACTTAAGAGATCTTTTGCTTTCTCTTCTATCTACATTTTTTCTTTCTCCTTGCCTCCAATTTTAGATCTCAGTACTTCCACAGGAAAGGGTGTTGTTCTAAAAGAAAACTGATTTAGTTTGGAAACATTCGCAATGTACTGGGTCCATTAGTGTCTCTTATTGGGATGAATATTGTGAATATTGACTAAAGGTAGGGATTGCTTATGAAAGTTAATGATCTTATTACCCATAATTATAGGAGGTTAATTATGCATAGATGCTTCATAGACAGCCAACTTCACAGTGTAAGCGATCAATTTACTAATATTTCAATTATAATTTGTCATTTTCAAGTGAGAAGGGAAAAACTTGTAGGTTCAAAATTTCAGACCTATATTGCACTTCAGTTTTCATTGACTGGTGTAGCTGACAAAGTTTTGTGAAAATAGTGGGACTTGAATTAGACCATATAGAAAAAAAAGTTATTGGGCTTAGATCAATAGGGTGGAGAAAAGATAATATTCTTAGAAAGGGAGCAATACCAATGAAAGTACAAAGGACAGAGAATTTCATTGCATGTAAAGAGCTACCTTGGCAAGAGCAGAAGGCTAGAAAAATTCAGGCAGGACCAGCATAAAGAAAGCTTTCAATGGAGGCACAGCAGTTAAAACTTGATTTAGTGGAAAATAGGCTGCAGGTTAGACTTCTGCAGAGAAAGACATGATGGACATGTGATTTAGGAGGGATTGACTGCTCAGGGGCGGACAGAGGAGAGAGACGGGCATCAGCTGTTGTGATTATCTCTATGGCATCACTTTCCTCGGCTTGGACTTGTGCCACCTTTCAGCAAAACCAGGATTTGGTTTCACACCATGCTTTGTGAAAGTTTCACTCGGCAGCAGAAGAAAAAGGGAATTAGCATGTCTTGAGACCTCATAATATTGTGTTAGTTGCCATTAGATGCTTTACGTACAACATTGTTCTTCAGTTCACACACTCTTGAGATCTCGAGATTGCTGTTAGTATCCCCATTTTACAGAGACAGAAACTGAGTCGGCTAAGTCTTTGGGCACATAGCTATGAAATGACAGAATCAGGTTTCATATTCATATCTTATGTCAACGCTCTTGACCTTTCAGATTTATAGGTAAAATAACAGTGATGTCATGAATAAATTGGGTTCAGCTTTTGTCAAAATACTCAGTTGTATTTTTCAGTATTGCCACCTTAACCTCAGAATTCTTCCTTAAACTCAAATTCTGTCTCTCTGTTTAGTCCTTCAGCCTCCTACATAAGAAGGGACAGGCACACCCCCTCCATCATTTTCAGAAGACCTGAAGAGGCTTTCTTTTCGCCATCACCACCTTCGGTAGAGGACACAGGATTACCTTCTTATGAACAGGCAGTGGCACTGACCAGGAAACACAATGTTTCGCCACCACCACCATATCCGGGGCCAACAAAGGGATTTCGGGTGTTTAAAAAGTCAATGTCGCTTCCATCTCATTGACTCCACCTTGCCATTTGCTGGTAGAAGAGATTCATGCTACTTGAATGCTTTGTCTCCCCGAGACCAAAAAGGACATATCAGTTAAGCCCCTGACGACAAGCTGCAGGGAGCAGAGGAGGAATAAGCACATGAATTACACCACAGAAGTTATGTTGACACCTTGGACATAAAGTCGATCAGTATCAGTTTTATGAGAAACTTTGACTCCCTGTCCTGCAGTTGGAAGAGAGCACTTTTTATTTACTTTAATGGTCAAGAAGAATCTTGAGGATGGCATAGCTAGAACTGGTGAACTATCTGTAACCTTTGTACAAATAAAGGTTATAGATTTCTTGTGCTAAATATGAAAAAATCAGAATTTCTAACTGTTAGATTATACCAAGTCATAATATTGGACCCACTGCTTATTAGGACTTCTTTTTGATCGACACTACTTCACAGAATTTGACATTTCAATGTAAATTGATGACCTTACTATAATCACTTGGTTTTATATTTCAGCACTCACTGTATTTTGTAGGTTTTAATTATTAACTCTTGTATCAGTCATGTGTCATTATGGGGAGTGAGGTGAATAGTTTTCTTTCATTAAAAATACTGTTTACTATGGAGTTAGTTCCTCAGTGGTACAGGGTTGCAATGACAAAGATTATTATACTGTCAGTAAATAGGTTTTAAATCTAGGAATGACTAGAACCTGATAAAGTTTCCTATGTTACCGATGACATGTTCTCAGTAACTACAGTAACTACAACACCTATCATCACTGCTAAATTTTATATATATGTGTGTGTGTCTGTGTGTATACATATATATGTGTGTATATATATATATATAATTTGTCTATTTGTTGGACTTTATAAAAAGTAGCTTGAGAACTTAGGAAAAGTTATTTACTTTTCTACTATAAAACTAATATTAAAGTTATCCGCACCCTTTGTATGTCTTAATGTCGAAACACAAAAGAAAAATACCATATACTTTGTCTCTTAACCTATACTTTGTCTTTTCTCCTAATTATGTATATAACTAGTCTCTCTTTAAGGAAATCAAAGCATATATGCTAGAAACTTCTGGAGTGTGTGTGTGCACAAATTTATGTGAATGGGTGTATATACATGTGTGAACTGGTTTCCTCTTTGCAGGAATTCAAGAAATAACATGTTCCTAAGAAACAGAGTAGAAAATTCTGTTCTTCATACTTTTGCCAGGTATTGCATTTTCCTGTTAAGAGCATTTATAGATTTTTTGTTTTATAATTTTTACAAAGATGAGACTAAAACCCACATGCATTTGATAGTTCTTCCCAAGTTAAATGTTTGAAAGTATAAATCACATTGCAGTGCGTGTATGGTATGTACACATGATCTTAAGGTAGATAATATCAGAACTTCATCGTTACAGACTGCCAATGACTACCTTTTTACATTCTCAGAGCCTCTTTCGTTACCTGTTACAAGGGAATCATCTGGCAGCATTTCAATGTAATTAGAAAAAGTGGTCTTTTTAAAGCTATTTACTTTACCTTTAAAAATTTTACATTTAGTCATAACTACATATACACTTTTCTCCAGGTAATTTTGCACTTTGCATTTATTTTTATCCCTGTTAAAAGGTCCAAATGTCCAATTACTTTCTTTGTAATAATTGGACTAAGGCGTAGAAGGTTAACTTGCCCCAAACCTAACATATTGGTGGGAACTAAGTTCAGAATGAGTAAACATGCTTTGTTTTTCTAGGCCCATATCATACTTTTAGCAGTGCACTCTAAAATTATGAAATACAGGAATTCGTTACTTAACTCTATAAGAAAAATTTACAAGCATCATATATACATGCTTGTAAATAGATACATATGTTACATATGTGTATATACTTTTTCATATATATATTTCTAGAATGAATAGAAAAATAAAATATGATATCTATTTATTGAATCATAAGTTGAAATATTCCATTAATTTATTTCCTCATGAGAGTCCAGCTGCGAAGTTAGCTTCAGAGCCTGTTAGCACCCCTTTCACCCAGCAGCAGCCTGTATTTGTCACATAATGTCATGTCATGTTAAACTTTTGCTCTATCTTGAATAAACCTAGAAATTATCATAAGATTGTGATATTAACTGGTATTCATAGAGCACCCAATGTTGAACTCATAATCTTTTAAATTTAGAAAGCAAAATGTAATATAGCCCCAACTGACAAATGCTTATAATACTTGAAACAAAAATGTCTCGATAGTATTGGTATATTCCTCTCTCATTCACCTTTTTCTATTCCTATTGTACTTTTGGTGATAGTATTTTTTAATTGACTCATTTTGTTTGAGTTTTTCCCCAGGAAACTCATTAGTGTTCATCATTAATTCTAACACCAAGTTTTACTTCAGTTAAAACAGTTTGTCCCTTTCACAATTAGAAAATGAACAAAATATGAATATAACAGAATTGAACAAAAAAAAGGCAAATACACATTTATAATGTTAGACCTTCAATAGGGTGGATAATTCTACACAGATTAGTCTCTTTTCAAAATGAAAAAAATTAAAGAGATCACAAACCCTTTGCATCTGTTGAAACTTTGCATGTTTATTCTCAAGTGTGAAAACTAGAGCAAGTACCCTCTGTGTCTTTGGTTTCCTATTTGCCTGCAAAATTCTAATCAATAGTTTCTGTTTCTCAGATAAATTGTACATATATATATATATATATATATATATGAGAATTTTTTTAGAGAGAGGAAAAGAGAAGAAGAAGCATTTTTATTTATTTGCTTATTATTTTGGTTTCCCACCCACCCCTGCTCTGGGTCCAGAACCCATTTAAACAAATTAGTTGCAGTAGTAAAAGTGCTATTTTATTTAACCTTTTGTTTTTTGTATTTGAAGTAATACTGGTTGGCAACACTGTTTCGGATGTTCAGTTTCACACCTCGACAACTGTACATGCCACACCAGGCCCACCACACAATGTTCAGTCTCTGTCAACCAACCATTCAGCCCCCCTCTGCCTGTTTCATTCACACATAGTAGCCTTGCTTCCTTTGGTAACCACCATTCTTTAACACATTTTTTTTTCCTAAAGGAAAGGTGCAGGCAGAAATGAAGGCGAGTAGACAGACAGGAAGAAGAAGCATTTCATTGATTTAGTTGTTCATCTTGGTTTTCTTCTCACTATCTGGCCCTGGGGCGTGAACCCAGGTCCTGAGGACCTATGTGAGCTATACCAGCCAGAGGCAACAGACATCCACTAAGCCACCAGGGCACACCATAACAATTGGTGCATTTATGTATTTATTTATTTATGAAAAGATGCAGATGGGAATGAAGGCAAGCAGAGGCAGGGAGGAAGAGAAAGGAAGAAGAAGCATTTACTTTATTTAGTTGTTCATCTTGGTTGAGCCCACTGGTCCCCAGCCTGGGACCTTGGGATGCATGAGAACTGCATCCACCCTCTACCAGGGCACACCTTATAACACAATTTTAATAGTTAATGTTTGAGACAAATTTACAATACATTACTCCTCAAAATTTATTTTATTTCTGTGACCTGTATCTATACATGATTTTAAAATCAGAAGAAAATATAGTAATGTCATACCAAGTTCTAGGTATAATAGTACTTTGATTTTTAAGGACAATAAGTAATACTAAGTATCATACACATAAATGCTGATTATTATTTATTACTTTGTGTTAAACATTTAGACCATCTTAAATGCTTTGCTCCAATTGAGTTATGCATAATTTTTGATATTTATATTTCTTAAAATTAACAAGAATGAGATGACATCTCAAAAAGTCCTGTTGTCCAAATTAATCCAAAGAACGCTTAAAATTCAACAATTAAAAAATCGATTCAATTTAAAAAATGTCTGAACAGATACCTCAAAAAAAAAAAATCTACAGATGGTGAGTAAGCATAGGAAAAGACTCTCTACATCATCTGTTATTAGAGAATGACAAACCAAAACTATTTTTGTGTATAAAGTGTTTATATACATGTATAAAAATTGCCAAAATCCAAAATACTGACAACACCAAACACAGGAGACAATGAGGAACAGCCACAACTCTCATTGCTGGTGAGAGGGCGAAATAGTAGTTATTTGGAGTACAGTTTGGCAGTTTCTAATGAAACGAAACATACTCATCCATTTGATTCAGCAATTACAATCCTTAGTATTTACCCAAATGAGTTGAAAATTTATGTTCACAGAAAAACCTGTACACAGGTGTTTATAGAAGCTGTATTCATAACTTCCAAAACTGGGACGCAATCTGCATGTTGTTCAGTGAGCAAATTAACTGATACACCCAGATAATAGAATATCATTTGACACTAAAAAGAAATGATCTATCAAGCCATGAAAAGACATGGAGGAAATTTAAATGCATATTACTTCATGAAAGAAGTCAATCTGGAAAGGCTACATACATACACATGATTCCAATTCTATGACATTCTGGAAAAGGCAAAACTGTGGAGAGAGTGAAAAAGATTAATGGTTTACAATGATGGAATGGAGGGTCAGGGTTGAATAGGTGAAGTACAGAGGATTTTTAGGAGAATGAAATTATTCTGTATGATACTATAACAATGAATACATGTCACTAAACATTTGTCCAAAGTGGACAAATCCAAGAGTGAACAAAGCTGCACCCTTGTGTCAGTTGGCTCAGGCAGCTCAGGTGGCTGAGATGGCTAGAATGTGGACCAGGTAAAGCACAAGAACCTGGGTTCACCACTGAAAGGGGGCGAGGGGGAGGTACCAAAATAAACGACTGAAAAAATAAAAATGCTTCTTCCTCCTCTTCTTTCCTTCCTCTATTAAAAAAAAAAAAGTTAATTGTAATGTAAATTGTGGACATTGGGTGATAATGTCATGTCAGTCTAGGTCCACCTATTTTAGTAAATGTGATGCAAGATGTCAATACTGGAGGATGGTGTTTGTGTGTGGGGACAGGAATATATGAGGACTCTGCACTTTCTAGTCAATTTTGCTCAGAGCCTAAAACTCTGAAAAATTCAGTTTATTAGTTTTTTTTAAATCACTTTTAAAATTAAAAGTTTTCTTCAGACCCTTTAAAATCCTTTTTTAAATACTCCTATGGACACACCCTGGTGAAGTAGCTGCTAGGTCAATCACCTCCAAAGGAGCACTGGCCACAAACCCCAGGGCTTTAGTCCTTGGTCCAAGGGGAAACAACCAGTGTGAATGACTAAATAAAATAAAACAAGTGACTCTTCCTCCTCTCTCCTCCTGCCTGTCTGTTCACCTTCATTCCTGCCTGTGCCTTTCCTTAAAAACAAAAACAAAAAAGTCCTATGTGCTGCTAAAGAGGAGGGAAGAAAAAATAAATTTTTAGTAGTGATTTTAATGCAACATTTAACTTGGTGAAAACTGTAAGTGAAATTTCAAGACATTCAAAAATCTACCGAGGTTTTGGTTGCTGTCACCAGATAGTAGAGTAAACCCACATACAAACTTTAAAAACAAACCACCAACAAAAGGTGGAGTAGGCACCTTTCATCTAAATGTAGAAACTGTTCTAATAACAGCTTAGTAAACATACTTCCAACAGAGATACTAACTTGGAGAAGAAGGAAACTTTGGAAACTAGAACATAGAGATTTGGGAGGTGGGGGCAATTCAAAACACCCTTACAAAGTTAGTGCAGTTAGTGTCTGAAATCCACTGCTGACTCTGCGCATCTTTTTCTCACTCAGAGACCAGAAGAAATAGTGTAGGGACCACTGGTAAACAAATGAGAAAGAAGGATCTTAAAGATACTGTGTAAGATTGAACTCTAATTGACAGTTCTAAAAACTTGATTCAAGTTGGCCTACCTTACTGAGATGTGGGATCAGAATAGTCCTCAGAGACTTCATACCTCCAGTTTTTCTAAAGTCTCCCTCTTTGTGTTAACACTTCTGCTTCACATAGGCTTTCTCCAGGGAAAGTCACTGTACCTGCTCATGAGTCCAGAGGAAAATGTTCTCTCACCTAATGCCTACATAGTACATCCCAACCACATAGACTCAAAATGACTGAGTGTGGGTCACAGGACCTTAACTGGGCCAATTAGTGGTTAGGCCTGTTTCTCGTGCCCACCCTAAGGCCAGAATACAATATATTATGATCGGAAGTTTGACAGAGGGGTGGTAACAGTTCCCCCAAAGAATTTGATGCTGTTACTCAAATCAGGGGCAAATGAATGTCAGCAGAAAAACTAAAGCTTCCTACTTCAGACATCAAGAATGAACCCAAGATGGGTGGCAAGACCAGACCGAGCTAAGACCTAAGCATTTGGGCTTGTACTAACATAGAAGAGGAGGGTCAGGGTTAAAGAATGCAGAAAGGAGAGGACAGTCAGAGAAGGCTATTAAACAGCAGCCCTAACCACATTGCCATTTCAAAGCGATTAACATTTGTTGAACACTGTACCACTTTCCTTTTGCTAAGTAACAAATTACCACAAACTTAGCAGCTTCAAACAGTACAAATTTATTATCCCACCATTTCTATGAGGCAAGAAAAAAAGTTAGATTGAGCTTAAGGAGCCTTCTCCCGATCCGACAAGTCTGCAGTCAAGGTGTTAGCCAGGTTGTGTTCTGATCTGGGGCTTTACTGCAGAAGAATCCACTTTCAGGCTCACTCAGATTATTGACAGAATTCATTTCCTTGCATCCAGGGGACTGAAGACCCTCATATTCTGGTGGCTAGAAGCCAACCTCAGCTCCAGAAGCCTCTTGCAGTTCTTAGAAACCTGCAATTCCCTGCCACAGGGAATTCTTCACCTTGGCCACGTGCTTCATGCAGACAGCAAAGAGATCTCTGGAGTGTATCTGCTGGCAAAATGAAGCCTTATATGTATGTAACATACTCAATTACAAGAGCAACATTCTGTGCACTGCAGTGACTCAGGTCAGTTCCTAAAGCGTCAAATGCTTTCTGCGTGATCTTTCATTTCATCTGAGCACATTTTTTTTTTTTAATTTTTTAAGGAAAGGTGCTGGCAGGAACGAAGACAAGTAGGCAGGCAGGAAGAAAGAGAAGGGAAGAAGAAGCATCTTTATTTTATTTAGTTGTTCACACCGGTTTTTCACCCTGGGCCTGGGACTGCAATCCAGAGTTATGTGGCTTGCTCCTTCGGAGGTGACTGACCTAACCTCTGCTCCACAAGGGTGTGCCAGAGCAGGATTTTCTTTTTAAAATCCTTTCAGTTGTAAATATTAGACAAATGTGAGTTAACACCTAATATTATTATTATTAATCATTATTATTATTTATTGTTTCTTTAAAACTCATGATGTCTCATTCTTTATTATTTTTATGCTTATTTAATTCCAACTCCTAGCATGAAATAGCCTCAAAGAAATGAAAGTGTTTTTATCAAAAACAATAAGATGAACAGTTTTGGAAATCACTCTCTACTAGTGAGCTGACCTAGGAAAAGGAGCTGAAAAACTGGATCCAATCTTTAGTCCTCATCACTGATTGTCTTCTTTTTTTATTTCTTAAAGAGAGAAAGGAAGACAGAGGAGGAGAAAGCATTTTTAAGGAAGGAAGGAAGAAAGAGAAGGAAGCATTTTTATCTGTTTGTTTATGTTTGGTTGTTCTCCAAGCCTGGTAAAGAACCCAGGTCCTTGAGCTTTGCGTGGTCTTTACCCATGACCCACGGGAACACCCATGAATATCTTTTTTTTCCCCAATCTTTTCACAAAATGTTTATTATAGTCACACATGATTTCTCAGTGCCACAGAAAATTGCAAAGTAGGGACACGTTTTAAATGACTCTAAAGAAATACGATGTGTTCAGAAATGAGTTGTGTAGAAATGTAGTTAATGAAAAGTAAAAGGGGTCAAGAAAAGACAGTGTAGCCAATGCAACAAACGATTGCTCTTTTAAACTCCTCTAACTTCTAATAACACTTCTCTCAAGTAAGATCCCCACAAAATCCATCAAGAACCTGTGTACCAAATACACTTATTTGATAAAGACCACAGAAAAGTGGGTTGGGATGGGCCTCAACTTATCACTAGGAGTCTTCGTGTCTGGGCCAACAGCTCAGGAGACAGGCTGCCTGCAGAATGGCTGTCACAAGCTCCACACCCAAGGCTTCTCTCCAACGCCACGGGTCAGTGGGGAAAGGCTTCATCGAGGCAAGAGAGGAAGCTGTGCCGGTCTCCTCATCTCTCCAACCCCACTCTCTTCTGCTTGCTGACTTCAGTGTTACTAGAGAGTTCTCCTTGCGTTGGCTGTGCAGTCCAGATGCCAACATCTCCTTGAGGAAATCTCTTTGCGTTGTGCACTGTGGTCCCTCCCACAACCCTCATCCCAGGAGTGATATGATTTGGGTTAGAAACTGTCAGGACCTCTTCATAAGTGGCTCCTCCAATGACAGGCACAATGATATCCAGAGGTCTGTCTCTGAGTGTGCTGGGACCTTGTAAGAGTACAGTTTTTCCTTGAATGAAATGGTTCAGGGAGCCATGTAGGAAAAGTTGATGCTGTGTAGATACATTTTTCTACTTCCTTCAGTCCTTCGAGGAAGTGTTTGGTAACAGACACAGCATCTTTGGGGCTGAAGAGGTCACTTCCTCTGATCCTTTTATTACCGTATTCAAAACTGCAAAAGTGAGCTTTTTGTACTTCTCAGAAATACCTTTATTCCTGAGGTCCATCATCAGTCCTGGAAAGCTACTGCTACTAAGTTACTCATAATGTAGAACATAAAGCATCATCAGGCAGGTAGCATCAAACTCTGTCGCTTTGGGGTTCTGCAGGAGACTCCTGACATTCTGGAAAACACTAAGGTGGCCATTTTGACAGGGCAGCTTTTGCTCAACCTTCAGCATCTCTAGCAGAGTCCATTCACTGACCAACTGAGACAGCCCTCCAACCACCTTTACCTGATCTGATACATTTCCAGACTTCTTGAACTATGGATAATTCTTCATGTCTACTATTTCTAGTTTTTGTTGATCTTTGAGTTTTTTCTTCTGAAAGTCTTCCATGAGATTCTTTATATTCCTGCTAATTTCAACAAAATACAGGTATGTAGTATTAGCACAGAATTCAGCATTTTCAGCAGAAAGGACAATCTCCCTGAAGTCTTTGCTGATCCCTGGCACTCTGGAAAGATCAGTTTGATTGTTGCTTATGCCCAGTATTCAAGGGCCATGACCTGATATGTCCACTGGTTTCACAATAGGGTGATAGCATCATTGCAGCCATCTAAAATAAGTAGGAATGGAGGAACCTCAGTACACAGGAATTCAAACAGTTCATAGTCTTTAGTTATCACTTAACACACAATGCTTAACACATTCCTTGTTTCTTTGCCACCTCTGATGAAAGTGGATAATGAATCATGGGGCATTTCTTCAGAGATAAAAGGAGAATTGTCAGTTAGCGTTGTCCTGGATAGCTGGGCTGTATCCCAATTTCAAACTTGTCAGCAACTCGAAATATTGAGGGAAAATAAATGTGGATTTACTGCAATGTAATCGCCATTAAGTTCCTGAAACTCAACTACAACTTCCTGTTCATCAGTTTCAGCTATTACTCCACATCACTCTTGCTGATAACATTACTGAAATAAATAAAATACATACTGTATATGGGTCTTTGGAGCTCCTGAATCAGAAATTTCACATTCTCCTTTGTAAGTCAAAGAAAACAAATTGCTTTTAGATGATTTATGATCTCTTGATTTTGAGAATCCATTCGTTCAAAAAGGTACACTTCCTACTGAAGAAGCTCAGATTGTGTGTATACCATACTATTGCAGGGGTTTCTTTATCCATGATAAGTACTTTCATGCCCAGTTCATGGTCCTCTCTCACTTTGGAAATGTACTGCTTCACAGCAAAAGCCACATTCATGGGATTTCGGTCACAATGGCAACCTGGTGGGAGCAAGACTCATCCTCCTGAAAGAGCAACTAGGAATTCACCTATTTTCCAGGGGAAAAAAAAAAAAAAATACTAAGAAAAAGAAGGCAAAGATACTGTAGAGAAAGCAGTAATCACAACAACAAAGGGTAGACAAAAACATCTGAGTTCAGAGCTACATCGCAGACTCAGACTCAGGGCTCTGGTCACAGCAGAGGGGTGGAACTATGGGAAGAACCAGCACTTCCAGAAATCGCAAAAGCAGCAAAGAGCACACCCAGAAGGACCAGAACATGTTGCTGGGGAAAGGGTATAGGTGCAGTGTGGAAGAGGCACCAGTGCCCCAGTAGTTTTAACAGGAGAACCAGTAAGAAAATTAACCTGGGTGTTGCCATTACCAGAAGGCAGCTAGAGGACTTGCCCATCCCCAACCCCTCCCATCATATTGCCCTGGAATCACAGGACCCGCCCACAGGAAATCCCGCCCTCATGTTTAAAGGAAAAGGAGAGTCTTCCAGAGGGAGAGTCAAGGCTATCCGCTATCACCACCTTGTGGGTGGAGGTGAAACTGCAGTCTGATTGCTGATTATGGGCCAACAAGAAGATGGTGATTGCTATTGGGAGCTGGACACTGGGGGAAGGCTCTGCATCCCCCATACACAAAAAAGATGTTTATCAGATAGTATGAGAAATGATGGTTTGAAGAGAAACTGCTTTTATTTATTTTATTTTTTAAAGGAAAGGTGCAGGTAAAAATGAGGGTGAGTAGGCAGACAGGAAGGCAGGAAGAGAAAGGAGGAAGTAGGGTCTTTATTTTTATTTAGTTGTTCACTCCGGTTGTTTTCTCCCATACCTGGGATATGAATCCTAGTCCTTGTGATGTGTGTGGACTATACTCCTTTGGAGGCAGCTGACCTAACTATTACTCCACCAGGGCGTGCCAGAGAAGCTACTTTTAAAATCTGCTTCTAGGTGTGCCCTAGTGGCTCAGGTATTAAGTCTGTGCCTGGGGAGCAGTCCACATACCACCCAAGAATCTGCGTTCATGGCCCAGGTCTGGGGAAAACAACTAAAATGAAGAAGCAAATAAATAAAACTGCTTCTTCCTCTCTTTCTTCGTGTCTGCTGCCTGCCTGCCTTCGTTTAAAAAAAAAAAAAATCTGCTCCTAGGGAATGCCTGTTTTCATTCCTTGACACCTGCTCACAGAGCCTGACATCTTTCCTCCATCCAGCTCCTGAGTGTCTTTTTATGTTTATTTAGTCATTCATGATAAAAGAAGTTTTAGCAAGTGTTTATTCAAATCTGTGATCTATTTTTTATTGGCTTATCTACTTATTTTTGACTCACAGGGCTTCTTTACTTTTATAATTTTTTTAAAGGAAAGGTAAAGATAAGAATGAGGGCCAGCAGAGGCAGGCAGGCAGGCAGGCAAGCAGGAAGAGGAGGAAGAAGCATTTATTTATTTTACTTTGCTTGTTTATCCTGGTCCGGGACATGAACCTGGGTCCTTGGGATGCATGTGGATGGTACTCTTGACTGAAGGCAGTTGACCAAACCGCTACAGGGTGCACAAAGGGGTTCTTTATATACTCTGAATATAAGTGCTTTAACAGATGTGTTTGGAAAATATTTTCTCCAAGATCATTGCAATATTGTGATTTGTAAGAAATAAATATTTGGTCATTCAGATGGCCAAAATAAGTTTCTCAAACATATTTGGTCTTGATTTGCAGTTCCTGGCTCACTGACCACAAAAGGCTGGAAAATCCTAAGTGTCTCTAGAGTGTTAATGATGTCTCTTGACATGTTAATGAGGAAACTCTTTAGGGAAGCGCCTAAGGTTGGGCCTGGGGCTTGCCTGAAGAACCAACCAGTGTTTAGAAAACTGGAATAGGGAGTGGAGAAGGGATAGACATTTCATTCTATCACCAATGTCCAATGACTTAGTCAATCAGGCCTATGCAATGAAGCCTCCATAAAAATCCAAGAGGATGGGAGTTTGGAAAATTTCTGGGGTGGTGAACAGGTGAATATTCAAGGAGAGTGGTAAGCTTGGAAAGGGCATGGAGACTCTGTACCCTTTCCCCGTACCCTGCACTGTACATCTCCTTCACCTGGCTATTCTTGAGTCATATCCTTTGTAAATCAATTAATGACTCAGTGGGTAAATGAGTTTCCTGAGTTCTGAGAGTCATTCTAGCAAACTACTTGAATCTGAGGAGGCTCCTGGTAATCTCTGGATCTGTAGTCCTTTGGACAGAAACACAAGTAATGGCCTGGACTTTGTGACTAGTGGTTGAAATTGTGGGCAGCTTGGGAAATTGAGACATGTTCTTGGGGAATCTGATACTCTCTCTGGATAGTAGCAGAATTGAGGTGAATTCTTGGGCAAACTGCTTGTGTCCAAGAATTGCTTGTTGGTGTGGGGAAGCTCCACACACACATATTAGAATTGGGCCTGGGGACCCAACACAGGAATGATTTGCCTTCTCATTTTCTTAACAGTGTCTTTCAATGAATAGAAGTTTTAAATTTTGATGGAGTTGAATGCATCAGCTTTTCTTTTATGCCTGTTATTACTGCTTGGGCATGTGTGTATCTGTTAAGAAATCATTACTCATCATAAGTCTGTGAAAATTTTTCTCTCTGTTTTCATCTAGACATTTTATAGTCTCAGCTTTTACATGTAAGTCTAATTTTTGTGTGTATATAAAAGATTGAGGTTCACTTTTTTCCATACAATCAGTGATTATGGAGTTGTTTTTAGCAACAGTTGTTTAAAAGCCTATACTGTCCCCTCCAAATTACCTGAAATATCTTGGAACCTTAGTTGAAAATCAATTGATGATATATTTGGAACTCTGTAGTTTCACTGATCTCTGGTTATACTTATGCCAATACTATACTATTTTGCTTAACATAGCTTTGAAGTAAGTTTTGAACAGAAGGAGTGTAAGTCCTCAAATATTATTCTATCCCAAAACTATTTTGATTATTAAAGGCACTTTAGATTTTCATATATATTTCAGAATTATTTGTCAATTTCTAAACCAAAAGACTTTTGGAAATTTGACTAGAATTGTATTTAATTTAAAGAAAATTTTGAGGAGACTCAAACTCTTAACAATTGAGTCCTTGGGGTACATCTTTGTGGCTCTTTGGTGGCTGAAATGACTGGCGTGTGGACCATGTAACGTCCAAGGACCCAAGTTTGCAAGCCAAAGTGAGACATGAGGTGGTTAAAAGATAAACAAATAAATAAATGCTTCTTATGCCTCTTCCTTCCTTCCCATTTTTCCTCTCTTAAAAAAAAAAATGGAGTCTTCAAATCCATAAAATATTTTTTCAGAGTATTGAGACCCTTTAAATTTCTCTCAACAGTGTTCATATATTTCATATATTTTGTTGTGTTTATCCTTAAGTAGCTCATGCCTTTTTTATACTACTCCAAACAGTATTCTTTAATTTAATTTTCCCATTCCTAGATATATACCAAAGAGAATTAAAATATATGTTCACACAAAAACTTAAATAAAAATAATCATAGCAGCATTAGTTAAACCAAAAAATGGAAATACCTAAGGGTCCATTCACCTCTGAATGAATACACAAAATATGGTATAGCCATACAATATAATATTATTCAGTTATAAAAAAGAATGAAGTACCATTACATGCTAAAATATAAATGAACCCTGAAAACACGCTAAGTGACAGAAGCCATTTACAAAAGGCCACACATATTATATGGTTACATTTATATGAAAAGTCCAGGATACCATCTATAAAAGTATAAAATCTATAAAAATGTAAAGTAGGTCAGTGGTTGTCAAGGGCTGAGGGGAAAAGGGAATGGGAGGTATTTGCCAAGGGATAAGTTTCTTGGTGGTGTGATGAAAACATTTAGACTTAGATAGTGGTGATTGTTGTACAATTTTATAAATACACTAAAAAACCCACTGAATTGTTCACTTTTTTTTAAAGAAAGGTACAGGCAGGAATGAAGGCAAGGGAGGCAGGCAGGAAGAGAGATGAGGAAGAAGCACTATTTATTTATCTTTAGTTAGTTGGTCACACTGGCTGCTTCCCCTGAGACCCAGGACTGGAACCCAGGCACATGTGGCTTGCTCCTTCAGAGAAGACTGAATTGTACACTTTTAAACGGTGAATTTTATGTGTGTGAATTATATATTAATTTTTTAAATTTCATTTTCCAGGTGCACCCTGGTAGAATAGCAGTTAGTTCAATCACCTCCAAAGGATGCAGGCCACATACCCCTGGGTTTGAGTCCTGGGTCCAGGGGATGGATCTACCACTGTGAACAACTAAAATGGAAATAAAATAAGGTGCTTCTTCCCTCTCTCTCTTCCTGCCTGTCTTCCTACTTTCTTTCATCCCAGCCGTTATTAAATATATATATATATCATTTTCTAATTATTTATTGTTACTGTACAGAAATACGATTTTTATTTATTGATCTTGTATCCTGTGGTCTTGCTAAGTTTAATCATGAGTATTATTCTTAATAGATTCCTTAGGGTTTTTTTTTTATAGTCATGACATTCACAAATACAGTTTTACTTTTTTCTTTTTATTTTCCTTACCTGATTGCACTGGCTAGACCACCAGTACAATATTAAATAGAATGGTTATGTGAGAAAGAGAAAGAGAGAGAGAGCTTGAAAGCAAATGTGGTAAATGTTAACATTTATAGAATGCTAATGAAAGATAAAAGGGTATTCTTTAAATTTCCATATGCCAAAAAAAAAAAAAAAAAGTGAAAAAAAAAAAAACCCTATATGCCAACCATTATTCTAAACATATACCAGGCTATCTTCTCTCATCACCTCTATGAGGCGGGTACATAATTTCCATAGCTTAGAAGTAGCAGAGGTGGTATTTAAATCTAGGAACCTAGCTTCAATGCCTGTGCTCTTAAGCACTGTGCTATTGTCTCTCTAAAAGGTCCATCTTCTTGTATTATATACATACAATACATGACTACTTGACTATTTAAAAAGATGAAATTCTGCCATTTTCAACAACTGGATAAGCCTAGAGGGAATTATGCTTAGTTGATATTAGTCAGAAGGAAGACAAACATCATATGATTTCACTCATGTGATGTATAGAGAAACCAAACAAACGAATGAACCAAATCAAACAAAAATAGACTTTTAATCTGTAAAATCAAATTACTGGTTACCAGAAGGAAAGGGGGAGGGGAGGGGAGCAAATCCAATTGGAAGGGGTCAGTTATGTGGCAAAGGATAGAACTGGATTGTTGGTGGTGAACTGAACGTATTATGTACAGATGTTGATTTATAATGATACACACATTAAACCTATAATCTGTTATGATGCATTATTCCTTCTGTAGCATTTCTTAAAAAAAGTATATCTTTAGTTTTAATTTTATTTATAGAGATAGTTATAGATACTCCAATAATGTAGCCCCCTCAAACTTAGTTGTTGTTTTTTTCCCCCATTAGGTTAAGTTTCAGAACTGGAATTTCTCTTTCTTTTAGGTTTGCATTTGTTTATTCATTGCTCTAGAAACTTAAGTGTCCCTAGAAAGGAGCCAGCTGGAGAAGGAGCACTGAACTTTATTGGCTTCCACAGATGAATGTCACTCTAAACAAGGTGGCACCGAAAGTGAGGCTGCTCAAGTCACAAGGACACACGGATCCCTGGTATAAAGATCGGGGCAAAGGGACTTGGATCTAGCACTAACTATAAAGGGAAAAGGGACCAGTTGTGATTCAAAGTTCCGTGTTGCTATAACACAAACAGCACAAATGTGACTGTTGTGACCTCATTTTCAGCAATATGAGTCTAAAAGGATCCATGCAGTCTTGATGACATGGGTGCACTCAAAAATACTATGCTTGGCACGCCCTGGTGGAGCAGGGGTCAGGTCTGTCACCTTCAAAGGAGTACAAGCCACATACCCCTGGGTTCAAGCCTCAGGTCTGGGGGAAGGCAACCAGTGTGAACAACTAAATAAAAATGTAAAAAGGAAAAAAGATGTGTCTTCCTCCTCTCCTCCATCCTGCCTGCAGCTTTCCTTTGGGGGGGAAAAAAAAAAGTGTGTGGGTGCGAGAGATATGGATACAAACTTTCTGGAGAATAATTTGACAGTGTTTACCAAGGAGCATAGTAGCACATTCATGACAAAGAAAGTCCACTTCTAAAGCATGGGGATTAGAAACCGGTGGAACATGGCTCATTGCAGCACTGTTCATAACACACACACAAACACAAAAAAAACACCCCAAAAACGGAAACAAACATCTGCTAACAGAAGAATTTAAGTTCTGTCATGCCAATATAACAGTATGATATAAATATCACATTTTAATCAAATGGAAAACCTAGAGATAAAAGTTCACACCAATAGTCAACCAGCTGCCTTCCCATTTCTGTGTATCAGCAGCTCTCATTTTTGTGCCCTGTTTTTGCTCTCTTTCTGGGTTCTAGTTACTTGTCTGACCCAATAGTTTTGAAACCATCCTTACAAGGCCTCACAGTGCCACCAACTGTCTTGGGAGTTGGGCTGGGGAGTAAGGGAGAGGCCAGCAGTTCTCAGGATTCTGCTTTTATCACTACCGTATACTGGGTTTGTGTGTAGACTTCTGTTTAGAAGGACTGCAGCGCTTCAAGATAATATACCCACGCACACTTGTTTTACTCCTTGTATCAATAACTTCATTGGGATTGTGTGTCCCAGTTCTGACCTCTAGAACTTGCTTTCAGGATGTAGTTTTTAGCACTTTTAACTATATTCCTTCACTCTGCCTTGTCCCCTTTGTCAATCTATAGGTAAAAGAAAATTCAATAGCTTCTTAGACTTGGGAACAGCTACTTATGAAAAGACATATATAAAACTTAAAACTTTGCTGTTGTTGCTTTAATCAGTGACTATTTCTTGAGTATCTGCTTTGACCCAGGTGCACCACATCAGATGTGAGGTACTGACGGTGAATCAAGTTTGGTCCCTGCCCTCTGCAAGCTTACATTCAACAATAAAGAGAATCTCAAGTATTGAGAGGACAGTAGTTTCAGCACCTTCAATTTCTCTTTTTTATTTTTTTCAGGGTGATCATATGACATAGCACAACTACCAACCAGAGATATAAAACAGAATGTTGGAGCTGAAAGAAACCTTCGATATTATTTACTCATGTCTCCTGTTTTACAGAAAGAAAAAAACAAACAAAAACAGAAGGAGGAGCCATTGTGACTAGAACTCATTCGTGTGTTTGAGTTTCAAATTTGGGGCTTTTCCCCTTTTCGGGATTCTGTCAAAAACAGCATTCAATGGAATTATGTTGTAAATATCAAAAATTAAGTCATCATAGGGAACAACAGTAGAAGATATCCTTTCCTAGAAGCTGAACCTGAGACAAGGATTTGAGTGCAGATAGCTCATTTGGGAGGCAGCAAGGACAGAGCAGGGAGACGGAACAGGAGGACAAGTCCAAAGGCATGTTATAAGACTTGTTATTGTGGGCAACAAAGGCTCATTTTCATGAGACCCCTGAAAAGGGTGTGAGAATGCCTTCCAGCCCACCTGGAAGCTGGGAGACTGGAGTATTTAGCCTCTGAATTCCATTCTCCATTGATTGAGGATTTTCTCCTGTTGAGAAATGCAAACATCCCTGCATTGTAGGGAGCTCCAGTGATGTCAAGGAAAACAGAAAACACAAAAAGACACATGGCAAGGTCTATGGTAGGATGCTGTGAGTAGGAGATAAGTCAGAACTGTTTCAGAGGTAAGCCAGGGGTTATGATGCCGGCGTCTGAGGGAACTGCTACACCATGCAACATTTCCTCTAGTTTTAAGGATGTGAATTCGCAGCCACATAGATGAGCAGTTAAAAAAAAAAATGAGATGAGTGGACATAAATATACTGGTGGTCTAATAAAATGAAACTGAGGTAATGAATAGTCTAGTGCTTCCTTTGTTACTTTTATTAATGTTCTCTATGAGTGGATTGTGGTGGGGGGCGGGGTCTGAAGAGACTGAATTGCAGTTTCTCCACTGAACAGCGAATGCACTAACAAAAGCAGAAGAAAAACAAAGGCATATTGAGCAAGAAGAGACTGTGTTCCCCCAGAATTTGCAGAACTTTGAGAAAGGGCTTTGGATTTCCACAAGACATTTGAATCTACCTTCTCTGGATCTCAGGGAACTGAGAAATCACATAGAACGGGAATAAATCGGATATCAAATAATGATGCACTTACTTGTTAGTATACGTTAACTAACATTAACTTGCATGACAATGAGGTGATCTCACCCAACAATCTCTCTTCACCACCACCATATCCAGGGCTTTGGGAAAAAGAAGTAATCAAGAGAGGAGTGAGGAAATAAACCAGCTATTCAGGAGGAGGTTTTCTGCTCATTCAGAATACACAGCATCTTATGCTTACACTACAGCTAAGAGAAGTTGGAGGCTTGGGAATACAAACTCTACCACCCTTGGTGTGAGGCTCAGTCCTCAAACAAAATTTCCGAAAATGTTTGTTTCAAGTTGTGTTTGTAAATAACCAGGATAATAGGAGTACAATGGGACTATCCTAAGTAACAAAATGTGTTCTGTTTTTCTTTTTTATTTCATCTTTTCTTGGTGGCGGTGGTGGTGGTGATGGTGGTGTATGTGTTTGTAAATCTACGAAGGTACTGAGCGTCTCGTGTTGATATACTAATGCTCCTTCCAACTGAAGATGTGGGCAAGAACTAAACATTGGGAGGTGATGTCGGTGAGGGTGAGTGAGATGCACTGATGAGATGCAGGGTCCATCTAGAAAGAATTTGTGGAGAGAGCTGTTTGGTCAGGATCACACAGCAAGTTTATTAAAAGCAGAAACAATGAGTTTAAGTGTCCTGTGGGCCAGGAAAGTTACATCAAGGGAGTGCACACGTGTGTACAACCTGTGCTGCCTGCCTCTCAGGCAAGATGGAATCTTGACTATAAATGAGGGATGGGGGCTTCTCCCTTCATGGGTGTGTCCAGGTTACCTGCAGTAAAAAAGACTGTCAGTATCTAGAGGTTTATCCTAGACTCAAATTGCTAAGGTGGGGACCTTGCTCTTACAAGTCTCAGGTTTTGACAGTTTTCTATGCATACGTCTGCATACTGCCATATAGATTTTAAGCTATGTTGTCCCCACATCAGGCAAGACAAAGGAATGTTTTCCATAGCTTTGTTATGTAAGTCCCTGCTTGAAAGTTTCTTGGTCATACCCTTGACTCAGGTGGTGATAGTTGCTAAGGCATAGACCTTATGAGATGAGTAGACATAAATATACTGGTGGTCTAACAAAATGAAACTGAGGTGATGAATAGTCTAGTGCTTCCTTTGTTACTTTTATTAATGTTCTCTATGCCTATACCTGAGTTCCATGGACTCAGGTTCGAGACCCAGGACTGGGATAAAAAAACAACTAAAAGTTTCTCATGGAGAGAAAATAAATAAAGTAATTAAGCATTGGGTACTTTTCTCAAATACAGAACTATGGAAACATCAAAATAGATAAATATGGTAACATAATAATTCTATGTTCAAGGACACTCCCCAAGACCACCATCACAGTCAAAATGATTTGCTATAGGAACTCATCAGTCAGAGAAGCAGCTACACTGCTGATTACAGTCTGGTTCAGTGAGCGGATACAGATTAAAATCAACAATGGAAAAAGGCACATAGGTGAACCCCGGTGACTCATGGGTGAAGATGACTACTGGGGCATGAACCACGTAAAGTCCAGCGAATAGGAGGGTGGGGCAACCAAAAATGGACAGATACATTACAAAATGCTTCTTCCTCCTCTCTTATACTTCCTGCCTGTCTGACTTCTTAAAAAACAAAAAAGAAAGAAAGAAAGGAAAGAAGGAAGGAGGAAGGAAGGAGGAGAGAGAGAGAAAGAAAGAAAGAGAGATAGAGAGAGAGAAGGGAAGGGAAGGGAAGGAAAAGGCACATCATGTAGTGATTAAGGGAGACCAGCTGCAAGCTTGCAGTTGTCCTCTCCCAGTAGACTCCTATGGTCATTAATCATATGAAGTATTGTCAACCAGAGAAGCTCACCTGAGTCTTAGTGTCTAGGGTTTTTGTTGAGGCCAGTCACATAGGCATAGCTTATTGCCCTGGTGACTGACCTTTATTCTTTCTTCAGTCCCTCCAGAGGTCATGCAGATATTGTGTGGTCCCAAGCCCCTATAATAAATCACATTGTTAGCATAAACTATCTGGTATGGCCCAAGGCCTCAGGTAAACAAAGACTCTCTTAACAGGCAGGATATTCCAAGCACTTTGAAGTCACTGCCTTGGAGCCTGAAAAGTGCCAAATCTTTCTTCAGACTGTTCAGGGGTTAGACAACCTAGATCTGCTGAGTTAATCCTTCACTGCACAAATCCATTGACTAACATAAGAACCCATGAGTTTATACTGAGATAGATAGATAGATATACAGAGATAGATAGATAGATAGATAGATAGATAGACAGATAGATAGACAGATAGTGATAGATAGATACAGACAGAAGATAATGAAAAGTTCCTTCTTATAGAAGAACAATACCAATTATGTAGAAGGGATGACGGTGCTAGAAAAATTACTATTTAGTAATCACAATTGCTTCAAGCAAGAATCATCAGTAGATGCTGGACCGAGTTGATTGGTGGTCCCCTACAAGATGTATCCATGCCCTAAACCTCAGAACATATGAATGTGACCTTATTAGAAAAAAGGTTCTTTGCAGATCTCAATAAATTAAGGATCTTAGTGCACCCTAGTGGCCTCTTGTCTTATTCTACTAGGTGTGGTCCAAGGTACATCCCAAGATCCCCAGTTCAAGACCCAGAGCCTGGAGGAAAAAACAAAATGAACAACTAAATGAAATCAATAAAGAGCTTCTTCCTCCTCCCTCTTGCTGCCTGCCTGCCTATCTACTGCCTTCATTCCTGCCTATACCTTTCCTTTAAAAATAAATTCAGGTTCTTGAAATCATTCTGTATTATCCAAGTGGGCCCTAAAGCCAATGACAAGTATTCTTACACATGACAGAAGGCAGCATGCCCTGGTGGAGCAGTGGTTTGACCAACTGCTGAAGTGCAGTCCACATACATCCCAAGGACGGATCCATTTTCCAAATTGGGGAGAACAACTAAGATGTACAACTCAGTAAAAATTAAAAATGAAAATGCTACGTCCTCCTCTCCTGCCTTCTTGCCAACTCATCTCTATTCTTAGCTGTATCTTTCATTTTAAAAACAAAAACATGACAGAAGGAGCACAGATGTACAGAGGAGGAGAGAATGTGAAAACGGGCAGTTATAGGAGGAACGTAACCACAAACCAAGAAAGTCACCAGAGGCTGGAAAAGGTGAGTTAGAATCTCCCCTAGAGGCAGCAGAAGGAGTCTGGCCTGCTGATGTCTTAATTTCAGATTTCTAGCCTCCAGAATTGTGAGACAATTGTTTGGACAACTGTTGTTCCGAGCCACCCAGTTTGTGATGATTTGTTGTAGCAGATACAGGACACAAACATAAATTCTAAAATCATGTTACACCCTGGTGGAGCAGTGGCAGGTCAATCACTTCTGAAACAGAGCACAAGCCACACACAGACCCCTAGATTTGAGTCACGGGTCCGGGAGGAAACCACCAGTGTGAACAACTAAATAAAAATAAAATAAAGATGCTTCTTCCTCTTTTCTCTTCCTGCCTGCCTTCTCACCTTCATGCCTGCTTGCACCTTTCCTTTAAAGAGAAAAAATAAATTCTAAAATCAGTGATGAAAAAAATGATGCCTTAGGAATTTACAGTCTTGTGTGAATTACATAAATTACAACATACCTATTTTGAGGGAAAATATCCCATCAGCGGAGAAACCTGGCAGTAACTCTTTAATCAAGCTTTTTGGGTTTGTGAGTTGAACGGAGCTGGTTTGAAATTCCAATTATACCATTATCAATTTATATAACTTATATTTATATTAGGTTGCATGATTTGGGGAGTTACTTAACTTCATTAAGGCACAATTTTCTGTAAAATGGTAATAATGATAACCAATACATCTAAAGGCTATTTTGAAGATTAAATGAGACTGTCCCCATGAAGGTTATAGCCCAGGACCTAGTATATTATATATCAAATACATATTGGTTATTCTGATGAGAATTGTTACCATCTACAGAATGAGGCTTAAATTTCCTGTAATCTGTTCAGGGAGATAAAGGATGCATTCAATCAAGTGTTGTGATCAAATCACACCCCTATCTTTCAAGCTCATACTTAAATTGTACTTCTTACACAAAGCTCCGGGTCTTCAGTCATTCGACCTTGCTTCTTCTAAATCCTGATCATCTAATAGGCATTCTCCAAAGCCCAAGAGTCCATCCATATCCATAGCTCAGACCTCCTCTACAAACAAAATTGATGATCAGGAGTGTCCTGGTGGAGTAGCAGTTGGATCCACCACCTTCTGCTGAGCAAGTCCGTGTACATCCCAAGAGCCCAGGTTCATGTATGTCTGGGGGCTAGTGGGCTGGTGGGCAGGAGATGTTGGCAGCAACCAAGATGAACAACTAAATAAAATAAAAATGTTCCTTCATCCTCTCTTCCTGCGTGCCTGCCTCTGCTCACCTTCACTCGTATTTGCACCTATCCCTTAAAAACTTCTTTTTAAAAATGACTATCAGATATGCTTCTTGAAGCTACACTGACTAGGAGGAATGTGACTCATACCCTTCAGGGAGACTGGCTTTCAGAGAAGCAGGCCGAAACACAGCAATTCCGACTCCATCATTGTCTCCCTCAGGAATATGACAGGCAACAAAGAGGAACCATAGACGATTGATAAGGAAAAGCTTGGAGATAGAGATGATAATGGGACTTACTTCATTTATAATGTTTTAATTTCATTTCTGATATTATCCCATGAGACCAAAATATGGCTGCCTTGCCAAAGATGGGGCTTATAGTTCCCCCCATGCCAGAAGAGAAAGGGAAAATGGAAAACTAAGACTCCCTCCTCTAATCAACTAACAAATATACCTTTGATACTCTCATTAAAGCCACCAACTTGACTGCATCTAGTGGACTAAACCGCTAGGCAACCAGGGTGTGCCAAGATCCTTAATTTAATGAGAACTGTAAAGACTGTTTTTCCAATAAGGTCATGATTAGATACACTGTGGATACATCTTTTAGGGGCCCACCAGTCAACTCAGTACAGCATCCACTGATGATTCTTGCTTGAAGCCATTATGATTACCAAAATTAATGATAGGTCTGTTTATAATACTGGAGTGTATGGGTTTTTGACTACATTTCTAGTTAGGCAAACCCAAATACTGCATTTCCCAATAAACTAACAAGCAAGGCTGCCTTAGAGAAGATGGATTCCCATTGCTCCCTTCCCCAACTAATTGTCTCCATCTCTTTCATGAAAGTTGTTGAATGCTGACTCATTTTCCTGAACTACAAAATAAGGGTGATGAAGTACTAGATCTAACTCCAACCTTTTTTACCTTTTGAAATACTTAGTGATTTTCTAGTGAATGGGAGAAAGGTTGGGAAATGTGGGACAAGTGGGGAAACTATTCATGTATATATTCTAAAGTATCATTAACTCCTAGTCAATAAATTTAGAAAGAAGTGAAGATGATGAGGGGAGGAAAGGCTCCTTCTTACCTGCAGGACTTTATTTAATTTTGTAAGCAAATTGCTTTTGATTTAACCAATTTTCAAACCCTATTCCCATTTTAGGATTGAGACTCAAATTGTGGTTTGCTTTAGAAAGAAACTGACTATATAGAATTTTGGAATGGGTGTCTTTATTTTTTCTTTTTTTTATTTTTTAAGAAAGGTGCAGGCGGGAATGAAAGAAAGAAGGTAAGCAGACAGGGAGGGGAGGAAGAAGTATTTCATTTATTTTATTTAATTGTTCACATATGTTGTTCCCCACTGGCCTGGGGATGCGAACCCAGGTCTTTAGGATGTATTGGACTGTGCTGTTGGCTAGAGACACTGGACCTAACCACTAGGCCATCAGGTGCACCAGAATGGGTATTTAAAAAAGAGTATATGTTTTTACTTATTCATACAAGAAACATGTAATTAGAGCCTACTATAATGCTTGGCATAGCACTAAGTGCTGGATAAGAATGAATTAAAACTCCTGCCTTTGAGAAACTCATGATCTGATGGCCCCTGGTTGGAGCAGCCGTTAGGTCAATCTTCTCTGAATAGAGTAAGTCACGTACTTCTGGGTTCAAGTTCCAGGTCTGAGGGGAAACAACCAGTGTAAACAACTAAATAAAAATAAATAATGCTTCTTCCTCCTCTCTCTGCCTGCCTACCTGGTTACTCTCCTTCATTCCTGCCTGCATCTTTCCTTTAAAAAAACAAAACTAAACAAACTCACGACCTGTGAAGGAAAGAGGCAGATCTATAACAAATTTGATGTGAAATTTAATAAGTACCCTATGGTAATTAAAAAGGAAGCAATTGGTTTTGCTTTGAGAATTTGGGGAAATGTCATGAAAGACATGGTTTGATATGGATCTCGAAAGATAAGAAGGTCCACAGACTCAAGAATGGAATGAACATTTTTATTGAAAACAAAACAATAGTTTATTGTAGACTGTCTAGATCAAAATTTAAAGCATCTTGGTTGATTATTTGAAAGAGATCATTAACATTTTGCAGGGTTGGGAGTATATTCTCAGTAGGGAAGAAGAAGTTCTTCAGATAATATTATCAATTTTAACCAAAAATATTTTTTAAAAGTTAAGGTGAATAGGCCATCAGGAGTGCCCCCAAAAGATTTAAAGATGCTATTTGCAGGCATGTTCTAATATTGGAAATATACTAACTTAGGGTAAACTAAAGAAATTATGCTTAATGGGCAAAGGAACATCACATATGGTGACAATATTATTTAAAAATATGAAATTTTTCCTCATAATATCTTTTCTGATTTATGTGACATAAACAAACTACATAATGGTGTGAGGGACAATAAAGGTTTTATAGCCACTTATTTACTACTGCCTGCATAACTCACTTTGAATACCAGTTGTAGGTATCTCAAGCTAAGGGCTATAAAACATTTACAGCATGCCACTCCACTTCTATACTTTGCAGAAACAAAAAATGTAGTGTTCACAAAATTACGTATAAATGCGATAACTAGTAGAAAAACTTGAAATTTTTTTTTTAGATTACAGCTCTCCAGTTTGTAGTACGAAAAATAAATGCTGTAATAGAGATTCATGTTATTTCTCTGCAGGACCTCAGATTATTTGACAAATTCCTCCTCCAAGGAAAACTACTTTTCAAGGATATCCTCAGTAAATGCATGCTGGAATTAACATAAAATTGGCAATGTCACTTGTGTCTACACATTTGAATTCATTTGTAAATAACGACTACTCACTTCCTTACTTCCCCACCCCGGGACCAGGCTCCAAGGAATCACAGGTGCCGAAAGACTTACAAAAAGGAATGAATAGGAACAAAAGGATGTAGGCGCCAGGAGGAAAACAGAATCTCCCAGAACAAAATTAATCTCAGAAGGAATAACTGGTCCAATACCAGATATTTCCGAAGTTTAAACTGCCTTTCAAAATGGTGATCAAATATAATATATCACAGTTACTAGGTTTTCTACTGACTGATTTGCTTAGACCTTTATTTTAGATTTTGAGAGAGCGATTTCTGTGCTAAGCACAAAGTAGTTATTTAAACCAGTATCAACTTTTTAAAGGTGGTAGGTAGTCAAATAAAAATTTTAATGTTACTTATGATTTAAGGACCAAACAATGATTTCTACGATCTCCAAATTTCACTACCTGGTGAATTAGAAAAAACACAACTCTGATTTGCAATAGAACCTCAAATAATCATTAAAACACCCCCCATCCCCGCACACACGATTCCACAACCAGTTTGGAGGTCAGATAGGAAATGTTGGATAGAGTCCCGGTAAAGTTCTACGTCTCAAACAAAAAACTCCAACACAGTGTTCACAGTGAGTTTAAATTTATTGTAATTAAAGTAATCCAGATGGTAGTTGGATTAATCAATGAAGAGGCAGTATTTTTCTTGGAATAGAAGATTTCGAATCCAGAGTGAGAAAATCCCCAAAGTGGGGGTGGGGACAGTTAATAAGAGCCCCTGGGAAAGGTCCTTTCAATGAGGATTGGAAAAATAATACGTTCTAATTTGAATCTCTTTGAATATAAATCTCTCCTAACAGCAGGAAAAAGGTCCTCCAGCCCAGCAAGCTTTGAGCAGGAAGGGAGTAAACGGAACAGTAAAAACGCCCGCTCAGCTGTTTCTGGTTGGGGACTAAGCGCAGAGAAAGAAATCGCGAGGTGGGGAACTGAGTATTTTGAGTCACACAAAATAACTCGAAGGGTCAAATAACGAACTCCAGGCAAAGCGTTGACAAGCCTCCCCCTCCGCAGCCCTCTACGCTAGGTTTCCGCTCAGCGTCCCCTCCCCCGCGCGGAGCGAGGGGCTGGCGCGGCCCCTTCCCACTGCGGGCGCCGCGAGCGGACAGCTCCGCTCTCAGCAGCCGAGGGCGGGAAGTGCACGCCCGCGGGCTACGGCTGACCGTGCCCTCCGGGTCCCCGCAGCCGGCTCGGCGGGGCAGATCTCGCGCTTTCTCCGCCCCAGCTGGCCCGCGAGAGGCGGCCGGCAGCGGCGGAGGTCTCGCGGGCCGGCGGCCTGGCCCGCGAGTCGCGAGCGCCCGGCGCCGAGGAGAGGCGGGGCGAGGCCGCGGGGCGGAGGGGGGCGGGAGGTGCATCCTGGGAAATCCACCAACATGGGGCGCCGCGGCCACCGCCGCCGCCGCCGTGAGTCCCGGTTGCGGGTGCCGCCGCTTCCCTGACGCCCAGCTGGGGCCTCGCCGCGGCCCGCGGCCCGGGTCCCGCCGGCACAGACTGGCCAGCACGCCCTCCGCCCGCCCGCCCGCCGGGGCCATGTGAGGGGGCAGCTCCCTCGGTTGCCGCCTCCTCCTCCTCCTCTTCCTCCCCCCGCCCCCTCCCGTCCCCCTCCCGCTGGGCGCTAGTGGAGCCCCCACTGCTGCCCGCCCTCCCTACGCAACCCCCACGATGGACAGGAACTACGCGTCCTCCGGCTTCGCCGACCCGCCGCCGCCGGCTGCGCCCCCCGCCGCCCCTGCCGCCGCCAGCGCCGCTGCACAGCCCCCCGCCCCAGCCTGGGCCTACGAACCCCGAGCCGCGGCCGTCGCAGCCAGCAGCAGCTGCAGCAGCGTCAGCAGCCCCAGCCTCAAGGCCAGGTAGGGAGGGTGGGCGGTGGGGTCGCGGTGGGCCAGGAAAGGCCGGGGATGCATTTGGGGCCTTCACCCCGGTGCAGCACCGTCCAGGAGTCCCAGCCGGGCGGGGAGCCCACCACTGGGCTCTTCGCCTTCGCCCCCGCCGGGAGAGGCGACTGTAGACTCCTAGAGGGTGGTCTCAGGGAGGGTGGGGGCGCTCAGTACACGATTCGTGCCTGGGGTTGGTCGGGGACGCGAGGTAAAAGGAGGACTGGGCGGGAGTCGTGGGTCTCCGTCACCTCTCGGGTCCCGGGCTCTCACATGGTGAAGTTTGGCTTCGTGGCTCAACTCGGCGATCAGGGAGACCCATGACTGGCTCCGGGGGGTCGCGGGGGGGCTTCGAGGAATTTGGGGTAGTGACATTCCATTGTATTGGAACCTCGGTGGCCGACAATGTGGTCTTGCGGGGGTGGGGGGCGCCGTGTGAGAGTTGGGGAACCTGGAGAGGTGCCGAGCCGCGTCTATGACACTGGGGGACCCTGGAGGACTGGGCTGCGGGAGAACCCCCGGGGCTTGGGGCCGAGGGGTCCTGGTAGGGCGCGAACGCTTGGTCCGGGCTGGGTGACATATGTTTGCAGTGATCGCCAAGATTAAGCTATTTCTCTTCCACGCGTTCAAAGTTACTCTTGGGTTTCCTCTCCCCTTTTAACAACAGCAGGAAGTAAGGGACCTCTTTGCCTTCGGTGTCTTGGGGTGACTAAGAGTTGGGAAGAAATTGGAGGAGTGGGGGTGTCAGAAAAGGCCATCAAGGTTGAGGAACCGAAGCGGGCTTCTGAATCTGTTTCATTATGTAGCTCGGGGTTCAAGAGTTCATCTTCGCTCCTGCTTGACCAAGGGAATCCAAAATGTTGACTCTTAATAGATAATTTAAGCTCGCGGGAAATGTGTAGTAGTGCCACTCTGAGAAACGGTTCATTTGAATGATAACTGGAAGGCGTGGTCTGGCTTGGACGATTCAGGAGCGGGGTGTTTTAAAGCCACTTCTGCCGAACAATGCAGAATCTGGTAGGTACAGCTTCTGATTACAAGGGGACCAGGGAATCCTGGGTTGCTAATGACTTCATCCTCAGCCACCAACAGGAAGCTTCGTGGCTTTATGATCTCATCAGATTTCTTCATTATTGTCAACGACAGAAGTGAACTTTTTTAAAAAAAGATGTTACAGTGTACTGGGTTATCTTCTTTGTTTTTAGGAAAGTTCCACGTTTATCATTTGGAAACTGAGAAGAGTAGCTAGTCTTTGTCCTAGTACCTTGGGATGCTTGTGAAAGAATGAGAAGAATTTGGTTCAAAAAAGAGGAAAATAGGCTTTCTTAGAAAAAATTAGGTCCTTTGTTTAAAAAAGCTAGGATTTAAAAAATTCAGTAATGTGATGTACCATTTTGGAATCCAATAATTAAAATACTGAAATCTTTTAGAAAGTATTAATTTTGTTATGTTAAATTAAGGCATATTAAGGAGTTTTAAAAAAGGTGTTTGATACTTTTCCCATTATTTTTATTGATAATTTATCATTTTCAAGTAGCTTTGCATAAAATATGATTATTTACAAATTAAAATTACTTTCTCTTCAGTGGATAGCAATGATAGGTATTATGTGCAGCTGTTTTTATGTTTTACATGAAAAATGTTTTATTAGGTAAGTGAAACTAAAATGCTACCCAGTTATTTGTATTATTTCTTTTAGCAGAATACTTCTGAGGCAAGAAACTAAAATCTACTTGTCATATTTTCCAAATGTTATTTATCAGAGTAACAAAGAATGACTTCCCAAACACATTTGAAAACAGTAAGTAGATTTATTTGGGACACATAATCTAAAAGAGATTCATTTTTTGTTTACTGGAAGTTACTGATTCTTAAATGCTAGCCCCCTCCCCCTTTAAAAAATATATTTGTGGTGGGGTCAGCTAAATTATAGCATGGAGAATTCAGGCTTTCCCCCTCCCCCACCAACATGCTTTGTTAACATTTTGTGTTAAGATCAAGCCATCTGTACAGGGCTACACACATTTCTTAATTGTACCTCATTTTATTCCTCAAACTATGCCATGTCCTCTTTAATTTTATATAGAAAATACTGAATCCGAAATAGGCCCTGGAAGTCTTTAAGTATTCTGTGTTTTCAGAAGCTTATTCATATTTTTATAACATTTTGAAAAACTTATTCATAATTCATACATTCAAACATTGAGTGTTTTTGTTCCCTTGTGGCAGTTTCTTCTTGAAAGTGCAAATGAGTATTAGTTGTGATGATGTAATATGGATAGTTATCATTATAGAATTTACCTGCCCCCTTGTTTCTAATAACCTATGCAGAAACAGGTGGGAATGTTATTCACTTGTTATTGACCTGGGATCTAACATCCTACTTTGTCTTTGCTTGGTCCTACTAGGCAACATTTTCATCAGTTAATGGGACAGAGCATACAAACAATTTTTTATGAGTTTGAAACAGTGCCTTTTTTGGTATAAGAATTCCATCAGATAATAAAGTATTTCCATTATTTTAATAATTGAAACTTAAAGAGCTAATGGAAAACCCCAGCATTTTACCTTAAATAGGACTTCAGAGATTTGAGTATTTTTAAAATAGTTCTTGCTACGTATATGGGTAAGAACTGATTATATAATCCTCCATTTTTTGTGCTATTCTCAGTTTTAGTGATCAAATGATTTGCCTATCACTGTGTAGTGGGAAATCATTTTTGTCAGGTGGTCTTAGGTACTGCAAATATCTTTGCATACTTTTGGGAATAACACCACCATTAGGATGCCACAAACCTGCTGATTTTTCTTTACCTGATATTTATGTTTTGTGCAGAACAGGAAGAGAAAGGCTGTTTCATCATGGTGATGACAGGTAGTGTTTTTATTCGAATATACACCAGAAAGTGACTAAATGAGAATATTTCCTTTTGAAATAGATTTATGTATTTTTGCCTTTCATACTTGAAACAACTTTTTTGCCACCCGTTTTTAGAATTTTCTAATGCATAATTTCTGATTGAAGTGTGAATTATATGTTGTAAACAATAGATTTAATGTTTGTGCTAGCTACTCTTTTTAAGTAATACCGTTTTAAGTAATGAGTATGTATTTAATTCTCCATAATCCTTTGAGGTATAAGTATTTTTACTTTCCTCTGATGAATGAGGAAACTGAGACATAAAGACATACAAGTTTATACCTATAATCACGTAGCTAGTAAGTAGCTGGGGTTTAAACGTGGCCAGTGTGGGTTTGGAGCCTGCATACATGTTTAACTACTATATCCACTGCTTTAAGGTAAGATAGTTCAATGCTGCTGTCATCTACCTATATTATGAGTAAAGATGAGTTTCTGTAGCTGACCTGGTAACCTGTCTTTCATATCCTTCTTTCATTGCTCTTTGTCATCATTAAACCATTTATTTTCTAAATGAAACATGTTTCCTTTCATTTTGGTAGTCTGTACTTTACTGCATTTCTTCCTACCTCTCTGGCACACTGCTTTTCCCTGTTTTTCACTAGTTCTAACTTCTAATCTGTACTTACTGTTTCTTCAGGATTTAGGATTGATAGGATTATTTGTCCGTCTTGGATTTTCACCTGAGGGACATTACATGAATTGTTCATTTTTTTATTAAAAAAAATTTTTTTTAAGGAAAGATGCAGGCAGGCATGAATGAAGGTGAGTAGACTGTCAGGAAGAGGAGGATGCATTTGTTTATATTTAGTTGTTGCCCCACATCCCTGCCCCCGGAACTTGAACCTTGGGATGTATGTGGTTTGTGCCAGTCAGAGGTGGTGACTTATCTGTTAAACCACAAGGGCATACCCATGCTCTTTGCTTTAAATACCATCTCTGAAAATGCCCGTATGTGTCTAAAGCCCACATCTCTTCTCAGCACCTAATCACATGTTCAGCTACATCTTTGAGCTTTTACTTGGATATATAAAGGATATTTATTGATGAGATTATGCTTTCCCCACCCACCCACCTCTGCTTCTCTAGTTAGTGAGGCCTATCTTAATAAGTCCACATCTGTCTACTTCGGTCAGAACCTGAAAATTATGTGTGTTCAGTTATCAACTCCAATGCTCTTTTACCTCTTAAGTATATCTTGACATTTTTTGGATATTTCAAAAATATTTCAGTTTCCATTGCTCAATCTTGATCTCAGTCACCATTTTCACTTGGATAGCTACAGTAGACTCCTAAGTAATTCACCTTGGGACCTTTCTTTTTCTTTCTTTCCTTTTTTTTTTAAGAAAAGGTACAACCAGGAATGAAGGCAAGTAGGTAGGCAGGCAGGCAGGAGGAGAAAGGAGAAAGACACATTTATTTTAAGTAGTTTTTCATCATGGTTATCCCTTTTCCTTCACTCCATCACAGGTCTCAAACCTGGGTCCTTGGGTATATGTGGACTGCACTGGCTAGAGGCTGTGGACTTCAGGCCACCAGGTGCGCCATACAGTCTTTCATAAACAGGCCCACTTTAAATTTCTTGTATTATCCTATCTTAAAATCTACATATATGCTGTTACCTCCAACTGGTTGACTCACCCTTTACCCATCTTCCAACCTGAGTGTGTAATATAAGTCATGTTACAAACCCACTGCCTTCCAACTTCGACCCCCTGTCGTTTTGTGCAATGGTATTTGTTTTTCATAGCGTGTTCGTATAATTCTTAGAAATATAATTATATACCATTATGTTGTTTACATAGTATTTTTTCTTTAGAATGGAAATTTTTTAATGGACACTGTTTCCATTTTATATACCTAGTACTTCTTAACCTGACTTTTTAAGCCTGACATATAGTTAGTGCTTAAAATAGACGTATGATATGAAAGCCAGAACTCTGCTTTTTTGTGGGAATTGGAAAGCCTTTTTTTTTTGTCTGCTGCAGCCTATAGTGCTAGTCCCCATCTTTTCCCTCTATCCTATAATAGGGACCAGAATGAAAGGTTTAGGGTGTTTGTGATTATCACTGATTAGAAGTGGGGTTGGGGTGGAGGTTGTTGTTTGCCTTCTATCTTTCCCTGCTATGCTCTCTAAAACAGTAATAAAATGTATCTAGCAAAAAAACACAATCCAAGTTTTTTCTTCATTAATTAAACAAATATTTGAGTGCCTGCTATATGCTAGGCATTGTTGCTTTCATCCTCAAGTTTTGTATTTTTGCAGTGAAAGCTTGAGAAATCAAATGGCAAGTATTTATTCACTCATTAAAATGTACTGAGCATCTGAGTTCCTGTTACTAAGCTAAGTTCTGCAGGGTACTGCAAAAGTGAAAAAGACACTGTCCTGCCTCTGAAAGAACTTTTGATCTGGAAGGGTGACAGGGTAATTTAACTGCAGCCTCTCTGCTTGGCATCTAAGTGCTGAAAGGTCTAGGATCTTGGAATTTCATCCTTTTTCCTTCTCTCTCCACTTACCCTAGATGACAGTGACATATACATTAAATTACTTTCAAATTTATATCTCTGCTTCCCGATCATCTCCACTTAGATATGAATAGATATTTCATACATAATATATTCAGAAAATATAATTGTCAACCTAATCCCCATCCTGGTCATCCTTTTATTGGCCCCACTTCAGTAAATAATAATACCATTTACTTTGTGGCTCAGGCCCAAAAGGTTGTGGAGCCATCTACGTATCATTGTCCTTCTCTCCCATCACCAAATCCCTCAGCAAATCTTGTTGCTTTAATCTCCATAGTCATAAGTTCCCACGTGGACTATTGCAGTTGTCTCTTCTTGCCTTCCTTGCTTCCTTTTTGATTCTTTTGGAATTAAGAATTTAACAGCCAGGGTTAACTTTTCAACATATATTGTCAGGTAATATTATGCTGTCTAAAACCTTCCAGTGTTACTCAGTGGAAAATCCAAAGTTGTTATCAAGGCCCTGGGTGACCTGAGTCTCAGTTAATTCTCCAACCTCATTCCACTCCCAGCACCATCCTTCAACCACGCTGGTTTTATTTCTGTTCCTGACACATGCCAAGATTGTTTGTGCTTTAGGAATTTGGATTGGCTTTTTAAGAACTCAGAAAAGAGTTTATTTTTAATTATATTGAAGGAACATTGTATTACAGTATTATATAGGTTTAAGATATGTCACTGCAAGTCAAAATTTGTATATAACAAAGTCTACCACTAATAGTTCAAGTCTGTCCTTTACCATGTGATTGATCCACTTTTACTCCCCTTTGGTCTTCCCTCTGGTAACCACTTATTTGATCATCTTGTAGGATGAAAGTCTTATTTTTCGCTTGGTCTATTTGCTTGATTTCTCTATACACCACATATGAATGAAATACCATATTTTTCTCCTTAGAAACATTTAGAATTGTGTCTAGCATATAGAATAGTATCTAGAGCAGCATGTAGACTAGCATATAGAATATTAGCTTTATTGGGCTCACCTTCGTGGCTCAGGTGGCTAAGGTAAAACCCAAGACCTGGAACCAGGGGTAAAAATAATGCTTTGGGGACTTAAAGGGGAAATTTTATATCAAGTTTAAGGGATCGTGGAAATATTTGTGGTCGATTACATACAAACTGTTATGAATTATTGTTATTGTTGCATAAATGAAATAAGGGACTAGCAGAAAGAGGGAACTTGCAAGAGCAAGCTTCCAATGAGGGAGGAAGCAGAATCTCTTCATCAGTAAAGCACAACATCACCTCCATCACATTCTGCTGGTTAAAGTAGTCCCAGGCCCAATGCAGAGGGAGGGAGACTCTACAAAGGTATGTTTCACTGTGGAGGTCACCAGAGTAATGCTGTCTGCACAGTGTACTAGTACAGAAAGTCACTCAGTGTTGTAGATAAATTCTTATAAATTGCAGCTTTAAGTGACGTGGCATATCACAAAAGCAGTTCCTCAAATAACTAATCTTTTCATTCATGAATGATATGTTTTCATTCAGTGTGGGCTGGGATTGGTTTTTCTCATCAGTGTTACAACCAAATATTCAGTGAAATGATGTTATTTGAAGACCTGCTTTTTACATTTTAAAGGACTTTTGATGACAGACTGGGGGGTCTAGTCTCTATAGCTCTTGGAGAGCTTTGAAAGGTTTTTGAGAAGGATGATGATGGTATGGGTAAAAAACTGTTAAGATTAATTTGTTAGTCAATTATAGAAGGGTTAGAATTGGCAGAAGTAGAAAATGATACCAAATGAGAAGAAATACATCAGACCAAACAAGGAGAATGTATTGTCAGAAAAACAGAGCCAATAGTGGGTGGATGGATGGATGGATGAACATATATGGATATAGCTAAATAGATATCAAGGTATTTATAGGTATATACAGGTATGTATCTATCATTTATGACCTGAAAACCAGGAGAGCCTATGATGTAAAGTCTGAGGGCAGCAGAAGAGATTTCCTAGCTCAAGCAGGAAAAAAGGGACAAATTCCTCCTTTTCTACCTTTTGTTATGTTTAGGCCCTCCATGGATTGAATGATGCCTGCATTGGGGAGGGTGGTTTACTGAGTTTCCTGACTTGAATGCTTATCTCATGGAGAAACACCCCCATGGATACACACATACACAGTGGTAAATTTGGGTGTTCCATCACCACAGTTGACCCATAAAGTAAACTATTAAAAATTTAGCTTTGCATTCATAGGTAGCACCTTAAATCAGTTAGTCTTAAACAGATGAACAGATGAAACAAACCAACCCTTAGACACTTGCAATTGAACCAAGGTTACCAACAGGGAATGGGACTGGAGGTGGGGGCAAGTTGGGGCGGAGCCCCCTGTACACTGGTGAAGAGTGCTTGGTGACGTGGTGGAGGGCAGCGTGCACTGACATATATCTGAGGGATGGGGAGACTACACATACGGGGAACCTACACATATAAGTTTATTTTAATGTGTAAAATCAAAGTTACCACAATGAATATATTTTTAAAGTATATATACATGTGTATATATATGTCAAGTTATATATTTTAAATGTGTAACTGATTAAAGAAACTGCCAAAAATAATTAAAAGTCTATGGGAAAAAAAAAGAGAAAAAAGAAAAATCATAGTCTTTAGATAAATAGAGTAGCAGTCGCATGATTCCTTTTGTCATGATATATTCTTCATACAACTGAAAACATGCTAATCCTTTTCCCAGGAGATAAGGTAAAGTCCTTGAGTAATGTTTAGTCTTCTTGATCTATCCATAACTTAAATGCTATCATATTAGCAGTATTTAAGCACTAAGATATAAAATCAATACATATTATGTGTGATACATAATACTTATGTTACATGGAAATAAGAAAACATTTATATATAGCAAAATAAGGAGGAAATTCTCATGACAATTATAGTTTGTATCTTTGTAACTGGTCTCGTGCTCACAGTTTGTATTTTAACTACCTCTTTCACTACCCATTCTATAGTCCCATTTCCTTTAGCAAATACTTCAGCTGATTGTGGTTATTTACCTGTTAGAGTGACCCAAAATTTCATTCCTGAAGGATTTGGACCATTATTAGTCCTATATTTATATTGAGTTATACTTTTCTGCTCATCTTAATCACAGGGTAGGGTAATACTAAGAGATGCCCTAAGGGGCCTTTCTATATTCCAGTATTCCAGACATATTCTGTATTACTTCCATTGTGGAATAATAATAGCTCAGTTTCCCTTTGGTGGTCAGAATCATTCAGAACTCTAACACCCTTCTTTATTGATTCAAAGGCCTGAAGACCCCAAAGCAGCCACATCACATTCCTAACTTCCAGTTCAATAGAGTAATTATCAGATCTCTTGGTGAAACTTTCTTCCATTTCAGCCTCAGACCTTTAGGCCAGCAGAGCATAGAGCTGTTGGAACAAGGAGTGGACATTTGTTAGTGGTCACTAGGAGTGTTAGTGAGGAGTGTCACTCTCATTCCATCCTTAGATTCCTGGGTCTGTAAATCCTAGCTATCAGAGAAACCGTACCGGGGAATAGGACACTGATTCTTAGCATAGATACAGCCTTCTGAGAATCTCTTGTCCCAGACCTGCAAGGTATTGCCACTTTGCTAATGCCATTCCACCCTTCTGTCAAGCCAGCTTCTTCAGGATGGTAGGGAGCATGGTGAAACCAGTGGATTCCATGAGCTTGGGCTCACTGTACTAGTTTTACTATTCCTTGATCAGAATGAATGCTTGATGGAATACCATGATAGATTAGGCCTTGATAGTCTTTAAATTCACGAATGGTGATTTTGGCATAATCACTGAGTATAGGTAAGACAAATCCCTATTTATGGTAAGTATTCATATAAGAACAAAACGCTGCTCCTTTCATGATGAAAGCTGCCCCACATAATCAAACAGCCACCAGGTAGCAAGGCCTCAGTTTTGGTTATTACTGGCAGAGTGGGCACTATATTGGCCATAATCAAAATTACCCTGGTGAGTGGAAGTTCATGTTGCTGAGCCCATGCATAACCTCCTTTCCAGTCTCCATGACTGTTTTGTTCATGAACCTGACTAGTAGTGGCTAGGAAGAGAGAGATTGACTGGTATCCACAGAACAGCTCATTCTATACCCTTGAAGAATAAAATCCTTCTTTCATGAGGTTCTGGCGAGTATTTGCATGAAACACAAATGTATTTCAGGGTTTTAGGGTTTTTTTGCCCATTCAGATAAGTGTCTCCATATATCTTCCAGATTTCATTGTTAATCAGTTTTCTCTGACCAGCCAGCCACATTATGTGCTACAACATGTGAATCAGTATATAACTGGTCATCTCCTGTTTCTCCTCCCAAGCAAAATGGTAAAGGTGTACTGCTTAAAGTTCTCCCCACTGGGAGGATTTTCCTCCCCACATTCTTGAGTGATCTCTCGAGAGTGCTGTAATGCTGCAGCTGTCCACTTCTGGGTGGTATCTATCTGCCTGTCTTACAGAACCATCTGTAAACCAAGCCTTAGTCTTGTCCTCTACCAACTGATCACTAAGTACAGATGGGGAGAGAAAAAGCCATGTAGCAGGAGTAGGGACTGTGAGCATGTGTGCCACTTCTCTAGGTAACTTGTGCCTTCAGGGCCCGATCATGTATATATCACTTCCATTTGATGATGGAGCCTTGCTGTGTACACCCAACTTTGAGATTTGGTGGGTCAGATAATATCCAGTTCATGCTAGCCCAGGTAAGCTGATAATTTGGTGGCCTATGTTTAAAGACTTAGTTTCTAGTAATGCCCAGTAGCAGATAGGCCAAGAGCTGTTTCTCTAGAGGAGAGTAGTTATCTACAGATAGTGGCAGGACCTTGCTCCCAAATCCTAGAGACATGTACTGCACTTCAATTATAGAGACCTGTCAGAAGCTCTAAACAGCATCTCTGGTGTGCCCTGGTGGTTTAGTAGTTAAGTCCACCACCTCTGACCAGCACAAACCACATGCATCCCAAGCACAATGGTTCATGTATGCTTGTGTGGGGGAACAACCAAGATGAACAAATAAATACTTCCTCCTCCTCTTTCTTCCCACCTGCCTATTTGCCTTCATTTCTGCCTGTACCTTTCCTTTAAAAACAAGCAGAGCCATCATCCCTCTCTGTCATTGACTTCAAGAACCATTAGGTTTATTGAATCATGTGGCCCAAGTGGCAGAGCATGGTGCACAGCAGCCTGGACCTCTTGGAAAGTCTTCTTGTCATTCCACACTAGCAGCTTTCCATGTCACTCGGTAGGTAGGCCAGAGTAACACACCCAGGTAAGGAATATGTTGCCTTCAAAATCCAAAAAGGCCCACAAGCATTGTTCCTCTTTCTTGGTTGTAGGAGGGCCAGAGACAACAACTTATCCTTCATCTTAGTAGGGGTATTCAACATATCCCATACTACTGGCCCTCTAGAAATTCCACAGCAGTAGAAGGCCCCTCAATTTTAGTCCCATTTACTTCCCTACCCAGGAACTTCCTACCAGTAAGTCTGGAGTAGTTACTCTTCCTTGCTTATGTCCAGTCAGTATAATGTGATTGAAATAATAGGCCAGTAATCTCTGAATGGGAAAGGTGATCAAGATTTCTGCGAACTAATTTTATGACATAGGGCTAAAGAGCAGATAATATCCTTAAGGTAGGACAGTGAAGGTATATTGCTGACCTTGCCAACAGGCAATCTGTTTTTTGGTGCGTTTTAAGGACAGGCATGGAAAAAAAGTAACTTGTCAGATCCATAACTGCCTGCTAGGTACCAGGGAGTGTTAGTAATTGGCTGAAGCAACGAAACCACATCTGGTAGAGTAGCTACAATTGGCATCACTATCTGGCTGTAAGCCCACAGTAATCTTGTTCTCTAAGATCCCTCTGTCGTCTGCACAGGCCATATAGAGTTGAATGAGGACCTGGTAAGAATCATCACCATAACATCTTTCAAGTCCTTGATGGTGTGCCCTCCATTACTGCATTTTGGTATTATGTTTTCCAAGGTAGAGGCAGTGCTAAAGGCATCCACTTGGCCTTTCTCACTATAATAGCCCTAAGTCCCGGTCAGGAAATCAATATGGGGATTCCACCAGCTGCTAAGTATGTCGTTCCAGTTACGCACTCTCAAACTAGAACAATCACCACAAGATGGGCTCGAGGGCCCACTGGCTCCACTGTGAGACACAGTTGAGCTAAAACTCCATTTGACCATTTGACCCCCCCACCTCCATAAGCCTCTACACTGGTGGGCTACATTGATACTTGGGTCTCCTGCAATTCATGTCAGGTTAAAACCCATGTCCAGTCATCTCCAAAAGGTCAGACTTTTCTGCAGTGTCCAGATCTCTGGTAAAAGACCTTATGTCCTTTGGGGGAAGGGTAGAAGAAAAATTATGTATGTTTACCAGTGTACCAGGGTCCTTCTTCCAGGGGACCTGACCTCCCTTTCATTCAAGGGGTTACGGACCTATAAACTAAAGTCTGGTAGTTAATTTAGGGTTCTTATTCTCTGAGTTAGACTTTTGTTCACTTGCCTTAAAAGTTCTATGCTGGTGCGCCCTGGTTGAGTAACAGTTAGGTCAGTCGCCTCCAAGAGAGCACAAGCCCATATATCCCTGGCTTCAAGTCCTGGGACTGGGGGGAAACAACCAGTGCAAACAGCTAAAATGACAAGAAAAGAAAATGCTGCTTCTTCTCTTCCTGCCTGCCTGCCTGCTTGCCTTCATTCTTGCCTGCAGCTTTCCTTTAAAAAAATTAAATTAAATTCTATGCTTCTACATATCAAGTAAGAATTTAGGGGGCTTCCTGTCTATTTCATTTCTAGGAACACCCTGATTGGTCTGCCTGAATCATAGGTCTATGTGGAGTCAGATTGTTCTGACTGCTACTTTGACTCTTGTTCATTATGGTAATAATGCGCATTTTCCCTTTGATAGCTGGGTAACTCTTAGCTCCTGGCACCAGGGAGTCCAATTACTCCCATTATACTGAGGTTTCCAGTTAATTGACTGCAGCTCCTACTATAGGTTTGATCAGTAAAAGAGGGGGATCATAGCTCTTTAATGATGCTAGGACTCCTGGCGCAAATTCCTCATAGTTCTGGTAAAAGGTGTATCTTTAGACACTCCCATTGTGGGGGAGTAAGTCTTAAATGACAGATTGACTTAAACATTTCAATCTGAATAAGTCTTTGAATCCCTGCCTTTAGATTAAATGAAGGCATGTCAGCATTTCCATTTATGTGGTGCTTGAGCTAAGAATTCAAAACCCTGAGCTCATTTTCTTTTAACCATTTTGTCCAACAACATTAGGAACAACCAACTAATGTCATTCTTTGCTAATTTTGGAAAAATGTTCAAAATTATCAAAGTCATCTAGCTCCATACTTCTTAAAAGGGGTTAAGAATATCCAGTGTACATGTTTAGCATAAATAGTTCACACCATGGGTATTAGTACTTTCTTTACTACTGGATATAGAATCATTAGCAGCCTCAAATCTAATCAGATTAGGGAGCCAATTCCAGAACCCTACAACCAAGTCAGAAAATACATCCTTGAAATTCTGCTCCTCTTTGGTGCCAGAATCAGTATTGGTCAGTGTTTTCCAGAGAAACAGAATCTGCCTACCTATGTACCTACCAACCATCTATCTAATGGAAATGTATTATGGATAACTGACTCACACAGTTAATGGAGGCTGATCTGCCATTTGTAGTGTGGAGATCTCAGAAAGTTAGTGGTGTGATTCAGTTGGAGTCAAAGCCTGAGAACCAGGAGACCCCATGATGTAAATCCTAGTCTAGGGGCAGGAGAGTAAGAGATGTCCCAGCTCTAGCAGTTGGTTAGGAAAAGAGACAGATTCTCCCTTCCTCTACCTTTTGTTGTAGTCAAATCCTTAACTGATTGGATAATGCTGACCTACTTTGAGGGGGAGGGCAGTCTTCATGAGTTCACTGATTTGAATGCTAATCTCATTGAGAAAGTCCTCTATAGATACACCCAGACACACAATGGCTAATTTGGACCATCCTTGGCCAGTCAGTTGACCCCTAAAATTAACCACAGAGTGGGCAGCAGATTGAGATAAAAGGAAAGGTTAGGTGTGAGGAAAATTAAAGATCAAATCCCTGAGTTGTTGGTAAGGTGCATATTGAAAGGTAAGAAAAGGGAAATACTGACCTTTCTCTGGTGACTAAAAGGATGATGTAGTGAAGAAAAATAGAAATGTAAATTTGTTTTGGTCAACAGATATGTTACACAGTTCTTCTAGACATTGGGGACTAGTGTCAATCAAGACAAATAAAATCAGTTCTTGTGGAGCTTACATTCCTTGGTGGGGAGTTAGACAAGCAGACAAGAAAATAAAGCATCTGCAAATGTCCTAAGGCAAAACAAGTCTGACAATTCTCTTCGCCTAGATCTTTGGTTGCTAAATGTAAGAGTCCTTCAGAATCACCCAGAGAGTTTACTGAAATGCGTGTATGGCCCAGCCCTCAAGTTTCTGAGTCAGCGAGTCCGAAGTAGAGCCCAATAATGTATATTTCTAACAAGTTGTTAGGTGATGCTGAAATTGCTCTCCAGGAGCCACATTGGGAAAAACTCTGACTCTTGAGTTTTATCACCCTTGGCTTCTTGACATTCTTATTTCTTCTTAGAAATCATCTCACAATGGCCTTACCCCAACCACCAAATCTAAAGTGGCTCCACCAAGTTTTCTTTATTACAGCACTTTCATTGTTTGAATCTGAATAGATACACTTGTATAGAAAAAATAGTGGCATCTCAGAGGTTAAGATTTCTGGGATTGGGCGTGCCCTGGTGGAATAGTGCTTGGGCACAGTTCACAAACATCTCAAGGTCGTCCCAGGTTCGTGTCCTGGGACCTGTGGAAACAGCCAAGATGAACAACTAAAACTAAATAAAATGCTTATTTCTCCTCCCTGCCTGTCTGCCTCTACTTACCTTCTTTCCTACCTGTACCTTTCATTTAAAAAACAAAAGCTTTCTGGTATGGAAGAGTAATAACTAGCATTTATTGGGAACCTACCATATTCCAAGCACTGTTAAAATTTTTCACGTGTTTATCTCATTTAACTTTCACAATTCTTGAGATATCTGTTATTGCTAGCCTATGACAGACAAGAAAACTCTAGCAGAGAGCTAACTTGTCCACGGTTACACTGCTAGTAGTACACTCATGAAGTGTGACTTCAGAGACTGCTCTTAGTTATAAGCTTTTCTGACTCTCAGGGAAAATTTTTGGGGCCTAGACTAATGTAGAATAGGCAGATTAAAAGTCAGAAAGGATTTTTTTGTTTTGTTTTGATTTTTTTTAAGGAAAGGTGCCAGGTGCACCCTGGTGGAGTAGCGAGCTGTTAAGTTAACAGCATCTGAAGAACACAAGTCATATACCCCTGGGTTTGAGTCCTTGGTCCCAGGGGAAACAGCCAGTGTGACTAACTAAATGCAAAGAAATGAAAATACGAAAAATGCCTCCACTGCCGCCCCCCCCCAAAAAAAAAAAAAAAAAAAAAACAAGCAGGAAAGATGCAGGCCAAGTAGGCAGGCAGGCAGAAAGATAAAGGAGGAGGAAGCATTTTTATTTTTATTTAGTTGTTCACACTGGTTGGTCACACACACACACACACACACACACACACACACACACACACACACCCACCCAGGAGTATGTGGCTTGCTCCTTTGAAGACGATTGACCTAACTGCTGCCCAACGAGGGTGTGCCAGAATGGGGTTTCTTGACGGGAGACTTTGAAAAAGGATGTTGAGTCTCTATAGACTTAACATTCATTCTAGAAGGTTATTCCTTCAGTTATTTAAAAAATTATAATTATTTTCCCACAGCATACTTTTGCTAAAAGTCTTTGGGAGAAAAGCAAAATTTTTTTTTTTTCCTGAAAACTTACGTACATGGAATTAGAGCAGATGGAATGGTAGCCATAGGTGTGGGAATTTCAAAGATGTTTACTAAGCACCTCTTAGGTACTAAACACTATTCTTGGAGCTTGAGGTATATTCATGAACAAAACCAAGACCCCTACCCTGGTGGTGCGAGGCCGGTGGTAACTATAAACATTACTTTGTAAAATGAGTATGTTGGAGATGTGATACAATGAAAAGAAAAGCAGAGTAAAGAAAGACAGAAAGTAGATGGTAAAGGCATTTGCAGATTTAAACAGTGCAAACTAGGCAGGCTTATTGAAGTAGTGATACTTGTACAAGGGCTTAAAGATGACAATCTTTTGAAATAAAAGATACACTTTACATTGTGAAACAGGTTACTTCAATATGTGGTTTTTGGTTGTTGTTTTTTTACCACTAGTTTAAATGAGACTACACATTTTACAAAACACACTGTTGAGTCCTTTGCTAAACTTTATCTTATTTCTTTATTGCTATTATTGCAAATTTAAATTTTAGCAAAATGCTAGATGACTTCTTACCGGGTTGGTGCTCACATATAATTTCCTAATTTTCACTCAGACCAATCTACCTAGGCCTTTCCAGTCTAGGCCATTTTGTAATCAATTCTCTTTTGTTTTTGGTCAAAAGGCAGCATTTGTTAATCACTGTGCTCGCTGTATGTGAATATGTGTAGGGATGTTGCATAATAGGAAGAGGTAAATGGGAGGATATGGGCCTGGTTTTAGCATATTATTTTCCTTAGTTTTTTTACAGAACCATGACCACATTCTGCTTTTCCCTTTTCATTGTTCCTTGAATGGCAGCAGGAATGCTCTTATCTTAGGGTCCTTGGACCATTTCCTCTGCTGGGAGAATCTTCCCTCAGAAAATCTGTAGTGACTTTCTGCTGTACTTCATTCAGTTCAAAATGTCACATAGTTTCATGTATCCTTAATGGAATGATATTAGCCCCTCTTCCACCAATCAGTTGTATAATCTAATATCTTGCTTTCAGTTTTTTCATAGCAGTTATCAATCCTTGATATCAAATATTTTGTCTGCTTTTATTTATTATTGATCCTGTCCACTAACCTGGGTGTTTGACAGAATTTGAGCTACTTGGTTTTTTCGCCCCCACTGCATATCTTTCATATAGTAAGTGTTCAATAAGTAAAGAATATATTTAGCTACGCCCTGGAGGGCACATGCCACATACATCCCAAGGTCCCAGGTTCATGTCCTGAGGCTGGTGGGGAACAACCAAGATGCACAACTAAATGCAATAAAGGACATCTTCCTCCCCTCTAAACAAACGTATGTATGTATGTATGTATATATGTATGTATGTATGTGTTTACATACACACATATACTAAATGCTAGAGTATTTTCTGCTTTAATCTAATGTGCAGAATTTAAATTTGTCCTCTGTAAATTTAAGATGCATTAGGGATTCTGATCATGTAGCCAGTCCTGTGTTAGTAAGCTGATAAACATGTATGGGGTATAACTGAAAATAAAACAATGAAAATCTCATACTATTTAATGCCACCTTCTCATTACTGTGTGATCACTAATCCTGTTTCAATATCTGGAGACCAGATTTGTCTGACCCAGTGAAGCATGGCAAAAATGGAAACGTGGATAGGCTAAAATACTTTTGTTTAGACCTGCTTAAATTAGATGGCTTAACACTTTAGAACATTTCTCAATGAACAAACTTTAAGATGATCATTACTCTCGGTAAAGTAACTAGTACTCTCCTCATTTAACAGACACTAAGCTATTTAAGTCAGACTTAGATTTAACCAAAGCTCACAAACGGTCTAATGGGGTGTTGCTGAAATAAACGTGTGAATTATTTGGAAGGATGGTATCTAAATAGAACTCTGCCTAAACAACAAACAAAGCAGTACTAGAGAGGACCTTTTGTTGTTGGTTTATATCTTTGTATTAATTTTTTTTAAACGAGCAAGTTTTGGCTGTATTTTGATCTTTAGCAGGCTAATGATTAGAATTATTTCCAACTTATAAGGGGTGTGTGTGTGGACTGTACTCCTTCACAGGCGGTTGACCTAACTGCTACATCACCAGGGCGCACCAAAATTTCTTTCCTGAGTTCTCAGAAGGAATATTCATTTGCCCTCTTTTTAGTGTCTCTCAATATCTCTTATGAACACCTCACTTAAAAAAAATTTTTTTAAAGGAAAGGTGCAGGCAGAAATGAAAGTACTAGGGAAGGCAGGCAGAGAGAAGAGGAAGAAGCATTTTATTTACTTGTTCCTCTTGGTCCTTACCCTCCCTCCAGGGTGTATGGATTATACTGGCCTCCGGCTACAGACTTAACCATTCAACCACAAGAGCACACTACCTCACTTTAAGCTTAATGCATTCAAAATCAGATTCTTCCGAATCGCTCAGGCTTGTGAGTGGTTCATGACTCCTCCAACTTCCTGCTCAAATCACTGTTGGCCAAATCTGTTGATTCCTTTTTTTTTTAAACCCAGTCCCAGGTCCATAACCTGGGTCCTTTAACTTTACGTGTCCTACACCTTAGCCACCTCTTGAACCACAAGGTTTGCTGTCAATTCTAATTTTTAAGAGTTCTCAAATGTCTTAACTACTGCTGCTGTTTTGTTCTTAAGTTTTTTAACCTGGATTTTTGTAGTAGGGTCATGGCCTTCCTGCTCTCAGGTTTGTTCTGTTTTCACAGTGCTTCTCAGATTCTCTAAGACAGTGATTCTCTACAGTCAGTATTACTGGTAGAATTTACTTACGAGCTTTTTCAGAGTCATTTATGAGGTCAGAATACTCATAGTGTTTGAAAAAAGCACCATCATGGTGATGAGCATCTTCGTTTAAAAACATTCTTTTTTAAATACAGATTTAATAATTTAACTGATTAAATTCTTTATAGGCTCTTGATTCCCTTGAAGATAAAAATTTGATATCCTTTTTCTGGTATATAATTTTCTATTAACTGGTTATTGTCTGACTCATAACACCACCTCCCCACGATGCAACCCATGAGTAATTATACAGGTCTGCAAATGTACCATCTTTTTCGCCTTTCCAGATCTTTAAATTCTGTATTTTTTTTCTTCTTGAAATAGTCGTCTTATTTTCCCTTGAATAATTTCTCTTCCTTTCAATAACTCTATTATTTCCTGGAGATAAGCGTTCTGATACAATGTTGTTTATTTATTTACTTGTGCCTTTTTATTTCTGTGTCTTCCAGTGACTAGCATAATATTTGGCAGTCTATAAATGTCGGTTGTATAAGGGCAGACATCATCTTTAGGTGCATGATAATAGCATTGATTGAATTATTGTATACCCAATACTATGCTAAATACTATAGTTATATACTTTTATATGTAGCAATGTATATAATTTGTATATAGCTATATATATGTATATGCTTTATCATTTACTCTCATAGCAACCGTGTGAATGTGGGTGTTACTATTATTCATATTATGAAGACTTTTTAAAGTTCAGAATTGAATTTGAATCTTGTGGCCTATTTGCACAGCCTGTGTCATTTATTATCAGCAGTTAGTTGTTTCAAAGTTCATTAATTTATTTTTACAGTCACAAGTAAATCCTTAACAAGGGTTAATTATTCTTAAGCTTCATGTTTTTGTTTTTAATGCTCAGGCTGTGATTAGCTAAATAAAATTAACATAAAATATTTGGCATTTTGGTATGAATGGAAAGATAGCTAGAGTTCACAAAAGTTAATTCTGAGTATTTTCACTCTACTTGATTTTGAAGATAGATTTTATACTAAAACTGTGGTAGACAAAGTAAAAATATTTAGCTCAATTCAGAATATTAGAAATACAAAGAACATTGAGCTTCATAAATAGTAAAATTAGGACTTTATAAGATTATGTGCTTTATTGAAAGTCTTAAAGATTATTTGCAGAATAGGAACTGGAATCTGGGACTCACAAATTTCCAGTCCAGTGTTCTTAAAAGTTGATATAGCTAAGACTAAAACAGTGTTTTCAAAGCTTAAGAAAATTCTGTTTTTATTATGTTAAAAATTTCCCCCCCAGTGGCTAAATTCTTTAGTACAGAGAAGAAGAAAATGATACGACTGCTTAAGGCAGATCATTCAGTACTTAAGTAACTTATTACTTGTGTGCAAGTACTGACTTGTTTAACTGGGATTTAACATATTTTGTGGAACTTTTGCTAATTGATTTTTCAACTTGGAATGTTTATTATTTAAGTATTATGGATATGAGTAGGCTACCCAAGGAATAGGATTATATACATTATTAATGTCTAAATATAATAAGCCCTAATATAGGGTATCCTGCAAAGACAGAAATAGAGAGACCAATCAGGAGGTATGATCATTCTTTGCCTTTAAAGAAATTAGTGGCATTAGCATGGATTTATAAGAAACAAAATAAAACAAAACCCCTAACAACTGATATTTACAAATTATCTTGACCATTATTTTAACTCTTTAGTTTTGTTCAGGTTTGACATGACTTACAGTTTTTTTTGAATGTAGACTATGTTTTTGAGAAAGGTTTTAGATCTACATAGAAATGAAGACGCTATACAGGATTCTAATGTATCCCCTCACCAGATTTCTCTTATTCTTTTCTTTCATTTTATGGTACATGTTTTACAATTACTGAGCCATTATTGATATATCATTATCAATCAACTAAAGTATATAGTTTATTCAGATTTCCTTTATGTTTACTTTGTTTTTTTTCTTTTTCTACAGGGATACCATGATATATTTATTTGCCTTATTTTAATAGACATCTTGGTTCTGACAGTATATCAGGCTTACCTTGTTTTTGAGAATCTTTACAGTTTTGAGAGAAGTACTGGTCAAGTATTTGTAGAATGTTCCCTCTATTGGAATTTGCCTATTTTTTCTCATGATCAGATTAGAATTACGGGTTTTTCAGAGGAAACACAGAGGTAAAGTGTTGTTTTCATCACATCATTATCAAGGGTACATTTTCTCAATCTGGTTTATTGCTGTTGATACTGAGCTTTATCCCCTGGCTGAGGTAGTGCTTATTAGGTTTCTCCACTGTCATGTTACTCTCCCCACCACTTCCCTTTGTATGGTCTCAGTGTGTATAGCATCTTTAAAGTGTGTGTGTGTCGGGGGGTGTTTATGATTCATCTCCTTGAGGGTAAATTATTCAGGATTCTTTGAGGGAGATTTCTGACTTCTCTGTTCATTTATTTATTTAATCATTTAATAATAAGGGCTCATGGGTACGTATTTTGTACTTGGGGTTGTAATCCAATACTACTAAATTTATTTGCTTAAAATGTTACAGCTTTCACCATTGGTAGCTCTTGTGTCCATTCGGCATATTCCTGTAAGTGCAGCATTTTTCCACCTTGTTTGTGTTTGCTTGCTTCCTTTTTTTTCCAAGAACATTTCCTTACTTCCTGGCATTATAACATGCTCCAGGCTCATCCTGCATATTTCCTGCCCCATTACTAAAATCAGTCAGTTTTTCTAGACAGTGTGGTTCCTTCTTCTTGTTGAATAGTGTTAAGAATTAAGAACTGGGCCCTAGATGTTCTCTCTGCTAGTGGGGTGTCATTCTTTCTAGTGTCAACAAATGAGAGTAAAGTTGTAGATTTTTTAGATTGTTTTAATATAAAGCATGGTTGCTATGATAATTTGAGAAACACATACAATGGTAGGAATATTTGAAAATAATAAATGAAATTTATTTTTTAAATAATTTCAAATTACGCTTAAAATGAGTAGCGAAAGGATGAAATTGGATTCCTCACACTAGTAAACAAAAATTAGTTCAAAATGGGTCATAAGCTTAAATATGAAAGATAAATTTTTTTTAATTCTTAAGAGCAAGCATAGATATAAATCTTCAGGACCAGGACCAAGTAAAAATTATTAAAAAAAAAAAAAGTGAACATAAAAATTTAAAACTTTTGAACTGCAAATGATAGCATCAAGAAGGTGAAAAGATAACCTACAAAATAGGGAATGATGTTTAAAAATCACGTGTGTATCAGAGATTTGTATCTAGAATATATAAAGAACTCTTATACTTCAATAATAGAAAAAAACAAATTTAAAATGGGAAAAAGATTTTACTAAACATTTGTTCAAAGAAGATGTACTAATCATCAGTAAAATATGTAAAGATGCTCTACCTCATTAGGTAAATGTAAATTAAAACTTTAATGAAATAGCTCGCCCTGGTGGAGCAGTGGTTGGGTCAATTGCCTCTGAAAGACACAGGCCACATACCCCTGGGTCAAGTCCTTGGCATGGGAGTAACAGCCAGTGTGAACAACTAAATAAAAAATGAAGTGTTCTTCCTCCTCTCTCTTCCTACCTGCCTGCTACTGCCTTCATTTCTGCCTGCACCTTTCCTTTAAAAACAAAATGAAACAAAACAAAACTACAATGAGATACCACTTCACACCTTACCAGGATGGCTATTACTGTAAAAACATGGGCAATAAAATATACCTGTGAAAATGTTGAGAAATTTTGACTGTTAAATGTAACTGGTGGGAATATTAACATAGTACAACTATTTTGGAAAACCATTTGGCCATTCCTCAAGATGTTAAACCTGGAGCTGTCATGTAGCCCAGCAATTTCACTCCTCTTCTATATAACGAATAGACATAAACACACATCCACACCAAAACCTGTGCATGAATGTTGACAGCAGCATATTCATAATAGCCAGAAAGTGGAAACCATCCAAATGTCTATCAACTGATGAATGACTAAACAAATGTGGTATATCTATACAATGAAATATTTTTCAGCCATAAAATGGAATGAAGTACTGATATATCCATGTGGTAGGTAACATGGAAGAAGCTTGGAAACATGTTAAGTGGAAAAAAAGGGCCAAAAAAGGCCACAAATAGTATGGTTCCATTGATAAAAAATGTTTTGACTAGACAAATCCATAGAAACAGAAAATAGAGTAGGCGATTGCCCAGGGCTGTGTAGAGGATACCAACTGGTACCTTATTTTTCAGGTGATGAAAATATTCTGTAATTAGATTATGATGATGTTACACAACTGAATATTCTAAAAAGTACTGTTTTGTACACTTTAAAAGGGTGACTTTTATGGTATGTGAATTGTATATAAATAAAGTTATTAAAAGTTAGAATAAGATAAAAATGGGATATGAATAAATTTAACAAAATACATTCAAGAATTGTACATTAAACACTACAGAGGGTTGCTGAGAGTAATTAAAAACCTAAATAAATAGATAATGGAATAGAATCATGGATCAGAAGACTCGATACTTTTTAAGATGGTATTTTTTCCCAATTTGGTATAAAGAGATTTAATGCAATGTTTTGTAGAAATTGACACACTGACTCTAAAATTTATGTGGTAATACCTAATGTAGCCAAAATAATTTTGAAAAAGAAAAGAACTGGAAGATTTGTACAAACTAAATTCAAGACTTTGAATAGGTTACATTTATGAAGACTTTGTGTTACTGACCTAAGAATAGACACTGATGAGTGTACAGAATAGTTAGTTAAGAATAGAATTGCAAATATATTGCCAATTGATTTTTGACAGACCCAGGACAATTCAGTACTTAGTGATAAGTAGGTAAAAATAATCTTTTTAATATATAGTACTAGTACAATTGCATATCCAAGTCTTTTTTTTAATAAGTTGATTGCAAGACTTATTCACAACATGTGTAAAAAAAATTTTTAATGAATCACAGACCTAAATGGAAAAATTGGGAATTTTCTGAAATTTCTAAAAGAAAACATAGGATAGACAAAGATTCTTAACTATAGCACCAGAAGTATGATTCAGAAGACTGTGATGAGATCAAAAGCTACATATTGGAGGAAAATATTTACAAAACACATATCTGATCAAGAATTTGATTCCAAAATATATAGGTAATCCCTAAAACTCATTTTTTAAAAACCCAGTAAAATGGGGGAAAGATTTGAGTACTGTATGAAAGATGAGCAAATGATGCTCAACACTTAGTTATTAAGGAAGTACAAAGCAAAACTAGTGAGAAGCCTCTACCCCAATTAGAATGGCTGAAATTTAAGAAAAGAAACAACTTACAAATTAAATTGATAATACTTAACTGCCAATGAAGATGCAGAGCAACTAGATCAGTCATGCATTATGTATGGAATGCAAAGTAGTACAGCTTCTTTGGAAAGCAGTTTCTCTAAATATATATAACTCAGTCATTCCCCTTCCAGGTATTTACTCAAGTGAAAAGAAAACTGGTGTTCACACAAAAATTATGCATGTATTTATAGCAGCTTTATTCATAATTGTGCTAAGCAGGAAAGAGCCCTAATGTCTTTTAACTGATTTAGGAAATTTAAAAGCATCAGTAACCTTTAGTAGATTCATATAGTGGAATACTGCTCAACAGCAAAAAAGGAGTAAATTATTGATATAAGTAATAACATGAATGAATTTCAGAGGTATGAAGCTAAGTGAAAGAAACAAACCAAAAAACTACATATTAAATAATTCTATTTATTTTGACATTTTGGAAGAAGAAAAACTACTGTGACAAAAAATAGATTAGTGGTTGACTGGACATGAGAGGTGGTGGGAGGGGTTTATGACAAAGGAGGATGGGAGAATCGTGCTGATGGAGCCGTTCTTTCTGTTGATTTTTGTAGTACATTTGTCCAAATTCACCAACCTGTACTGGGTGAATTTTATTGCAAGCAAGTTATACCTTTGTTTTTAAGGAAGTTAAAAATAATAACCTTGATGTTTTTCTCATGCACAAAGGTAATCTCAAAATGATTCGTAGACATAAAAGCTAGTACTTCAAAACTTATAGAAGAAAACCTAGGAGAATGTATTTGTGACCTTGGGCTTGACTAAGACTTATTAGGACACAGCAAGCACTGGTTATAAAAGAAAAAAAATAATTGGTGATTCAGGTTGGTCAGAAATTCAAATCTTGGTCCTCAAACTCAGAAGCAGAGAGTGGGATGTTGGTTGCCATGGGCTGGAGGGAGGGATAAATGACGAGCTGTTGTTCAGCAGATTTGAATGTCTCAGTTGAGCAAGCTGAGTAAGTTCTAGCGGTCTAACTAGTTGCGCCTCTAGTTAACAATGTTGTATTATACACTGAAAACATTTGTTAAGTGTGCTGTTACTACAATTAAATTAATTAAAACTCTTTAATGACACTGGAAAATGAAAAGGCAAGCCAGCAGACTGGGAGAAATCAATAATACAAAAAGTGTGAATCCAGAATATTTAAAAAATAAATGTTAGAACTCAACAAGATAGCTAACAACCCACTTTTTTGTTGTTGTTGTTGTTTTAAAGGGCAAAAGATTTGAATAAACTGTACAGGAGACCCTGAAAGATTAACCTATATGCGTATAAAAAGATGCTTCTCATCACTTGTTATTAGGGGAAATTAAGCCACAATGAAATACTGTATCTGTGTAGAGTGGCTGAATTGAGATTGAAAAGATCAAGTACTAACAAGGATGTAAAGCAAATGGAATGTTAATTCATTAATGATGGTCATATAAACTGGTATATGAACCTATCTTATGACCCTTCTAGATATTTAACTTAGAGAAATAAAAACATATCTACAAAAGACTTGTATATAAATATTCATGGTTGTTTTATTCATAGTAGCCTCTAACTAGAAATAATCCAAATGTCCATCAGGAAATCAATGAATAAACATTTTGTAATAGATCCATGCAATCCTTATATCTAATTAACAGCATAGCCATATGAAGAACAATTAATTTGCTTACTTTTGAATCAGTATTCGTATTGCATAACCTTAAGTGAGATATAATCTTAGAACAAAGAATACTGTGAAAAAATATTGACTTAGTTTTCGGTAGAGTGTGTATTAATATTTTCAGATGAACCTAGTGAGTAAATATATTGATGTAGTTGTGAATTCCAACTGTAGGAAAGGGGAGATCCTTATGTGAACTGGGGGAAAATGAAGGAAAAAAAAGTATATTTGAATTAGGGTTGTCATATGCATTTGTGATTTTAAAAAGGATATCCTAGCTCTGTCCACCAAAAGAACCTAGAAGCAATGACAGTCCGGGCATTGAGTACAGCTGACAACCCACATCTTAAAGGAATCCTTGTAGAAATGACTAATTTCAGATCTGCCTCAGAGAAAATAACAAGATGATCCGAAATATCTTTTACTAGAAGGTAAGGATGTATTTAATCATGAAAGAAAACAAATCAAAAGGACGCAGACCTGAAGGGACAAATGAAACATCAAGAGACTACAGTGACAGATATTTTTTAGTATATATGCATTTTTGAAATATATATTAAAGTATTCTGGTATATAAACTATATACACAAGACAGAAAAGAGAAAAAGGAAAAAAAGAAGCCCATTTTTATTTCACAGAAGAATGCCAACTTTTAGCTAGTGAAAAAATGCAGTTAGAAAATTATCTTCAACCATCTGTAGTATAATAATTAAAGATCATAAAGTGGGTGATGTAAAAAACCATTGGATATCAGGAACAAGATTAAAAATTTACACTGTCTTAAAGTCACGCATCACAAGTGCACACTAATCTCACAGGAGAAAATAACTACATGGATTGATGTGGCAGATAGCACCAAAAACCACTGCAAACTTGGCGTCACCAGAATCGAGACAGACTGACTCAGTGTGCCTCCTCATATGATGTGATAAGTATACAACACACAAATACTTCTCGTGAGGGGACAATCAGACAGATTCTGAATTTGCAGTAGCCTATAATACATTTGATCGAATTCTTAAAAAGTGTTAAGAAATGAAGACAAAAGGAATCTGAGGCTAGGGGCAGGGTAGAAACATTGTGCTAAATTTAAACACACATAACAAAATGCAGCTCTTGAATTTTGATTGTAAAGAAAGTGCCAAAGAATCCCAAATATTTTGGCAACAGTTGGAGAAAATGCAATATGACTCCTGTATTACATGCTTTTTATTGACTTATTCTTCATTTTCTTGAAGTCTGAAAATGATATTTTGTTATATAAGAGAATGACCTGATTCCTAAAAGAAAGAACTGAAATATTTAAGGATGTAGTGTCATCCTTGACCCTTGAAAGTTATTTTCAAGTGGCTTAATTGTGTGCGCGCGTGTGTGTAGAGAAAGATAAAACAAATTTAATGAAATGTAATGTTAGTAGTAGTTGAACCTTAAGTGACAGCTATGGGTATTGTACTATTACAATTTTCTGTTTAAAATATTCAAAATAAAAATTAAGGGGAGGAAAAATATGTTGTTCTGAATTACTGTCAAAATCTTTGAGGCTGAAAATTTCTAGGTGAGTTATGGGGACATAGTGTTAATTATTAACTTATTTGAATTATCTGATACTTCTTTGAATGTTAGGATTAGAAGAATCATAGAGATTATTTTGACGAGTCCCTTTTTCATAGCCAGGAAGAAATTAGTCCAACAGGAATTGAGGCATTTATTGAAATCACGCTGGATGCCAGTAGTAGAGCTTGGACAATGAATTAAGCTCTCCTGTTTTCCAGAGTATTGCTCTTCCTACTGTACTGTGTTACTGCTTCCAGTAAAAGGACTCTGTTGGAGGTCAAGTTGAATTAAAGAAAACAACTAGGTATTTTTCTTCCGAGTGTATCATCATTGCCTTTCCTCCATTTTGACAAAGTTGTCAGACTCTTCTGTCTACTGATCTATATAAGTCAAGTATTTAGTAAGAAACTTCTACTTTTGATAGTTGCTCTACTAGAAATTTTTTATAATATGATTCGGGCTGTGTGGTTTTAGTCACTGACTTTTTTAATTATCCTCCAGTTTAAGCTATGAAGAAGGACATCCGTCACACTCTGCAACAGATCTCCTTCAGAGACAGGCTTTCGCAGCTCCTCATCAGCTTCCTGGATATGCTACCACACCTCAGCCTACTGGTAAAAATTCTCTTGTGAAATACACCACAGTTCTGTGTCCATTTAGTGACTATGAAAAAAATCCGTTTTAATATACCATATGTTAGGAAATGTTAAAATGAAAATACTGAAATTTTTGTCTTTTACTAGTGGAGAGTTATCTATGTAGTTGTATTTTTGTAGATTTTAAATTAAATTTGCCCAAGCAAATTAATATTTCAAATTGGTGTTAAAAGAGATTAGGGTTGTTAAACATTTGGCTTTAGTTTTTAAAGATTACTTTTTTGAAAGTACAATCAGAATACAATTTATATCAAAATATATTTTTACTTTCAACTGTAGGTCTTTCTGGAATATTCGATCCTAGCGTGAACAGTGCCAGCACTAACACTAAAGAATCTCCAGTGATGAACTTACTGTCTGCTGTCGAGCCCCGAGCTGCTCAGGCTGCTGCTTCAGGAACTACTCTTTCATCACAGTTCAGGGCTCCTTCCTGGCAGACAGGTGAGTCTTTGTTTTCATAACTTTTCAACCTAATAAAAATATACTTTCGATTGCTTTGTCATTAGGATAGTGTGACAGAATGATACACTGATTTGTCAGTGCACTTAAACCTAAAAGCCCAATTTTAAGGTGTACAAAATTCAAGAAATTATTATTGACAGAAATTCAGCTTTATTAGTCTTAGGAACAGATAAGTTGAAACTGAAGAAGGTAGATAATTATTAAATATAAGCTCTAGATACACAGTTATCATCTTAAATATTTACTTGTCTACTTTAGAAAAGTAAAGATTACATTTCTTTTTCTTGGCATGCCCTGGTTGAGGTGGGGAGAACAACCAAGATGAACAATTAAGTAAAATAAATATGTCTTCTTCCTCTCTCTTCCTGCCTGGCTGTACCTTTCCTTTAAAAAAAAAATTTCATTTGACTTTATTGAATAATTGACATGAAATTATATTTAATTTTTAATTAATTTTTGAAAGAAAGGTGTAGACAGGAATGAAGGTGAGTAGACAGGCAGGAAGTGAGAGGAGGATAAAGCACTTTATTTTATTCATTTGTTCATCACTGGTTATTTCCCCTGGCGCAGGTCTTGAACCTGGGACCTTGGGATGTTTGTAGACTGCTCGTAGTTTAAACCACTAGAACACCAGAGCATGCCGAGATTTAAAATTTACATCTTGGTGATTTGAGACATGTTTAATTAACACATCCATTGCTGCACATATTTATCTTTTGATGAAAAACCAGTCTTGGGACTCACTTTATTAGCATTATGTGAAGTTATCCTTAATGGACTGATTAAATCATTTTCATGAAAGTTATTGCAAGTTGATACATTGTGCCCATCTGTATGTGTGTACTTTTCTACTTTATTTTTCAATTGTTTATCCCCTCAAATTATTTGTATATATCTTATTATCAGAGTGATAGGAATGTTAGATTATTTTAAGTATTTTTTTCTTTTATTAGCGAATAAGATGGCAAAAAAACAGCCAAGAAAATAGTCTGTTACTCTGTGCACAGATCTTGACCACTTGAAAACAATGATCACTTTTCAAATGTCTTATAATAACTATTGTAGTAAGAAAAATACAATTATAAATTGTTTAAAAAATGCCATTGCATATTTGAGATATTCTTTTTTTTAAAAGAGGAAGAAAGGAAGAGAGGAGCAAGAAGCATTTTATTTATTTAGTTGTTCATTTTAGTTGTGTCATCAAACACACTACGCACACACATCCCAGGCCACAAACCCAGGACTTTGGGCTGTGTGTGGGCTGCTTCCCAGGCATGGGCTTAATACCTGAGCCACCTAGGTGTACCTGAGAAGATATTTTCGATAATACTTATACTAAATAGTATTTTATCATTTTGATATAAGTTCCATTAATTGAGCTTCTCAGTATGCCTTAGCAATGTTGTTTTTTTCTTCTGCTTCCAAAGAGAGAATTAATGTTATAGTGTGCAATAAAACAGAATATTAGAAATCACAGAAATTTCATTTTTGCTTCCTGGAATAACTTGTATAACCTAGAATTACTTGTATTTAGTAAAGGTTTTATACTCTAGTTCCTAAGATCATATTATGTATTCTTTATTCTTTTAAGTGTAAGTAAGATATGTTCTGTATTTATAATAGTGATAATTTTTTTGACATTTAATAAACAGAAGTGAGCAATGTTTTGCAAAGGGCCAGAGTATTTCCCCCCCCCCCCCGTTTTTCCAAAAATAAAAATAAAAATTTTGTGGAAGTTCATTGACAAAACATTTAAGCAACAAACAGGTATATAAAGTAGAAAGTAATAGTTCCTAACTACTCTCCCACTTTTTAAAGTGAAGGTAATTATTTGGTATTTACTCTTATTTGATACCTTATATATCTCAACATATATATCCACCTAAACAGTGCTTCTAACAGCAGTATTATATTAAGATTATCATAATTATTTGGCCAGTTCTCTATGAAGGACATTGAAGTTGTTTCTACTTAGTATTATATGCAGTAACTGGAATGAATATCTTGTACAAATATCTTTGTGTGTACTTATTTACATGGAATAATTTTGTAGAAGTAAGACTTTTAGATCACAAGGATATTCATATTTTTACTTTTGCTATATGCGGCAAGAATACTTACCTAAAATTTAATAATCGCTTTACCAGACTTTATTATAATCAGCCTTTTTTGATAAGGCATATATCTATTATGACTGGAAGTTATTTATAGGAATTCAGACTTGAAATGCAAGAGATTTTTTAAATGCATATATTTGGATTAAAAAAAACTTTGAAGTGTTAACCTTACATTTATCAAATTTGATGAAGATAATTTAGTTGTTTGTTTTTTTTTTAAAAAGGTGCAGGCAGGAATGAAAGCAAGGAGACAGGAAGGTAGAAAGAGAGAAGAGGAAGAAGCACTTTATTCATTTTATTTACTTGTTTATCTTGATTGTGTTCCCTGGCCCTTGGGTCTTGAACCAGGAACCTTGAAATGTATGCTTACTCTGCCTGGTGGACTAAACCACTAGGCCACAAGGGCACACTTAGTTTAAATTTTAATAATTTTAATGTGATACATGTTTTGGTTTATCCATTGATGTTTTGTCTTGGGATTTCAGATAAATTAATCACTAGCGATTATGTACATGTTTACTTATTTCTTAATTTTCAAATGGCCTTGTCTAACTACACACATACTCAAATTTATATAATAATTGAAGGTGTGAATTGCAAATACTTTTGTAACTTTGTCTCTAAGAAAGCTCGATATTTTGAAATGTAACAAATGCAGAAATTTGTCAGACTTGCAGTTTTTTAAGGAAAGGTACAGGCAGGAATGAAGATGAGTGACAGGCAGGCAGGAAGAGAAAGGAGGAAGAAACATTTATTTATTTTAGTTGTTCATCTTGATGAACAACTCCGCCCTCCGCCCCCACATCCCCCTGAATCTCGAACTTGAGTCCTTGGAATATATGTGGTCTGCATTCGGTGACCCTATCTGCTTGGTCCCCATGATACGCTGAGACTTTCAGTCTTAATGGGTTGAAGATTACGTAAGTTATATATGTCTCTACTATGAAAATGTATGTAAGTATTTGTGCTGTTACATAAAGATTCTTATGTTTTCTTTTCATAGGTATGCATTCCTCAGCAGCAACTGAGCTGTTTGTTACTGGACCTTTGCCAACCACTGGAACAATTCCACCCTCTGCCCTCTCTGCTTATCAGCACCCAACCACCTTCAGCAATAGAAATTTTGCTACCACCTCACCTTTGGTGCTTCAGGATTCAACTTTTAACACTACTTCAAATGGGATTTTAAATCCTCATGACCCTTTGCTGTCGATTAAGACTTCCCAGGGGACTGTTCCGACTGCTTTGGCATTTGAGCGCCTGGGAAATTCTGCATTAAGTAACAGCATACCACCTCAGTCTTCAACATATCGCTCAGCTCAAGAGTCTGCACCCCATCTGTTACAACCTCAATTTAGTTTGTTGCCTTCAGCACTTGGGGGAGCCCAACAATCTCCTCAAGCCTACAGTTCAACTCTCTTCACTAGTTCTACTGCTTCCATTGAAAGAGCTCTTCGAGAATGTAGTGTTATTAAACACCATCAGCGGCCTTCAGGTACTCAGTCTATTCAGGCACAACTGACTGATTCACAGCATTCCTTACATAGTTATCTATCAAATGCAAGTGTAGTTAATTTTCAGGAAACAACCAGGCAGTCATCTTTATCCTGTAGCCCAATTGGAGATTCTACTCAGGTGAGCAATGGAGGATTGCAACAGAAGACCTCCCAGGTCTCAGTGGGACTTGCTCAGTCTTATTCATCTGCAATTCCATCATCAGGGTATCTTCCTTCTACTACAGAAGTGAAAAGCTGTTCTACAAAACAACCACTGACATCAACTAAGACCCCCCAACCTCAAAGTGTAATTCCTCCTGTGCAAACACTAAGCTATTCCAAACCTTTGCATAACCAGAGTTCTGTAATATCGGGCCAAGCACAAATTTATTCAACAGCGCAGCTACCAAGCCTTTTATCAGTTAGTCAGTCCCAAAATTATGGTTTAGTACAGCCACATAATGTGCCATCTATTGTTCATTCAGAGGTTTATAGGTCTAGCAAAGTTGAGAAGTTGCCATCCTTATATAAAACATTGACTTTTTCTGGGTCATCTCAGACTCTAACTTCTGAAAGTCAGATACTTAATTATTCACCTAATCAGCAAGAGGCATTATCTTCCGTTACAAATGAGAATTACCCTGCTCAAACAAGAGCACTATCTTCAGTTAACCAGTCACAAAGTTATTCATCTGCTCACTCTCAGGGTTTATCACCAGTTAGTCAGACACAGGTTAGTTATTCATCTCAGTCATCACAAGTTTTGTCAGTTGTTAGTCCTTCAGAAAGCTATGCTTCAGGACAGTCCCTAACATTAACAGCCCCTTCTCTTTCTTATTCTTCTGCCTCTCGAGGTCAGAATTTGCCAGATTCTAGCCCAACTCAAAATTATATTTCTATGCATTCTTCTCAAAATGTTCAGACTCAAGGGTCTTCATCTCCCCAGTCCCAAAAATTTTTGCCTGCTGTCCAGTCGTCATCTTTTGTGTCCTCTACTCATTGTCAGACATTACAGAATAGTATACCTTCCCCTGATCCAAAGACTTATGCTGAAAGAAAACTTGACTCAAATGTGTATACATCTTCAAAGCAAGAAGAAAATTTTCCCATGCAAGAGTTACAGGTGTTACAGCCGCAAGTATCTCTTGAGTCATCAGCCCAAAGGCTATCTGATGCAGAAATTAATGCTCAAGAATTGGCTTATAAGGTGTCAAAGTCAGATGACAGGTATTCTCAGAGTGTAATCAGAAGTAATTCCTGTCTCGAAGATCAAGTTGTTGGGATTGCTTTACAGGGGTCAAAAAAAGAAGAAAGCATGGTTGGTTCAGTGACACAGCTAAGCCAACAAATTGGCCAAGTCAGTAATGCAACAACCCTTGATATTAAGAAGGCAAGTAATTTAATGCAAACTCCACAAATAAGGTTGAATACTAAAGACCTAAACCAGCAGCATTCTCTTATACATAAGGTACATGAAGCCAAGGTCCAGGAACAACACGATCAAATAATTAATGCTTCATCTCAGATTCAAATTCCAAATCATACTTTAGGGCATGGCCATCAGGTATCTCTTCCTAATAATACACAGGTCCTTTTAGATTCTGCTTGTGATTTACAAATTCTTCACCAGTCAATACTTCAGGCAGGTTTAGGACAAGTAAAGGCACCTTTACAAATACAGCGTGTTCAAAGTCCTCAACAAATTGTTCATCCTTTCCTTCAAATGGATGGTCATATTATTCAAAGCAATGGTGATCATTCCCAGCAGCAACTCCATCCTCAAAATTCAGAGATTATGAAAATGGATCTTTCTGAGTCTTCAAAACCAGTACAACAACATCTAACAACAAAGGCCCATTTTGGTGAAACAAATCAACATGAGTCAAAGAATCAGTTTGTTTCTCTTGGATCAATCTGTTTCCCAGAGGCAATGCTTCTCAGTGATGAAAGAAATATTTTATCAAATGTAGATGATATCTTAGCAGCTACAGCAGCAGCTTGTGGAGTTACACCTTCTGATTTTTCCAAGTCAACTTCAAATGAAACCATTCCAGCAGTTGAAGATGGTAATGCTAAATCTCATTTTCAGCAGTCATTGGATGTCGGGCATGTGACTTCAGATTTTAACTCCCTAACAGCTACTGTAGGAAAGCCACAAAATATAAATGATATTCCTTTAAATGGAAACCAAGTTACTGTAAACCTTTCACCAGTACCTACCCTTCAATCAAAAATAACTCTTGATCAACAGCACATTGAAACACCTGGTCAAAATAAAGTAACTAAAGTAATTGTGCCAGTGGTTGGACCAAGTCATGAAGTCCAAGAGCAAACTTCTGGCCCATTCAAGAAACATTCTACTACCAATCATGAATCTGAAGAAGATAGTGAGGTTCCTGTTGACAGTACATTAAATAATAACAGAAACCAAGAGTTTGTTTCCAGTAGTAGAAGTATAAGTGGTGAGAGTGCTACATCAGAGAGCGAGTTTCTCTTAGGGGGTGATGATAGTGGTGTGTCTATGAACCCCACCAGGAGTACACTTGCTCTGTTGGCCATGACCCAACCTGGGGATACAATCAGTGTCAAAATTGAAGAAGAAAACCAAGATTTAATGCATTTTAACCTCCAGAAGAAAAAAACTAAAGGAAAAGGGCAAACAAAAGAGGAAGACAATAGTAATCAGAAACAGTTGAAAAGATCTACCCATGGCAAGCGGCAGAATCCAAGGGGAACAGATGTCTATTTGCCATATACCTCTCCTTCCTCGGAAGGCTGCCATGATGGTTATCAGCATCAAGAAAAAATGAGACAGAAGATCAAAGAAGTAGAGGAAAAACAGCCAGAAGTCAAAACAGGATTTATTGCCTCTTTCTTAGATTTTCTGAAATCTGGACCCAAGCAACAATTTTCCACTCTTGCTGTGCGAATGCCTAATAGGACTAGACGACCAGGGACCCAAACTGTTCGTACTTTCTGTCCCCCACCACTTCCCAAGTCTTCATCTACAGCAAGCACACCTTTAGTGTCTGAAACTGGGGGTAGCAGTCCATCAGAAAAAGTTGATAATGAACTTAAAAACTTAGAACATTTATCTTCTTTTTCTTCTGATGAAGAAGATCCTGGAGTATGCAGTCATGATATTTATAAAAGCACCTCTACTACTTTAACCACTTTGGATGCTACTTCTGATAAAAAGAAGAAATCAGGTAAATTTTTTCAATTTAGATTAGTAAGAATTTGCACTAATTTTCTGGGAAGAAATGTTCTTTGAAGCAGGTCTGCAAATAAGTTTTTAGGACAAAACGCATAGGTATGTATCTTAAGGTTTCATTTTTTAAAATGCTCCTGGTCTGTGGGAAAGTTCTGGTTTTTAGGTTGACTAGTTCTGGTTTTTCTTGGTTTTGTGCCATGTGCAGCACAACTAACGTCTTATACAATCCAGACTTCTCTATCTTGATATAGTTTATGGATATGAGGCATTTAGGAGCCCTATTGTATAATATAAACTGGCATTTTTTCTTGGTATGCCAGTTTTACCTGAAATTAACATTTTGCAATTAAATATGGTTATATCGTGTGCAATATACATGCTAATATAACTAAAATACAACCTAAAACTTTTGTGCTGACTACAGACTGTACACCTAAATTATTTGGTGTTTGTTTCACTTTACTGTGTAGTTAAGGAAACATTGAGAGGAACTGTTTTAAGAAGTACTGCTTTATGTAAACAGTGGACAGGTAAATATAAAAATTATCTTAAGGAGTATGCTAAGAAAAATATTATAGCAAATAGGTATTACCTCTGTACTACGGACTAGTAGCAATGTGAGAATAGGCATAATTATGTAAAATATACAGATAATATAATTGTGAGCCATTGAACAGGTTTTCTCTACCTGTAATGTCCTCTCTGTTTTTTAGTCCAGCAGTTTATGAAACCATCTTCAAAATCAGTTATTCCACTGTCTTAATGTTGTAGCTTTACAGTAAGTCCTAAAATAAGACATAAATCCTTTCAGTTTGTTTTTTGTTTGTTTTTATAAGGAAAGGTACAGGCAGGAATGAAGTGGAGTAGGCAGGCAGGCAAGAAGAGAGGGGAGGAAGAAGCATTTATATTTTTTATTTAGTTGTTCACACTGGGCATGCCTAAATTTGTTCTTTTTCAAAACTGTTTTGATTCTTCTTTCTTTTTCCATATAAATATTCAAATCAGCTTTTAGAATCTACACAAGTTCTCCTTACCTTTTGATTATGATTTCCTTGAACCTATAGCAATTTGAGAACTGAATTTTTAATAATACTTTTGAATCTTCACAATTCATAAATGCATTTGATTTCTTTTGCTAGTCTTTTGTAGTTTTTTTGTATGTAGACATGTATCTTTGTTGGCTTTGTTCTAAATATTTTGGTGCTACTGTAAATCATACTTGAGTTTTGCTACTTTACTGTAGCTGTTTTTTGACAAACTTTTTAGGTTTTTTAATTAATGTAATCATGTCATCTGCAATAATGATAGTTTTACTTCCTCCTTTGGACTCCTTTTATTTCCTTTTCTTGCCTAATTGCTATGCTAAGCCCTCCAGTACAATGTTAAGTAGCAGTGGTGAGAGTGGACAGTCTTGCCTTGTTCCTGACCTTAGAGGAAATGCTTTCAGTTTTTTGCCATTAACTATGATGTCGGCTGTGGATTTTTCATATATGGCCTTTATTATGTTGAGGTATGTACCTTCTATTCACATTTTAATGGTGAGTTTTTTTCATAAATGGATATTGGATCTTGTCAAAAGCTTTCTCTTTGTGGGTATGATCATGTGGTTTTTTGCTTTGCTCTTGTTCATATGGTATATTACATTAATAGATTTACACATGTTCATATTAGCTGTTCATATTAGTCTCTAATGATGTCTTGAATTGTTGTGGCATCTGTTGTAACTTTTCCCCTTTCATTTGTGATTTGACTTATCAATTCTCTTCCTTTTTGAATCTAGTCACTGGTTTCTCATTTTGTTTATTTTTTCAAAGAACCATTCTATTTTATTTATTTCTGCTCAAACTTTATTTCCTTTCTTCTGTTGAATTTTGGCTTTAATTGTTCTTTCTCTAATTGTTTTAAATGTAGAATAAGGTTTATTTGTGATATTTTTGTTTGTTTGTTTGTTTCTTGAAGTGGGCCTGGATTGCGATGAACTTTACTCTCAGTACTGCTTTTGTCTTCATTCTCATTTGCCTCTAAGTATTTTTTTAAGTTCCTCTTTGATTTCCTCATTTACCCAAGAGTGATTCAGAAGCATACTGTTTAGTTTATAATTAGTTTGGGGTCGTCCAGCTTTCTTTTTGTGGTTGATTTGTAGTTTTACGTCATTGTGGTCAGGAAAGATGCTTGGTATGATTTCAGTCTTTGCAAATTTGTTGAGAGATGTTTTGTGTCCCAACATAATGATCTATCCTTGAGAATGTTCCGTGCTTCCTGGGTCTGGTGGCTTGCTTCGTTCTTCAGGTTTGGGAAGTTCTCACCTATTATTTCCTCAAATACAGTTTCTGTCCCCCTTTCTCTTCTTCTTCTGGGTCCCCTGTGATGTGAATTTTGTTCCTTTTAATGTTCTCCCAAAGGTCTTGAATGCTGTCTTCGTTTCTTTGCATTTTTTATCTCTTTGCTAGTTTGCTTGAGTGAGCTGCTCTGCCCTGTCTTCCAGATTGCTAATTCTGTTGGAAGCTTCATCCATCCTATTAATGAGTACTTTATTGAGTTCTTTAGTTCAACTATCGTATTCCTCATTTCTTTGATATCTTGCTTTATTTTTTCTTTAGTGAAGTTCTCTTTTATTTCCTCTGTGTTCTGGATTCCCATGAGTATGTTAATCACTGAATTTAGGGTTAAATTCATCTTCAGGTAGTTTGCATAATCTGCTGTATTTAGATTTTCCCCTGAGTTTTTTTATTGGATCCACCATTTCAAATATATTTCTCTGCCTTCGCTCTGTTTGGCATTCTGTTTATATTTCTTTGGGTTTGGTTTCCCTGCAGTGATGACATTGTGTAGAGTGGTCACCTTGCTGCTGACCCACAATTGGGTATCAGATTGCATTTCAGTTTTTACCCACAGGGTGGTGCTGGTGGAAAGCATTGAGGTTTAGTTCCTTCAGGGAGACTGACCTTCCTTTAATCCTGGTGGGTGGGATATCCAGTGGGTGGGTCCTGGGTCTCCTGGGCAAATAGTGGTGGGAGGGGCTCGGAGTAGCTCCCTTCTGGTTATGGCAGTACCCAGTCCCCAGGGCACTGCCTTTCCTTCCAGTCTGTGCCAAGACAGTCTCTTCCCCTCCTTCACACTGGGCAGGCTCTTTTTTGCTTCTGCAGCCTCTTTAGGCTGTTCATGTCCTCCCTCAGTTCCACCACACCATCACAGCTCCTATGCTGAATCTCAAATCTCTGGTTTATCTGAGTACCAGAACATTTTCACCTACCCTTTGTTGTCAGGAAAGTCGCTTCATTCCCACAGGTGCTGTGCCTGCCTTTCCTTGGTATTTGTTTCTGGAGAATAGGTGAATTCCTAGTTGGTGTGTGGGGACAATCTGAATCTCACTTCTGCCAAGTTGCCGTCTTCTCTGCACTCCTCTCTCATTTCCTTTGATGATTAATTTGACTTCCTCTTTGATCCATGAATAATTTAGAATTATACTAAATTTTCAAATATTTGGGGATTTTTCCGGACATCTTTCATTGATTTCTATTTTGTGTAATTTCTTTTTTATTTATTAAGGTTTGATTTATGGCCCATAAAATGGTTGATCTTGAATGTTCCATGTGCACTTCAAAACTATATATATTCTGCTGCTATTGTATGTCTGCTGCTGTAAATGTTGATTAGATCAGGTGGTGTTATTAGTGTTTTTCAGATTTTCTATCTTTGCGGATTATGCACTTGTTCTGTCACTGAGAGGAGTTCTGAAATCTCAGGTATATTTGTGAATTTATTTCTCTTCAGTTCTATTGGTTATCACTTTGTGTATTTTTAACTTATTAGATGTATACACATTTAGGATTGTTTAGTCTTGGTATTTGACCCCTTTTATCAATATAGAATGTCCTTCCTTATTGATGTTTTTCTTGGTGTAATAATCCTTATTCTGAAGCCTACTTTGCCTGATACCAAGATTGCCATTCCAGTTTTCTTGTTTTTTAAAGGAAGGTGCAGGCAGGAATGAAAGAGCAAAGGCAGGTGTGAGCAGAGAAGAGGAAGAAGCACTTTATTTATTTTACTTAGTTCGCTTTGGTTGTTCTCTTACCCTGGGTATTGAACCAGGGAACTTGGGATGTATGTGGACTGCGCCAAATCTCTACTCCACTGAGGCGCGCCCTCTAGTTTTCTTTTTACTAGTGTTTGCATGGTATCTTTCCTTTGTTTGTCTGTGACAGTTATGTTTAAAGTGGTTTTTTTTGTAGACAGTATATACTTCAGTTTTACCTTTTAAAAAAATTCCTATCTGATAATCTTTATCTTTCATTTGGTATGTTTAGATCATTTACATTTAATGTAATTATTGATTTATTTAGATGTTTCATTTTGTTGTTTTTTTTCTGAATTTTTCCCGTTTTTTATTTCCCTCCTTTAACTTTTTTTTTTTTAAGTTTTCATTTTAAAATTTATTTCTGCCCCCTTTTTTGGTTATATCTTTTTGTATTAAGATTTTAGTGTTTGACCTTAGGATTACAATGAACAGAACTAGCTTTACATGATCTATTTAGAATTAATATTTTTATAATTTCGAATAAAATGTAGTACCTGATAATCATATAGGTCTTTGACCCTTGTGTAATTACATTTGTTCTGTATATTACATTTACATATATTAAAAACCCAGGCAGTCATTTTTCCTTCCAAGAGTCATGTATATTTTAAATAATTTAAGGAGTGAAATAGTCTATGATATTTAACCAGTGATTTATAATTTCTGTTACACTTCTTTTATTCCTCATGCTCCATATTACTCTCTATTATCATTTCCCTTTAGACTAAAGAACTTATCTTCTTTCAACACTTTTTCTTTTTATTTAATTTTTGGCAATGTAATTATGATTTTCCTGTGTGAGATTTCTCCTATTTGAAGTTCACTGAGCTCTTGAATCTGTAAGATTAATCTTTCACCAAACTCGAGGTGTTTAGGGGCATTGTTTTTCTATACTAATCTCTTTCTATATGGGACTCAAATGACACAGGTGTCAAATAATTTGATACTGTCCCTCAGGTTCTTGGGATTCTCTTTCTTTTTTTCTACTCTGTTCTTCTGATTGTGTGACTTTTATTGATCTGTCTTCAAGTTCAGTGACTTTCAATCCTCTCAGTTCTGTTCATCCAGTGAATTATTTCAGACATTCTTTTTTTATTATTATTATTTTGTTTAGTTGTTTGTCAGTGATTGTTCCCCCAGCTTCAAGTCTCAAACCGGGGACCTTGGGATGTCTGTGAACTGTACCTTGTTTAAACTTGTAGGCCACTAGGGCATACCGAGACATTCTAATATTTATATTTGGATCTTTTTTATATTTTCTCTTCTTGTGCTCATCATAATTTATATATTTCAAAAATATCTTCACCTATAACATGAAGCATGACTAGAATAGTTCCTTTCCATTTTTTTATATTCCAGCACAGTGTCATCTTGTAGTGGCATCTGTTGAGTATCTTTCCCTTTGAGAATTAGTCACGCTTTTCTTGTTCTTTGTGTATTGAGCAATTTTTTTTATTGTTATATCCTAGACATTTTGAGTTCTACTAGACTCTGTGTTCTTTTAAAGTCCTCTGAAGAATATTCTTTTGTGTTAAGCATGTAGTTCCACCATTTGTTCTGTCTCATCTTTGAGTGGTGGTTCCAGTGTCAGTTCAAGTTTTGCTGTGTTTTTGTTATCATGTCAAAAACTTATTTGGCCTTATTTCTCTCTCCCTTACTTGTCTAACACTAGCCTAACTATAGGATTAAAATATCAGAGAGGTTAATCCTTAGTAAGAACAAAGACAGATGACAACAGGCTGACCACCAGTTATATGGGCAATTACTAAAGATAATTTCAGGATGAAACCCTTCCCATAATGCTTGTTACTTAAAAAAAACCTCTCTGCTAGCCTGAGAAGCCAGAGTTGGTCTTTGAGACAGTAACCCAAGATCTCCTTGGGTTGCCAGCTTTTTGAAAACTGATTTCCTTACACCACCTCTTGTCTCTCCATTATTGGCTTTTGATCATCTAACAGCTAAACCTAGATACAGTAATACTTTAAAAAAATTTTTTTTCATTGCAGGAACTTTTTTTAATATATATATATATTTATTGTGGTAAATAATTCTACACATTAAAATAACCTCATGTGTAGTTTCCCCATTCCTCAGATAGATTTCAACACATCCTGCCCTCCACCAAATCACCAAGGGTTCTTTCACTATTGTTCAGTAAGCTCTGCCCCCACTTGCCCACCTTCCCTACCACCACCCTCCATTCCCTTTTTGTAAGCTCAGTTCTATTGCCAGTGTCCAAAGATTTGTTTTCTTTCATGTCTTCCTTTGTTTTGTCTATTCCACCTATGAGTAAGATCATCTGATAGCTTTTCTTCTTTTGACTTATTTCACTTACTATAATCCCCTCTAGATCCCTCCATGTTGATTCAAATCACAGGATTTCATCTTTTCTAAGGGCTGTGTAGTATTCCATTGTATATCCACCACATCTTTATCCATTCATCTCAGGATAGGCACTTAAATAGTTTATGTTCTTAGCTATTATGAATAGAACTGCAATAAACATAGGGGTGCATAGTTCTCTGGAAATTAGTGTTTTTGTTATCTTTTGGGTAAATACCCAGAGTGGGATTTTATATACTTTTTAACCCAAGTTATGAGGTTTATGGGCTTTGTCTATATCCTAATAGGTTTTTGGGGTTTTTTTGTTATCATTTTTTGTATTTATTTATTACTGATTTATGGCCCTATTGTATAGTAATCAAATAATATCTTAGTTTTTTTTTAATTTATAGAAACTTTGTTAATGGCTTGGTATTATGGTTATTTTCATAAATATTTCTTGAGAATCAAGTGCTAATAGATTTTCTTAGGTAATTTGTTCTTATATTTTATGTAATTTTATTTTTGTTTAATATTATGACATTAGGTTATTTAAGCAAATGTATATGTTAGAGGTAGGACTAGTCTCGAATTGCCTTAAAATATCCCAAAAAGTATAAAAGGGGTTATGAAAAATCAAAGAAGTATACCAGAATGTTTAGGTTGTCACAGCTAGGTTATGGGATATGAAAATTTGTATTTTCTGGTTTTGCATATATTTGATCTTTTTAATAAAAAGATATATTTAAATCTTCCCTATCCTTATTTGTTTTTAGATTGCTTGATCTCTTGATTCCTGAAAAAGGTGTGTGTGAAAGTTTCCAACTATATTTTTTTCTAACACTGTTTCCTTAATTATGTTTTGAACCCATGTAATTGGGTGTTTAAAATTTTACTATAAATTTACTTTTATTGTAATAGATTCTGTTTTCCATTTGATTTCCCATATCCATTTTTAATATTGGATACTAATTTTGAGTATATTTTTCCATATCTGTTATTTCTTTCAGAACATTTTTATTGTGAACTATAACTCTCAAATGTAAATAATGACACACTTAAGAAAAAACATATAAAATTTCCAATAATTTGAAAGTACAGACAATGTAAAGACCTCTTGAAAGTACAGACAATGTAAAGACCTCTTACCACAATGTAGTAATTTCATAAAAGTATAGCAGGGGAAAAAAGGGACAAATTATTAAATTTTTATCTTCTAAATCATGGTCTAAGACGAAATAAAAACTGAAATGATAAACTACTTAGAAGGCTCAGTGGAGTATCTGCACCAATAGAAAGTGCCAACAGAATGGGATGAAGCAGAAAATTATGGTGGTCAGTGCTTTCTCATTAGAAAGCAAGAAAATACAAAAACAGAGTATTCAAACCAACTTAAAACATCTAGAACAAATCACTATCTGAGTTGGGTGGTAACCGCTGTCTTGCTTTTCTTTTACAATTTTACCACCAGTGTTTGCCTCCTTAATAATATACTTTTGTTCAACATGTTTTGTTTGACTTCATGTAAAAGAGCACCAGGGAGTATTGACACATTTTTTCCTCTACTGATTTGGTAGTTGTACATTTTTTTAAATATTTGATTAACTTTTAATCATGGATATTGTCAAATAAAGATACAAAGATTGGTGCATTTAAAGCAATTTATACAACCCTAAATTTCAATAATCATCGATACATGGTCAGTGTCGCTTCAGTTGTTATTATCTACTCTCCCACCCCCTGGTTATATTGATTTAATATTTCTATTATATTCCTGGTTATGGGGATTACAAGGTACAGTTTAAGCTCCTCAAAAATCTCTTCCTAACTTTCCTGGATAACATAAAGACTTTTGAACACAGGAACTCATTTACATGTTAATGTATTTAAAAAAAATTATAGACAATGTTCACGCATGGATTCACAAACGAGTAATTTTTAATTGTCACATATATCCAAAAGATGTACTTTTTATATTTATATTTTTTATAAAAAAAATTAGTTTTTGTCTACCATGGGTTAGGCTTGCCTGACAGAAAGGCCTTGTGTTAAGGCACCAGTTACACATACAGGCCTGGGTGTTGGTCTGGAATGCTGGACTCCGATAGCTGTGTGACCTCTGCACTCCTCAGACCTGTTGACGCTCTGTACCAGGCCTGCTTGATGCCTCAGAGGAGAGCCCACAGGGCTGGAGTGGAATAGGGAATACAGAGGTGTCTCTCAGAGTAGTAGGCATGATCAACTAGGCACAGGGGAAGAGACTCAAGAGTTGTGGGCCCGTCTGTTAGCAGATCTCAGTTCCAGTAGAGGCTGTAGTGGAGAGAGGGAGAGCTAGGGAGCTAGGAACTGCTCTTAGCCCAGCAAAACAATCCCTTGTGAAAAATCCCTAAATCCTCCAAAGGAGTGGCAGTCCCAGCAGGGCAGGTTGGTAAACAAGTCCTGAGGCCTGGAAATGGAAGTTCTAGAAAGTACCAAGCAGATAGCAAAGCTTTTCAGCAGTAGCCCCAGGCTGGCAGAAACTACTGTTTCAATGGAGACCTTCAATTGTCTTCCCTGAGAGAGCCAGAGAATGGAAAGCCCCTAGCTGGGAACCATTCAGCTGCCTGCACTGGTGCCACAGACCTGTAGTCTGTTTCTGGCAGCTTGGGAAAGGCAGCTGTGAGCACCAACAGTTTGGCACACCTGTGCTAATGTCAGAGGACTGCAAACTGTTTCCCAAAGTGGCAGTAACATTTTATATTCCCTTTAGCAATATACAAGGATTCCAGTTTCTCCACACGATTTCTAATACATTATTGTCTGTATTTTTTTAATTAAAGCCATCCAGTAGTAGGTGTGAGATTGCATTCATCTGATGACTCATAATGTTGAACAGCTTTCATGTGCTTATTGACAATTTTTATAAGAATAAGCTCCTATTTGTAGATTCCACATATGTGCAGTTTCCCAATTCCTCAGATATATGTCAGCACACTTCATCCTCCTCCAAATCATGAAGTGTTCTTCACCATTGTCTAATGGACTCCACTACCACTTGTCTCCCCCGCTCCCCATCCCATTCCCTATTGGTGACCTCAGTTCTGTTGCAAGTGTCCAAGGGTTGTTTTGTTTTGTCAGTTCCTTTGTGTTGTCTATTCACATTCCACCTATGAGTAAGGTTATCTGGTCTCTATCTTTCTTCCTCCAGTTCCATTTATATTGATTCAGATGACAGGGTTTCATCTCTTCTAAGGGCTGTGTAGTATTCCATTGTGTATACGGACCACATTTTCTTTATTCATTCATCTGATGTTGGGCACTTAGGTGGTTTTAGTTCTTAGCTACTATGAACAGGGCTGAAAAAAACATGGGAAGGGGCAGTGGGTGCACAAGTCTCTGTGAATTAGTGTTTTTTGTCTTTTGGGTAGACACCCAAAAGTGGGATAGCAGGATCTGATGGGATTTACACATTCAACTTTTTAAGGGCTCTCCATAGGGGTTGCACCAGTTTGCATTCCTACCAGCAGTCTAAAAGTGTTCCCTTTTCTCCACATCCTCACCAACATTTGTTGTTTCCAGACTTTTGGATAATAGCCAGTCTCTCAGGTGTAAGGTGATATCTCTTTGTTGTTTTAATTTGCATTTCCCTGATAGCCAGAGAGTAGGAACATCTTTTCATGTGCTTGTTGGCCATTTGTATATCCTCTTCAGAAAAATGTGTCTCCAATTCCTCTTCCCATTTTTTTTAATTGGATTGCCTGTTTATCTGTTAGAGTCTTATGAGTTCCTTGTATATTTTGGATATTAAGCCCTTGTCAGATATATGGAATGCAAATATCTTCTCCCAGTTAGTTGGGTCTTTTTGTTTGGTGATGTTCTCTTTCACAGTGAAGAAGTTTTTAGTTTATTGTAGTCCCAGTTGTTTATTTTTCTTTTTTGTTTCCCTTGATGCTGGAGTTGAGTCCCCAAGGACCTCTCTAAGGCTGATTTCTTGGAAAGTCTTTCCTATATTGTCTTCTAAGAATTTTACGGTTTCCGGCCTTATATCCATGTATCTAAATCATCATGAGTTAATTTTTGTGAATGGTGTTAGAGAGCAGTCTAGCTTCCTTCTTTTGCATGTGGCTGTTCAGTGTTCCCAGGACTATTTATTAAAGAGACTTTCCTTTCTCCATCATAAGCTTTTTGCTTCTTTGTCATAGATAACCGTATGTATGTGGTAGATTACCTTTTCACTTTCTGGATGGTATCAGTTGTAGCACAAGTTTTCAGTTTTTATGAAATTCAATTCATTTTCTCCTTCGTTAGTTGTAAAGTCATGAAGATTTACACCTGAATTTCTTTTAAGCTTTATAATTTATGCCTATGATCCATTTTCGGTTCATTTTTGTATGTGGTGAGAAGTAGGGATCCAAATTCATTCTTTTGTGTGCAGCTATCCAGTTGTCCCACATCTTTGTTGAGAATCATTTAACCATAAATATAAGAGTTTATTCCTGGACTTACATTCTTCACTCTTCATCTGTATATCTGCCCTTATGCCACTATCACATTATCTTACTCATAGCTTTGTGTTAAGTTTTGAAATTTTGGAAATCTGTGAGTCCTCGAACTTTGTTCTCTGTTTTCAGTATTATTTTACTTTATTTTGACTTTCCTAGATTGCTTGCATTTCCATATAAATTTTAGCTCATAAATTTATGCAAAAGAATGCAGCTAGAATTTTTAGAGAAATTGTGCTGACTCTAGATCAATTGAGGAATATTTCCATCTTTACAGTGTTGTCTTCTGAGCCCATTAAGATTAAATGTTTTCCACTCGTTTATACCTTTCAACGATGTTTATAGGTTTCAGAGTGTAAACTGTAATACTTCTTTGTTAAAGTCCTGAATGTCTTTTTTTGATGCTATTAAAAATTATTTACATTCCTAAATTCATTTTTTTGTTTAATTTAATGTCTATTTAGTCAGAATCTTTCTCAAAAATAAAGTTAGCTCAGTGTTTGCCATTATATGTAACAAAACTCTTGCATTTTCAGATGTGTACAGAAGAGAAAACCATAATCAAATTTCATCAACTGGAAGAATGTATCACTATGTGGGACACTAATGACCATTCATTTATATATTTAAAATAAATTCAAATGAAACAAAATAGCTCTAATTCCCAGAAAATTGTTCTGTCTGCCAAATAAAAATTTGTTTTATTATCAGGATTTAATAAAAAACTAAGTTTGGTAAATCTCTTAAATTTTTTTATATTCTCTTCGTTATGTCTCTTCAAATGTTCTATTTCTGCTTGAGTCTTTTTCAGTAGTTGGTACTTTTTTAGGAATTTGTCCATTTCATAAGTTATTTATTAGCATTGTTTTTCATATATCACTTTTTAATCCTTTTTATTTCTGTAGCTTCTAGTGCTATTTTATTTTTGGGACTTTGTTTTCCTTTCCCATCTCAAACCAGCTTTTCTTCTCTAGAAATTGATCACAGCTTTGGTTGACTGACCTGTTTTTATCTTACATCACTTTTGTGTCTCTCTGTATTTTATTTTTTAAAGATTCAAATCCATTTTTTTTCTTTTTTTTTTTTTTTTAACGGAAAGGTGCAGACAGGAATGAAGACAAGCAGGCAGGAAGGCAAGAAGAGAGGGGAGGAAGAAGCATTTTTATTTCATTCCCATTTAGTTGTTTACACTGGTTGTTTCCTCCAAACCCGGGACTCGAACCCAGGGCTTGCGTCCTTCAGAGGCAGTTGACTTAACGCTGCTCCACCAGGGTGCGACGTCACCGTTCTTTTTAAAGTATCTTTATGTTACTAATATGTTGGGGTAATTGTAGGTCATTGGAGAGTCTTTGTCATCAAGATGTAATTCTCAACACTTTGTTCCTAGAATTTAACCATTCTTTTAATTTCTTTAGTTTTCATTGTTTCGAACAATTTGATTGCAAAAATAATCAAGTGTTTTAACCTGTGCAGATCTTACTCAAAACAAGTAAATGCTGAATCATTTGTCTTACTGATCTGCATTTGCCTGATTTAGTTTCAGACCTACAGGTGGCGACTTCTAGCCCAACTGCCAATTCTGCTAGTACTGCTGCCCCTTCCTCCACCACTGTGGGTGCAGTTAAACAAGACTCTCTCTACTCTACTTCACCTGCAGTAAACACCCTGGAAAACATAAATTCTACAGAGCCCTCAAAGCCCGTCGAACTTGATGGGCTTTCTTCAGACCAGTTTGCAAAAGGACAAGACGCTGTTGCCATCGAAGGCTTTACAGATGAGGAGAACATAGAAAGCGGAGGAGAAGGCCAGTACAGAGAGCGGGATGAATTTGTGGTGAAGATAGAAGACACAGAGACTTTGAAGGTGATGAGAATTTCACGAGTAAACATGGTCTCTTGGGGGAGTGCCCTGTGATAAACTTCATAATCATCCTTACTGTATTGATAAGATCAAACTAGTAGGTATCAGAGTTTGAAAAAGGAAATAGCTTAAAATAATTTTAACTTTATCTTGGTTTTGTGTATTTCTAACCAGTTTTTTTGCACTTGGATACTAGTAAGTAAAGCAGTTTTGAAATGTTATTTTTTCAAGGCTCCAGACTCATCATATTATTAGCATTTTGGTAAAAGTGACGATTTCTTTAATTTTAAAGTTTAAAGAAAATGACAGACATGTAATATGAATGTAGAATTAAGACTTTTTATGATTTCAAATGTAGAGCCATGAGTAGGATGTTAGTTTCAAATAAGAAAATTTTAGCTGTAAATTAAAAAAAAACTTTAGGATTTTGTTTGCTTTTGATATTTTAGTTGGTATGTGTGGAACACAGGAATTAGTATTAAAAATTGCAATGAAGAATGTAACATCAAATTATTCCTTCCATTCATAATTAAATACTGTTAATATTTAGCATATTTGTTTCTGATCTTTGTGATTATGTACATATTGTTATAAAGTTGCATAAATAATGTATGCCAATATCATTTGAGGAACACTTTTTAATAGCTATACAAAAAGCTAATGGGCTACTTTGCATAACGGAGTACCCCATATTTCTAGAAGAATTCTTTTGTCTTTTTTTAAAGGAAAAGTAAAGGCAGGAAAAAAGGTGAGCAAAGATGGGCAGGCAGGAAGAGAGACGAAAGAAGCACTTCATTTATTTTATTTAGTTCATCTTGGTTTTCATCCCAGCCCCAGGTCTTGAATCTGGGTCCTTGGGATTTGTGGCTTGCACTTTGGGCTGAAGGCAGCTGAATAATCCACTACTCTGAATAGCAAACTTATAAGAATTATTGCAGAAGTTCAGATAGGTAAGACAGGTAAAAAAAAGTTTGAGCTAGATAAGTCTTTATGATTTTCATTTCTAATATTTTATATATCTGTGTTGCTAGGTTTTATAAATGTAATCAATTCTGATTATTATAGGAGGCTTTAAAAGCAGGAAAAGAACCACCAGCTATTTGGAAAGTACAGAAAGCTTTACTACAGAAATTTGTTCCTGAAATTCGAGATGGGCAAAGAGAATTTGCTGCTACAAATAGTGTAAGTAAGATGCTTGTTTATGTTAGCCTTCCTAGTTTTTGACATTGATCTTAGGGAAAATATAGAGTAAGTTTAAATGTATGTTATGTGAGTATTTCTGGTATAAAATAGTATAAAATTTGAACTAGAGTATATGATACTGTCTGATAGCCTGACAAAAATAAAATTGTGTAAATACCAGGCACTTAAAATTATTTTATATTGTTGCTTAGCCTTTTTTTTTAATAAAAGAAATTGTTGTTAGTCTGAAGAGTTCAGATGGACTTGGACAAGTTATTCTTTTGTATTTATGTAGTTATTTAATAGCATAGATTAAGTAAACAACTGATGATTAGCCAAACAACATTGTTTCTGTGTATGGGCTTGCAATTAAGAATTAACTTGGAATCTTTTTTATTAGCCTGACTAGAGCTACATTTTTAAAAACTTGAAAGATGACTATGTGAGAGCTGATCAAGTTGACAAAGTAATATTTTATGTACAAAATGATTTATTTTATTAAGGAATTCAAAATGTTTCTTTCCTTAGTACCTTGGATATTTTGGCGATGCAAAGAGTAAATACAAAAGGATCTATGTGAAGTTCATTGAAAACACGAACAAAAAGGAGTATGTTAGAGTGTGTTCCAAAAAGCCAAGAAATAAACCTTCACAAACTGTCAGGTATTTATTTTCTTCTGTAATATTTTTGTTAGTGCTTATTTGAAGACTTTTCATTGGTATAGCTTGTATAAAGAATTACATCTATTAAAGAGATGAAATTTTTATTTTTATTTTTTTTTAATTTAAGGAAAAGCGCAGGCAGGAAGGGAGCGGGGGAAGACATTCTTGTGTTTTTTGTTGTTGTTTTTTTTTGTTTTTAATTTAATTGTTCATCCTGCTGTTCTCATCCCTGGGTCGTGAACCTGCGTCCTGGATGATTGTAGACTGTGTCTGCAGAACTTAACCATTAGGCCATCAGGGTATGGTGGTGTGGTATCCAACTCTGAAAATCCATTCCCAATGTGAAGTCATTCCTTTTGCAGTAAGAGATGGGAACTGTAAAGCTTACAGCTTCTCTGGTAGGATGGCTACACTTTTTTTCTTGAGTCCTTTTGGTATCACCCTTTTGTGAAAAAAAATGGATTTAGAGTCAAAACGTTTCAGTATAGCCCCCCTTTTATCCATAAAAGAAAGTAATAGAGTGTCACATTTTAAATGGAATACATTTGGAGAAAAAACTGTGTGGCTGGTCCATCACTAGAGAAGTCTACAGTCGAATTATATTATTAATGTGACTCTGGGTTGTCTGGAGCATGAATCTGGAAGATAACTGACCTAACCACAATTCTTGTCATCTCTTTGGGAAAGGGGGTATGACCCTAGATGTAGCATCTGCTAGGAAAATCTGGTTTAATTAAGAACCCAACTTATTGGAAGCAGCCAAACTTACTTTTATGATAGAATTGTATCCATTCACATCTTCATGACTAGTAGTCACAAATTTTATTGAAGGGATATAGGACTGATGTAGTGAAAACCTGACACCACTAGAGCCTGTAAGAGTTTCTGATGATGGTGCCCCCTGATAGAGGAGCGCGTAGGTCAGTCACCTCTGAAGGAGCCAGGCCCCACACCTCTGGGTTTGAGTACCTGGTCCAGGGAGAAACAACCAGTGTGAGCAACTAAATGAAAATAAAGTGCTTTTACCTCTAATCTCTTCCTGCCTGCCTGCCTTCATTCCTTTTTTTTAAAAAGTTTCTGATTATGAGAGCTAGATGTGCCTCATATTTTAGAAAATGAGTTCATAAAGTGAGGGAGGAGTAAAGAGAAAGGTTGAATTGGTAATCTCTTAATAACTGAATACTGAATGCCAGTGGTTAAACAGTATATTTTAAGAGAATCTGGGGAGAGTCACCATTGGGAATGTGTAGGACTTGGACTTTATTTTGGAAATGTTGAGGTAATTAAACTTTTCTTCAGGCATTCTTATTTTTTTGGTCAAAATTATTTTAATTTGATAAGAGTTCTGTGTTGATGAAAATTCTTGGTAACATTGCAGAACTGTTCAGTCTAAGCCAAGCAGTGGCAGTAAAACTTCTGATCCTCCAACACCAAAAACTGCAACTTCAAAAACCCCTTCCACCAAACCCAAAGTTAAACAGCCAAAAGTAAAAGCGGAACCACCACCAAAGAAACGGAAGAAATGGAAAGAAGAATTTTCGTCATCCCAGTCTGAATCATCGCCTGAGGTCCATTCCTGCACTAGTGATGAAGAGGGTGAGTTTTCCATCAAACACATACCTTGATCACTTTAGACTATCTACTAGAGAGGAGCAGTGATGCTGACAGCTTGAAATTTCTTCGTCAGGGGATTTAGCCACCTGATTAAGTCCTACTTAGACTTTATAAAAATGAATTCACATTCCTGAGCACTCAGTGAAAACGTGTGCCCACCCATACAGCATTGTAAAATTAAAAAGGCAGACCTGTGAGTCTGAGCTTTTGCAATGTCAGTTTTCACATCTCTGAGTAGAATGGGGCTTAGATCAGCTGATTTACTGGGAGACCTGTAGTTCTAAATTTGCGAGTCTGTGTTTGCACAAGGAAAGAGGACAAGCCTAAGAAGCAGCAACTGGTTCTTTTGGGGAAAGCATATGACCAGCAAAGCCTCAGATAGTAACTATCTAGCCCTTTCTAGAAAAAGTTTGCAGGCTCTTATTCTTTTAGAGCATAAAGTTGAAGATAGACAAGAGAAGCTGAAAGGGTGATGGAAGGCTGTGTATGCCATGCTAAAACTGAAGAGACTGGGATCCTGTAAAGCGAGGGATTTAAGTAGGGAACAACATGATAAATGAATGTAATCCTCCCACTGTGACTTAGGCAGCTAAGGTGGAGACTGTGAAAGCCATGAACCTGGGATTGGGACCTGGTTTATGTGGGAAAAAATTTAATTTTAATTACAAACGTCATAGTTTAAGTTGAGTATCTGAACCTAAGTATTGGTAGCAAGGCTGGAGGAGAAGGGAACACAACCTAGAAATTCATGTAATCCTGGTAGAACGTGAATGATGAATGATTTGTTAGGGGTACTACTGAAGGTGATGTTCAGGATGATTTTTGACGTTACAAGTATCATTGCTTGGAAGATGAATTTAGAGATTATTTAAATTGAACTAGAATCATAATAAAAATTCTTCAGTGCAGAAGTCTAAATGTATTGTTTTTAAAAGCTACTTATGAATGGTTGTTTAGAAGTGTATACATCAGAATTTACAAAGAAATTCTGTGCTTTGATTCTGTATGGAAGGGATTACATATAATATTTGCAGTTATAATTCCTGTCTGCTCTTTAGAGAGATTGGGTTCTAAATTTGCATTCAATTATACTTTATTCAAATGATAGATACACATTTTTTTCCACCATTGGTAACTTGAGTTACCACCAGATGTCACTAATAATAAAGTAAGCATATTTTGTGCTTCTTAAAAAGAATGCAGTATTGCTAAACAGTTTTATAAACTGGCGGTTTCAAATTTTAGGGCTTATTTATAAACTTCAGTTTATTGAGGATTCATGAACACTTGTTTATTTGGGCTATATTTATATTTGCCAAATACCCTTAAAACAAAATTTTTAAATATTCATTGGTTATGTAGAAATACTACTTCACTCATTGATTTATATGTTCAATTTTTTGTTAACTTTTTTTAAATGTGATAAAAATACATAAAACAAAAGTTGTTTAAATGTACAATTCAGTAGCATATTTACATAGTTTTGCAACTACACTGATAGCTATTTCCAAACTTTTGTCATCCCAAACAGAAACTTTGTAACCATTAAGCAATAACTTCCCATTTTCCCTTTCCCCCCTTGCTGGTAATCTCTAATCTATTTTCTGTCTCTTAAAATTTCTAAATATCTCTTATTAATGTGTCTGGCATATGTCACTTTGCATAATGTTTTTCAAGATTCATCCATTTTATAGTGTGTATCTTAACTTCATTCCTTATTATGGCAGACTATTATTCCATTGTATGTTTATCTGTTATATGCTCATTTTGTTTATCTTTTTATGTATTAATGAACACTTGATTTATTTCCACTTTTTGTGCTGTAATGTGAATAATGCTGCAATGAACATTGGCAAACAAATACCTGTTTGTGTCCTTGTTTTCAGTTCTTTGGTCAAAATACCTAGGAGTGGATTTGGTCAAGATACCTAGGAGTGGAATTGCTGGGTCATATGATAAACATGTTTATATTTATGTTTTTGAGAAGCTGCCAAACTCTTTTCCAGTGGTTGCACCATTTACATTCCCATCAGCAATGCATGGGGGTTCTAGTTTCTTCACATCCTTCCCAATGCTTATTTTTCTTTTCTTTTCTTTCTTTTTTTTTTTTTTTTTATTGCAGCCTCCCCCCATTGTCTAAAAGTAGAGTGTTTCTATTTGGTATGATTTGGTATATAATTTTTGGGATTTGGGAATGCTCAAAAATTATTCCAAATAATATTAACAGTATTCCCAGACTCAACCCACTAAATCATACTAAATAGAACCTCGTCGTCTACTTTTGGATAGCATAGGAAACTTGTATAGCCTGCCTAGTCACTGTGAAGTCACACCTTACTGTGGTTTTGATTTGTTTTTCCTTAGAGATGAATGATTTATTTGGTAATTTTTGCTTATTGGACATTTATTTTTCTTCTTTGGAGAAGTACCAATTCAGATCCTTTGACTACTTAAAAAAAATTTATTTTATTCATTTTTGTTTAAAGCAATGGTGCATATAGGAATGAAGGCGAATAGGCAGGGAGGCAGCAAGAGAAAAGAAGAAGAATCTTTTTATTTAGTTGTTCACACTGGTTGTTTCCCACCAACCCAAGACTCAAACCCAGGGGTATGTGACTTGCTCCTTCAGAGGCAATGGACCTAACTGCTGCTCCACCATGGTGTGCCCTTTGCCTACTTTTTAATTGAGTTATATCTTCTTTTGTTTTTGAGTTACAGGAGTTCTTTATATAAAGACTTTACCTATTAATATGGTTTGAAAATGTTGTCTCCCATTTTGTAGGTTGATATTTGATTTTCTTGATGTCTATTGATGCACAACAGTGAAATTCTTATGAAGCCAAATTTATCTTTTTTCGTTTTGTTACTCATGCTTTTCATGTTAGATTTAACTATTGGAAAGTTGTCAATCTCTCACAGCTATAAGATTTCCAGAATTCTGGTGAACCCTGGTGGCTCAGGCACTAAGTCAGCAGCTGGGTGTGGACCATGTCAAGCCTAAGCCTAACCTCATTCTCCTCTTTCCTTCCTTTTTTTTAGGAATGGTACAGGATACAGGTAGGAGGAGGGAGGAGGAAAAAGCACTTTTATTTTTGTTTAGTTGTACATTTTAGTTCTCCCCAGACCAGGATGCAAACCCACGTCCTCAGGTTGTATATGGCCTGCACCAGAGACATTTGACCAAACCACTACTCCATCAGGGTATGCCTCTTCTTTCCTTCCTTAAAAAATGCTTCTTCCTCCTCCTCTTTTTCTCCCTTTCTTTGGAAAAAAAAATTTCAGAATTCTAATTTCACTCAAATTTTGTCATTAGAAATCGTGCCAGTTATTTTCCTTGAAATGACAGGTACACTTCATTAATTTTTAAGCAAATGTCAGCCAATGCTCACTTCATGCTCTGGTAAAGTTGTGCTTATGCTCAGTCCACATATATCCCGAGGTCCTGGGTTCATGTCCTGGGGCCGGGGATGAACAACCAATGTGAACAGCTAAATAAGTAAATAAAAATTCTTCTTACTGTTTCTCCCTGCCTGTCTGCCTCTGCTCACCTTCATTTCTGCCTGCAACTTTCCTTTAAAAAAAACAAAAGTTAAATGTCAACCAAGAGCAATTAGGCAAGAAGAAATAATAGGGATCCAAACTGGAAAAGAAGTTAAGACTATCCCTATTTGCAGATGACATGATACTATACTTATAAAATTCTAAAGGCACCATCAAAAAACTACTAGAATTAATCAAGAGTATAATAAAGTGACAGGTTATAAAATTAATATATAAAAATCAGTTGTATTTTTATATGCAAATAATGTAATAAAGTATCTCGTTTGCGATAGGAATAAAAAAGAATTGACTGTCTTGTAATATACTTAACAAAGGAAGTGAAAGGCCTATACAATGAAAACTTCTTAAAAGAAATAGAGGAAGATACAAAGAGATGGAAAGAAACTGTAGTCATTCATGGTTGGGAAAAATTAACATTAATATGGGTGTGCCCTTGTGTCTCAGGCCACTGAAATGCTGGTGTGCAAACCACATTTTTGAAAAGTCAAAAATGAACAAGTAAGTAAATTAAAATGTTTGTTCCTTATTTCCCTTAAATTACTTTTCTCCACTCCTTCTCTTCCTCTCAAAAAAAAAAATAATTTCAGGACATGCCTTGGTGAAGTAGTGGTTTGACACCGTCCACATATATCACAAGGTCCTGGGTTCTTGTCCCAGGGCTGGTGGGAGCAACCAAGATGAACAACTAAATAAAATGAACAAAACATTCCTTCCTCCTCTCTTCCTCCCTGCTTGCCTATTCGCCTTCATTCCTGCCTGCACCTTTCCTTTAAAAAAATAAATTGCTGGAAATGGTCATCTTATCTAAAGCAATACACAAGGCTAAATGCAGTCCTCATCAAAATCCCACTGGCATTCTTCAAAGACATAGAACAAAATTTGTCTAGAATCACAAAAGACCCCAATTAATAAAGCAATCATGAGAAAAAAGAACAGAAGTTAGAAGTATACTCCCAGACCTTGAGCTATATTAAAAAGTGTTAGTGATTAAAACTGTATGGTTGGCATGCCCTGGTGGAACAGCTGTTAGGTCCAACACCTCTGACCAAGTGCAGTCCATATACAGTCCAAGGACCCAGGTTTGTGCTCCAGAGCAAGATGTACAACAAAATAAAATGTATAACAAAAATTAAAATGTCGATTCCTCTGCTCTCTTCTTGACTGCTTTCCTTCATTTCTGCCTATACCTGTCCTTAAAAAAGAAAAAAAACTTGTATGACACTGGAAAAAAAGAGATAAGCAGATCAGTGGATTAGAACTGAATTACCAGACGTAGTCTTACACATATATGGGCAGATAGTATACAACAAAGGAGCATACAACAGAGAGAGGAAAGTATTTTCAATAAATGATGTTGGAAAAATGGAGAGCCATATGCAAAAGAATGAATCAAGACCACTTTTTAATACCACACACAAAAATTAATTCAAAATGGATTAGAGACTTGGATGTAAAACTGGAAACCATAAAATACTTAGAAGAAAACATAGGCAATACATTCTATGACATGTCTTTGAGAGATATTTGGGAACTCAAATGCAGTAAGGGAAAGAAATAAAATGGTACTATATCAAACTCAAAAAGATTCTGTGCAAAACAAACATATCACCAAACTGAAAAGTGATTGTACTGACTAGGAAGATATTTGTACCTCATACATATGACAAGGGCTTAATATCCAAAATATGTGAAGGACTCATAAAGTGATAACAGAAAAACAACCCAACCAAAAAATGGGCAGAAGAATTGGAATAGACATTTTTCCAGAGAAGACAGATAACCAATAGGCATATGAAAAGACCTTCTTCCTCATTTGTTATTAGGGAAATGCAAATGAAAACAATGATGAGTTCTCATTTCACACCTGTAAGAATGACTATTACTCAAACACTGGAAACGACAAATGCTGGAGAGGATGCAGAGAGAGAGGAAACACTTTTAGACATTTGGTGGGAATGTAAATTGGTACAACCTGTGTGGAAAGCAATATGGCGATTCCTCAAAAAACTGAGACTTGAGATTCCATATGATTCCAGTTTCAGGATGGTGGACTGTTAAGATCTCAGGTTCATTGTGCCCTGATGGAACAGCAGTTAGGTTATTCGCCTCTGGAGGAGCAAACTGCATATCCCTGGGTTCAAGTTCTGGGTCCAGGGGGAAACAACCATTGTGAGCAACAAAAGAAAAATAAAATTAAAAATGTTCCTCCTCTTGATGCCTGCCTGCTTACTTGCTTTCATTCCTGCCTGCGCCTTTCCTTAAAAAAAAAAAAAAAAAGATCTCATGCTCACCTCCTCACAGCACAACCAAGAAAACATTTAGCTATCACAATCTTTGAAAAGAAATAGGACCAGCATTTCTACAGAGATAGGGGACATATGCTTTCACAAAAGTTATGAGAGTTCTATCTGTCGTGTAACCACAGCACTTAGTTCATGGAAGCCAGGGCTGGGCTGGGGAGAGATTGATGGAACCAACAGTTTCCAGAGCTAAAAGGCTTTTTGCCACAGTGAGCACTCCCCTGTCTGGGAGCTGACTTTCAGTCACTGAGCAGGGGCCTTACCTGGGGTGAAAAGAGGGCTAGCACCCTGCTGAACTGAAAAACTGTTAAAAAAAACAAAAACAAAAACCCCTTGTAGAGCATCAGTTTGGTCAGTCACCTCCAAAGATGATTTTACTTTATTTTTAAAAATAAGCAAAGGACTTCTAACCAAGGATACACTATCCTGCTAGATTATCATTAGGATTGAAGAAATGATAAGCTTTTCATACAAGGAAAAGTTAAAGGAAATTAACATGAAACCAACTTTACAAGAAATGCTGAAGGAAGTTCTATAAAATGAAAAGAAACACCACAAAAACAAGACCTCAAAATATAAAAAGTAGGAATAAGGAGAGTATAAACATGGTCAGTTAGAATGAGCTCAAGACTAACTTGCTTTTAAGTAAAAACAGATTATAATCATAGAAACCCATGTAAACCGCAGGGTTACCTTAAAACATGACTCCGGGGAAAAAAAGAAGGAAATAAAAAGGGATACCGAACACAATGTAATTCAATTCAAATCATCTGAGAAGTGAGAAAAAAGTATTATCAGCAACAACACAGAAAACTATGAATAAAATTGCAATACACAAATATAGCTTAATTATCCTGAATGTTAAATGACTGAAATCACCAAAGGACACAGAGTAGCTGAATGGATTTAAAAAACATAGCCCATAGACATATATCAGGGTCCACCAGAATTCTAGAAATCCTATAGCTTGAAAGCAGCATTTAACATTTAAAAAAGCACCCAAATTTCTGTTACATTGAAAAGGTAAACATAGATTCAAAATTGGAAGATAATCTTACAGTCAAAGGGTAGCTAAAAAACCAGGGACAGACATTTATATCAGATAAAATAGACTTCCAGCTAACAAAAGACAGGGATGGACATTATATAATGATTAAGGGGTCAATTCAGCAAGAAGACATAACCCTAATATATATGCACCAAATAAAGAAGCATCAAAACACATATGTCGATTACCAACAGACCTCAAGAGACATCAACAGCAATACAATAATATTAGGAGACTTTATCACCCCACTTAATGGATGAATCAACTGGGCAGAAAATTAGCAGTTTTAAATGACGAATTAGAACAAATTGGTTTAATAGACATATGCCTAGACTTCATCCAATGACTACGTTGTTCTCAAGTACTCGCAGAATATTCTCAAGGATAGAGCATATGGTGGGAAGCAAAACTTTTCTTAACAAATTTACAAATATTGAAATCATACCAAGCATCTTCTCTGATCACAATGGCTTAAAACTAGAAATCAAACACAAAAAGAAAGCTGGAAGAGTCCAAAATATATGGAGGCTAAGCACCACCCTTCTGAATAGCTCTTAGGTAAAAGAGGACTTCAAAGGAGAAATAAAACATACTTTAAGAAAATAAGAGAGAAGACACAAGCTACCAGAATGTACAAAATATAGCAAAAGCAGTAGTGAGCAGGACGTTTATTGCAATCCAGAAACAAGAAAAATAAATAAACAATCTAACCCTACATCTATAGCAGCAAGAAAAAGAAAAACAATTGAAGCCAAAAATCAAGAAATTGAATGAAATAATAGAAATTGAGCAGAAGTAAAATAGAAATCAGACATTCAAATGATCAATATTTGATTGATCAAACCAAAGATCGACCCAAAAGCTGGTGATTCTTTGAAAAAATAAAATTGACAAATCTTTGGCAAGCCTAACTAAGAAATTCCTTTAACGTTTCCTTATCTGAAAAGCTTATTATTCCTTCAATCCTAAGTGATAATCTAGCAGGGTAGAATAACCTTGGCTAGAAGTCCTTTATTTTTTTTTAATAAAATAAAATCATCTTGAGGTGATGGACCAAACTGTTGCTCCACAAAGGGTATGTTGTTGTTTGGGGGTTTTTTTGAACAGTGTTTCAGTTCAGAAAAAGAGAAATCTCTTACTACATAGAATCATAAATGAAAGAGAAGTTACAACAGATACCTCAGAAATACAAACGTCATAATAGACTACAATGCACAGCTATATGCACTGGACAACCTGAGTACATAGACAGATTTTTAGAAATACACAGCTTACTAAGACTGAAATAGGACAAAACAAAAAAAAGTTGAACAAGACTGTTACAAGCACGTAAATTGAAGAGGTCATCAAAAGTCTCCCCAGAAATAAAAGCCCAGGACCAGGCAGGTTTACTGATGAGTTTTACCAAACCTATAGAGAAGAATACCTATTCTTTTCAAACTCTTCCAAGAAAAATGAACAGGGAATACTTCCAAACACCTTCTCTGAGGCCAACATTAAACTGATACCCAAACCTGATAAAGTCACTAAAAAAGAAAATCACAGATCAATATCTCTAGTGAACATAGATGAAAAAATTCTCCAAACACTTAGAAACCAAACCAACACTACATTAGAAGGATCATCTATCATGATCAAATGGGATTTATCCTGGAGATGCAAGACTGGTTCAACATAAACAAATCAGTTAATGTAATAGACCACATCAGTTAAGAGCAAGGAGAAAAATCAATGTGATAATGTCAGTACATACAGAAAAAGCTTTTGACAGGATTCAGCAACCATTTATGAGAAAAACTCTACATAAAATTGGTACAGAAGGAATATACCTCAACATAATAAAGGTGATATATATGATAAACCCAGAGTCAACATCATACTCAATGACAAACTAAAAGCATTTCTTCTAAGATCAGGAACAAGACAAGACCACTCTTCACCACTGCTATTTAACATGGTAGTGGAGGTGTTAGCCAGACCAGTTAGGCAAGAAGAAGAAAGTGTAGGAATCCATATTGGAAAGGAGGAATTAAAATATCAATATTTGCAGATAACAATATATGTTTAAAACCCTAAAACCTCAATCACAAAACTCCTAGAATTAATTAGCTAGTACAATAAAGTGGAAGGCTACAAAATCAAAACACAATTTTTGCGTTTCTCTATGCAGACAGTACAACAGAGAATGAAATCAAGAAAATTATCCCCTTTATAATAGAAGCAAAAAGAATTAAATACTGTGGAATATACTTAACAATGGTGGTAAGAGACCCGTACAATGAAAACTGTAAGACTTAAAGGAAATGGCCACAGTGGTGTACAACACAATCCTTAAAAAGATGATATCCTGTCATTTGCGACAACATGGATGGAACTAGTGGGGATTATGCTACATGAATTAAGTCAGAAGGAAAAAAGACCAAATACTGGATAATCTCACTCAAGTGGAATTTAAAGAAATAAAGGAAAGGAACAGACTAAATAAAAACCACCAACCCTTGGACATTAGTAATAGAACTAAGGTTACTGAGGTTATCAATAGAGGCTGGGAGTGGCTAATGGACAATAGTGAAGAACTCTTGGTAATTTGGTGGTGGGCATTTGAAGAATAGGGGACCTGCATATATAGGTTTATATTAGTTTTTAAGTCAAAATTATCTCAATATTAAATTTTAAATAACTAGATGAGCATATTATTTTGTAAATCAATGTTACCTCAATAAAAACTTTTTCTAAAGAAAATGTGAGCCATGTACTAAGTTTTAATGGGCATAGTGTGTCAGTTCTTTCAAATAAAAATGGTGTTCCATGGAGAAAGAAGGGGTAAGTTCATCTTGTAACTTTAACAACTTCGTGGATGCTAGAGTCCCGGAGATGACCATCATCCACAACCGAAGTGCTTTATGTATCTCTCTCATCACACAGAATATCAGTTCATTTACTTGAGGAGTAAAGATTTAATATAACTAATCATTTTTATTACTTCATCAAAGACTATTAAGTGAAACCATTGGTGTGTTTTGTTTTGATTTTCCCCTTCAAATTCATTGGCAGTGACTTCATAAAATCATGGCAAAGTATATGGCTAATCATACCGTTTGGTGTCACACCTTAATTCATGCTCAGTAAGGCAGGTGCAGTTTTACCCAGGGTTACTTTTGCAAGTATCACAAGTGAAAAAGGTATATAACATTTTTATGTTTCTGTAAGAACAATTTTAAATTAGAGACCACTGAAGGGGAGGGTCTTGGAAAAAACCAGCAGGAATCCATTGACCACACTCTAAGAACTGATGTTAAAGGCTGTGATTCTAGTGACATTTGAATGAAAAAAAGCAAAAATGAAAGACACACTTCTAGTAGTTTTATCATTGACTTTGAGTGAAATTATGTATGCATAATGTTTACATTAATTTTTTTTTTTTTTTACTCTCTTGACCTAAGCTCTAATTCTATAGTCATCTAAGTATAGAAATAAAAAATAGCAATTTGGGTGTGTTTTTTTTTTTTTTAAATTTTCTAGTGAGAATGATGAACAAACTATATCTTTGAGCATCTCTTCCCCCAGTGTTTTTTTTTTTTTTTTTCCTAAGATATGATGGGCGAAACTTGAATTTGAAGACATTGTGTTTACAACCTTTAATTTGCTCTTGTTATATATAGACAAGAGTGTGTTTTAAGTTGTCAGTAAGAAAAATCAACTTTTGGCATGCCTTGGTGGAGTAGCAATTAGGTCATTCACATCCAAAGGAGTGCAGGTCACATACCCCTGGGTTCAAGTCCCAGATCTGAGGTGAAACAACCAGTGTGAATAACTGAAAAAAAATAGCTGCTTCTTCCCCTCTCTTCCTACCCGCCTACTTGCCTTTGTTCCTGCTTGTACCTTTCCTTGAAAGAAAAATTAACATTTCATCTTTTCCTCCTTCCCAGAATTTGATCCTCCAGCACCCTTCGTCACTCGTTTTTTGAACACAAGAGCAATGAAGGAAACCTTTAAGAGCTACATGGAATTACTTGTTAGCATTGCTCTGGACCCTGACACAATGCAAGCCTTGGAGAAGAGCAATGGTATAGTCTGTTAAGTAGTACTTTCTTGGTAGTACTTTCTGGACTTTAAAATTTCTTATCTGATAGTTACATGGTTAATATATGGTTTGTGTCACATACCTTTACATTGTCAGTTAAATTCATGATAATTAATTCTATGAGATGGTCATATCTTCGCATGAATTGCCTGAATGTTTGAACGACTTTATACTGAATGTATTTTCATTGATTTCTACTCATGGGAAAATTATGTATTACTACTAGTTGCTTTCACTTCTGGAATCTTAATCCTGGTAATATTTCACTGTGTTACATGGAAAATTCTGATATTAAAATGGCCTGTTTTCTGATCATTAGTAGGATGAACAAGATAATGGTATGAATATTAAAACTGTGTATCTGTGACCAGTAAAAGATAGATCACAGAATATTTATTTTCTGATCAATTAGCAATAAGGCAATATATGTATCAGGTAATATTCATTATTTATATGCTGCCTTTCATAATTTTTTCTTATAGTAAAAGAGGGATATAATTGATGTATGAAATAAACTGGTAACTCATAGTTGCTCACTCATATTTACTCTTCAGCATTCATAGATAGACAAAATAAGTAATGAAAGGGTTAATGAAACTTTCTTCTACTGAAGTGAGTTGTACAGTAAGATTAGTCATAAGAAAGAGTAGTACTAATGTACTTAAACAGCAATGCCTAATAATTTACATTGTTTTATTATTATTTCCATATTCTTTTCATACATTATTTTGTTTTAATGCCAGAACAACATATTAATTTTATGAATGAAGATGAGACTTGTGAAGAAGTTAAGTGATTTGTCCATAACATGCAAGTAATAGAAAGGATTAAAATTCACGATCTTGGCGCACCCTGGTGGCCTAGCTGATGAGTCTGGTGCAATCCCACAGACATCCCAAGGACCTGGGTTCATAACCTGGGGCCTGGGAGGAACAACCAAGATAACTACTAAATAAAATAAAATGTTTCTTCCTCCTCTCTGCCTGCCTGCATGCCTACTCGCTTCCATTCCTGCCTGTACCTTTTCTTTTTTAAAAAAAGATCTAACTTCTGGTTCTTTTTTTTTTTTTTTTTCAATGATGTAATCAGATATTAATCTGCACATCAGTCATTTTAGAGTCATATAGAACTGGAAGGGATACTCAGAGATTGTCTAGTCTAACTCTTTATTTTCTAGACTAAGACTCGAAGTGATTAAATATATTTTCTAAAGGTATACAACAAGTTAGTGTTAGAACCATGGTTCAAACGCAGTAGTTAATCCCCCAGATTGGTCTTTTTCTGATTAAATGTTTTCTCTTTTAATCAGAATTCCTTGCATCATAAACTATACCTCTTAGTAGTGATCATTTCTGAGTAGTTGTATTTTAAATTATTTTTTCCTATTTAAAATAAGGGAGATTTTTTGTTTTGGTTTTTTAAAGGATGGTACAGACAGAAATGAAGGAAAGCAGGCGGGCAAGCAGGAAGAGAGAGGAAAAACATACATTTTGCTTATTTTATCTAGTTGTTCATCTTGGTTGCTTCTTCCAGCCTCAAGTCTTGAACCAGGCACCTTGAGATGTATGTGGACTACACCTTTGATGAACTAAACTACTAGGCCACCAGGGCATGCCAAAGGAGGAATTTTTAATGGTTATATTTTAAAGTAATTTACAAATGCCTAAGCGTTGTGAATTATAAATTCTTATTTTAATAGATTTAATCAAGCTAAAAAGATAAAAGAGACTATCAGACATGCTGTAGTAGCCTTAGAAAGAATCCTCAGTAGGGACTTTTTCTTCAATGGGAAGGAGTCTTTCGCAAGTGACTGCACTGGTGCTTGTGCTTCAGGATTCAGCTGTGAATGAGGAGCGTATATATATTCATTTTCAGAAAGGCCACTATTATAAAATGTTATTGTGCCCATAAATTAAGAAAAGTTTAGGGACGTGCCCTGTGGCTCAGGCAGGTGAGATGCTGGCTTGCAGACTAGGTAAAGTCCAAGGGACCCAAATATGTGACCCGAGGCCAGGGTGAGAAACAAAAGTAAATAAATAGAGATGCTCCTTCCTCCCTCAAAAAAAAAAAAAATAGTGTCTAGTAACTTAAGATATTTAATACAGCACAAAAGGTGCTTTCACTTTAAGTCTTCTCTTTTTGAAGAGCTTTAACTTCAGAGGAGTAAGGAAAAAAGCAAAATGTTTTGAATAGGAATTTCATCAGACTTTTATTCCCTTCTCTAAAATAACTGCTTTGGCTCTTCCCTTTTGTTTATTCATTTATTTATTCACTCATTTATTCATTTATTTATTCATTCATTCATTCACTCACTCACTCACTCACTCACTCACTCTCAGACCCGAGTCTTGAACCTGGGTCCTTAGGCTTCACATGGTCTGTACCTTAGCCGCCTCACCTACCAGGGTGCACCTCCTTTATGTTTTTGATGTTAGATTTGATCATTGTTTCCCCTAACCCCCAGATGACAATGAATTATGAACGTCATAATCAATGTTTTATAAAATTTTATAGTGGTAGATAGATTCACATTTTTCAGTGCTGTTATTCAAATGGTAAATTAGGACTGGAAAAACTAGGCAGTTTGCCTACTGATCACTAGCGCCTGTCAATTCTAGTGACAACAGCGTTAACTTAGGACTTTTGACTCGATCAGACCTCACTGCTTCTTTCTGGCCTAATGTTGTAAGCCTATTTGTCAAGTTATCTTTTGTGTAGGAAGTTTGATGTCATATAGCTTCAAAATAATATGTTAGCCATTGCATTTACCATCTTAATATATTCATGTCTTGAGAAGTTAAATAGGTTTTGTATGGATAGTTTATCCTGTTAATAAGTTTTAATTTTTATCTTGTTTTAGATGAGCTACTTTTGCCTCATATGAAAAAAATAGATAGCATGCTGAATGATAACCGAAAGAGACTTCTTTTGAACCTTCATTTGGATCAGCCATTCAAGGTATTTCCGTAAGATGATTTATTAATTAGCAAGATTTACTGGCAATCACAGTCTTAAATATAATAGGAAGGAAAATTTATAAAGCCATTCTTAGTTTTGTAAGATATTTCACTTAACAAAAAGTTGTTTTTTCATGTTTCTTTTTATCATATTAAGCACATTTTTAGTTTTAGTCATTTGCTTTTCTTTGCTTAAATTCATTTTTCAGGTATATATATATATTCATCTCGTTCTTCTATATGATAATTTCTAAGTGTTTTCCAATAGTCTTTCCTTTAAATTACCATATTCCAATCTTGTTTTTCTCTTAAACCTTTTCAAAATTTCCACATTTTATCAATAATTAGCATTGGCCTTTTCTTAGAGCAGTTACAAAAATATTTCCCTTTACTTGCCTGCTTTGAGGAGAAATTGATCCTCATATAATTGTAAGAGATAAGTAAAATTATGTGTTAAGTTACTTAGCACTATATAAATTGGTTTTGGTGTTGTCAGGAATATAGAACAACTTATTTAAATTCAAAATTTATCTTAAATACTAGTGATCAAAAAAATTCTGACTTTTCTTATTCAAAGGATACCATATAACATCTGGAATCATTTCACTATATCTGGGAAATGTTTCTTTATATATTAGATAGCTTTTTTTATATAAATAGAATTTTGGGGGCAGTTTTTGGTTCACAGCAAAATTGAGCAGAAAGTATAAAAAATTTCCTATTATCTCTGTTCCCACATGCGAACAGCCTACCAAATTAAACATCTGTCAGAGTGGTACCTATATTATATTGATGAACCTATGTTGACTTTTTTTTTAAAGGAAAGGCGCAAACAGGAATGAAGGCGAGCAGAGGCAGGCAGGAATGGAGAGGCAGAAGCAGCATTTTATTTATTTGATTTAGTTGTTCATCTTGGTTTTTCCCACCAGCCCTTGGAAGTAAACTGTGGACCTTTGGGATGTCCATGAACTGTGCCCAACTCCTCCTCCACTAGGGTGCGCCACATTGACACATTATTTTGCCGCAAAGTCCGTAGTTCATGTCATGGTTCACTCTTGTTTGTTATGGTTCACTCTTGTTTATGTTATGGTTCACTCTTGGTGTACATTCTTTTGGTTAGGCAAAGGTTTGAAATGTATCCACCATTCAAGTATCATACAAAATAGTTTTACTCTTCTGAAAATCCCCTGCACTCTGCCTTTTCATCCCTTAACCCTGGCAACCACTGATATTTTGACTGTCTCCATAAGTTTGGCTCTTTCCAGAATGCCATGGTTGAAGTCATACATCCTTTTCAGAGTGACTGCTTTCACTTAGTAACATGAGTAAGATTGCATCATATCTTTTTTGTGGCTTGATAGCTTTTTTTTAAAGCACACTGAATAACATTCCATTGTCTGAATGTAACAGTTTATCTTTTCACCTACTGAGGGATATCTTGTTTGCTTTCTAATCCTAGCAATCATCAAGTTTTTAAACTCCGTTGGATAATTTGTATTGATTTTTCCCATTCCCTTTTTATCTAAACTCCACATAAAAGTGAAAAATGAAGGTTCCGAGATTGAGTTAAATAACTCCAAATTCTACTAGTACTTCTCTATTCTTTACTGACATGAACTTGAAGGGGAGAGTCAAAAGCTAAACAATAAGGTCTTGGTCTACTGGGTTTTCGTCTACTTATTTCCCACTTAACTGCTATCTTCCAGTGAAATGTTGCTTAAGGAAATAACCATGTTTTCTGCAGACAAGGAATATTGTTAAATGTATACTGGTTAAAGACTTATTAAATCTAAAAATGACCTTTTTTGGCTGTGTTAGATATATATTTAGTTGGTGGTAAACTAAATGTTGGACATTCATATGTTAATTTGTAATGATGCACATCTTAAACCTATGTGATGTTGTAAGGCAGTTTTATTCCAATAAAAATTAAAGTCACCATTTGGAATTGAATAGACTCAGTAGATATGTAAAGCTTATATAATAGTTTGTGATGAACACTGAAAAATTAGTTTTCATATTCTTTTTTCACGGGGGAAAAATACAGATTTCTAATTCTGAAATTATAGTAATTTTTTGGTAATTTTTATTTATAGTAGTTTGTATTTCAAAGCCAAAATGTAGACATAGTATTGAAAGTTAGATTTGATATAAAATACTAGAAATATAGTAGGTTATAAAAGATTCCTATTCTTTAGCACAATTTTGCATAATGTTCTTGGTATTTTTTAAGGTTTCACAAAACCTTTTGAAGTTAATGTTCTGCTTTCCTCTGAGATCTATTATGAACTTCCAGCATCTACAGCATCTTATGTTTTTTGAAAATATCATTTAAATTTTCTCCTTTCATCCCCATTAACCTGTTGTCCATTGTTTCCAAATGTGGAATCTATTTTTTGTCCTTAAATTCCATTTGTTTTAAGTAATAATTCTGGGCTCCAAAATTTTCAAGGCTAGGCATATTTTATTTCATGTGTAACACACCAAGAATATAATAAAAGTATAGATAATCTAAGAAAGAGAATGAAGCTAGAAATTAGTGATTAACTCACTGTTAGGATTGTTTCTAATGGAACTTTATTCTCTCCTACACACACACACATACACACACACACATTTTTTAAATATTAAGTGTTCTGGTTTAAAATGTACTTTTGGGGGATTCATAGTACTAGGTGGGAATACAGAGTTTGGGAAAGAATGGCTTTGAAGGTTGTAACACTTGAACTTATTAAATAAGTACTAGATTCTGAATAATAAATTTATTGGGACACTTGAACTTCATGTCAAAATAATAAATGCTGGTAGCTCAATTTAATTTTTTAAAATGACATTCAAACTAGTTTAAAATAGCCACAAATGACATTCGGTTATTTTTTATAGCTTTTTACGTCAGGATTTGTCAAGTAGGTAAGGGCAAATATATGCCAGTGACTTCTAAAAATGGTCTGGAATTGGCTCTGTTGCATGACCACTAAATTATCAATTGTAACTACTGTGTGTCACTGGTCGGAAAACTCAAGCTCTTTTAAAATCTTCTCTCTCAGTTGCTTTTTCCACAGTTAAAAAGGAGCAAAAAAAGTGGTGAAGAAAATTATAATTCTTCTTATTTTACTCTGTTCTCATCCTTATCCAGGATTTCTTTATAGGAAGGTTTGGCCAAGTTTCAGTGATAACTGGTACTTGAGAGACTTATATATGTCCTTATTTCCCCTACTTTGAAGCCCAAGAGGCATTACTAGAAAGAAAAATGTCACTGCTATTTCTTAAAGCAAGTCATAGAGCCCAGATTCTAGGTTTCGGGAGATAGATTGCATATCTTGATGGGAAGAGCTTAAAGAATTTATAGCCATGTTTATAATACCCCATCAGTATATTCCACATATATTTGTGTGTATATATATGTATATATTGCTATATTTTTCAAAATAAATTTTAAATAATCGGAAGTAGTTTACTCTCCTTCTGATGTCAATTATTTTGCTTTATTTTAAAGAATGCTTTAGAAAGCTTTCCTGAACTAACAATAATTACTCGAGACTCTAAAGCAAAAAGTGGGGCATCTGCTATTTCTAAAATCAAAATGAATGGCAAAGCTTATAATAAAAAAACTCTGAGAACTTCAAAAGCAACCAGTAAATCTGCACAAGTAAGTATATATTAATTGATGTAATTATTATATCTCTTCCTATTATTAATACAATTCCTACTTAAAACGTGGAAAGAAACAAGTATTTTACTATAAAGCCATTAACTGTGAAGTATTTTCAGGCAGCAGTGAGCAGCTCTGGCCCACGGGCTCCATCTTGTTTTCCTCCAGCGACTAGCACAGTACCTTCATATAGTGAGTGTCACAAATTTTTTAAATTCATCAATAAGCAAAGAGCCATCCCATTTATGTATTTTTATGTGGGATTATGTCATTGGGTACTAATCCATACAAATAAGTGAGCATGCCCACATTCCCTAAGATCCAAAGAGGATTCTTTATCTACAAAGTAAGTAATTTGTTCATTCTCAGAATTAGTATTTATTCTTCTAAATATCATTGCCTTTTCAGAAAACAGTTAAGCAACATATCAGTACCACATCAAAATGTATTCTGCAGAAACACATTCACAAATACAAGGATGTGACTGCTCGCTGCATGGTTGCTTGTGAGAGTGATCCAGTGATGTATCACTAGTGTGAGGCTGGATGGTCACCCAGATAAGTGATAGTATGTCGCTTTTACAAAGAAGAGACATTTATTCATTCTTCCAGTATAGCATTTTCAGTGTACATAGTACACCAAATACAGTTCTCAGCACGAGGAATACAACAGTGAAAAATGACCAAAACTCCCTGCCCTCATATAAGTTATATGTGAGGAGGGTAAGTGCCATAAATAGAAAGATATTCAAGTTTTAGTTAAGTAAAAAAAGCAAATTACAAAAAACAAAGTCAAACTATGTGTAGTATTCTCTTCTGATTATAAAACAAGTGTTCTAGTAAATGTTGTACATGGAGGAAAACAAGGAAGAATATATACATGCTATTAACGTTGTAGAAGCATGAGATTATAGAATTCTTTTACTTTCTAAGTCACCTTACATGTTTGTTTAGATTTTTGTATGTTTATAGTTTTTTAAATAAAAGATCTTTATATACGGAAGAAAGAAATGAAGTGTTTTTTCGCCCACTCTCGGCCCTGGATCTTGAACCTGGGTCCATTATTTGCAGAGCCTGTGCTTTTAGCTGCCTGAGCCATAAATTGATGGGAAGTTAAAGATTTTAAAATACAGTTCAAATTCTTATTTTGAATAAGCCTCTTGTCCATATTAACGCAAGCAATATGTCATTTTCAAGATTTCCACTGAGACTAGTATTTTCATAAAAGTATTCTTAGTTCAGATGATCTGTGAAATGATTATGTCCGTCAACTTTTTTCTTTTTATAGGAGTTTGCTGTTGATCCAGAGAAAATACAGTTGTATTCTTTGTATCATTCACTTCATCATTATAAATACCATGTTTATCTGATATGTAAAGATGAGGTAATTTTTTTTTTTATTTATTTTTAAAAATGTGTTTTTCTGAGCTTTAAGGATACCTTAGCTATAGCTATATATATAGCTATATATATTTAATATTTTAAAGAGAAATATTAAAAATATGTATATATGCCTATTATATAAAGGTTGGAAGATTTATGAATCTCTGTTATGTGCTGTATTCAGTTAGACTCACCACCTGTCCTAGGAACTGTAAGAGGGAATATTTATAAGATGTGTTTCTGCTTTACATTGCCACAGTAGAAGGTACTCTGTTACATTTCCTTCTCTCATAGTGCATAATGATCCTGCTTTAATTCTCTTCAGCTTTGATGTCTTGCTGTCTTCATTATCACTAGAATGGCTTTATCCCACTTAATTAAAGAAAATTGTGGGGTTTTTGTTCCTTGGCATCAATAAATGATAGTTAAAATTTAATCGTCACTTTCAAATTTAAGGTGCTCAGAGACTATATGTGATGATGCCGTTTTATCGGTGGGCTATAATGATCAAATAATTGTAGACAGTGTTGCTTTTCATGACCAGCACTATCCGTTTTTTAATTAAAAAGGGTTAGGTTGGTTCAAGGCTATACCTGGTCTATTTGATAATAATATCATTGCCATTTCTATATGGTATGGTATAGAACGATGTTCATAAATCTTACCTCTGTCTAGCAAAAGAGAAAGTGAAAATGGTCATGCAAAATGTTTGTTATAGTCGACTTTTAACATCATTGGTAAGTACTGAGAAAGGTCTACTGTCTGTAGCCTCCCTCCCTGCCCTCATAGGACCAAAAATGACAGGTTTAGGCTTCATCTGAGTTTACGTGAAATAATCGTTTTCCATGGATGGAATTTTTTTTTTAAGATCAGTACTTACAGCTGAATTAATAAACCCTCTTTCACTCAAGATATAAAAGCTGCAGACTCCTATAAAGAGCTTATAAAGTGATGAAATGTAACCTAATGTGGCAATTCTTTCTATTTTAGATTGCTTCTGTGCAGAAAAAAAATGAAGACTTAGGACAGGAAGAAATTGTTCAACTTTGTATGAAAAATGTAAAATGGGTGGAAGACCTCTTTGAAAAATTTGGAGAACTTCTAAATCATGTACAGCAGAAATGTTCCTAACATTTCCACAAAAATCCCATCTCTTTTATAGCACTAATTAAACGCTGGAGGGAGATGGTCAAAGAGGGTCTAGAGCCTCAGATAATCGAATGTCCATCAGTGGTCTTCTGTAGGCGTACCTACTTTGATCCTGGACCTTGCATCATGACCTCTCCTAAAGGACAGTGGTGCTGCCAAGGAACCCAGTCCAGAAATGGACCGAAATCCCACATTTTTACCCGAATGAATGATTTTTCTATTTTGTAAACCATTGGGAACTGAGTTTTTATTTTCAAACTGTTTTTTGACAAATGATAAAGCATGCACTAAATATAATTTTTTTTTATCGCTAGAGATAAAGAGATACACTTAAGTAACTTGATTATTTTTTCCTGACTTGGACTAAACACCAGAACGAGAGGTGGCAGTATGTTTGTAGTCATGTCTGGCCACAAACTTAAAAGTATTGTACATTGTTTAAACAGATCTGGTGTAATTAATGTGACATTCTGTATGAGAATATCATTGATTTAAAATATTAAATTCAGAAACTGCATTCTGCTTTATGAACTCCTTTTACTCTTAACATGTTCAGGAAACTGGATATGGAATTGGTGCAATTCTATGACTGCTTTTTTGTGTCAAATTATATTATGATAAAAAAAACAATGACATACTATTTTCCCTATCTCAAAGAAAATTATTTTCCTTTATACTGTTTTTCCTTTGGAAAAATTTTCAATTGTACATTTTATTTCACTAATAGTTGTATTTTTCACAAGGAGAATTTTGTGGTTATAATTATGTTTGATGTATCTGTACTACACTTCATTATTTTCAGTAAATCTTATTTAGTTATATATTGAATTTCTATTGTGAGTTATATCTTGAGGCAACTACCATTTTTGTTTATACAGATTTATTCAGTGTTACTCAGCGCATACATTCAGTACCAGAATTAGTTTCGCTTTCTAAAGGGGGTTGTGTTCGACACTGCAGTAATTTTCTAATTCATGAAATAAATTTCTTGCTAAACTAGCACTTGATTAACTGGTTTGCCAAAATAAAATTACACATTACAATCTAATCAAATTACACATTTTGAAGAATAAACTGATAAAAAAAGAACAAAAAAGACGACATGCAGTGTTAAACACAGCTAACCTAACTCTTAGAACTGGACGGGTTAGCACTCTCCTTTTGGTGCCTTTCCAACCTTTATACCCACTACTGTAGCTTTCTTTAGTTTGATAGCTAGTGTTTCAAGCAGATCAGCTGAGACAGTGAATGTATTAGGTTCAACATGACCTTGTGTTTTATTTGTGTTTGCCAACAGGATGCCTTATTTGTTTGAGAAAAAGGTTTACTAGTATCCTTCTAAACATCTCCTTTTTTAGGATTCTAAAGTTGTTGATCATACTTCTGTTTATTTTACCACCATTTAGTGCCTTAAGTCCTATCAAGAAAGCAGTATTTACTGCTCAATGCCCAAATAAGATGACCTTATGTGGATGTTGCTATTTTCTTGATTTTGAGTTAACAGGCCAACTTCTTATACTTACAACCTCAATAAGCTGGCAAAGAATTAAAGATAGATAACGTGAATTGATTTGAGAATAAAACATTGTAGTATTGGGTGAAAATGAGTATTTGAGTTAAACTTACATATTTATTTCTCGTATTTTATTAGAAGCAATAATCCTTGATCCAACCACCCTATCAATCTGAGAAGATATTCAATAATAGAAGTTTCTCTCAAGGGTTAAATGTTCCATTTCTGAATGTTTTTTTTTAAACCTGTTTAGGCAGCTACTTTTGAAAACATAAATAATCTATTAGATTCATTTTGTGCAACTAAAATGAGAATATCAGCAGTGAGAGTATCAATTTTCTAAGTGAAGAAGTGTAGGAAGCAGCCATATTTCATTCCAATACTGACTGGACAGAATTGATTTCTTTGCTTTCCAAGTGAAGAATAGACAACTACATCTCCTAATGGAGTGTTATAAGTATACATCTTTACATTATTTCCCCAGCTTACTTTCCTGAATCATTGATGCTTTTAAAAAAAAATTTTTTTTAAAGAGCAAATGAAGGGAGGAAGGGAGAGGAAGAAGCGTCTTCATTTATTTAGTCATCCATTTTGGTTTTTCATCCAGCCCTGGATCTAAAAGCCAGGTCCTTGGGCTTTATTTACCTGGTCCACATGCCAGCATCTTAGCTGCTGAGCCACAAGGGCGTGCCCCATTTTAAATATTTTTAAAACCGTTTGTGTTTAGGTAACTCTTGAAGTGCATGTTTGAACTCACTAGCCATACCTATGGAACACAGATGTTTCCTTAATCTTAAATTTCCTATAGAAAATAATCAATTTCCTTTTGAATTATGTTGCCCTCAAACTGTTTGCAGTTGTATTCATTTTACTAACACAGGTATTTTCATAATATCAGAGGCCAAGTCTACAATATACCTGGAAGAGATTCAATTGTTTTGCACCATCTTCTCTCATTTGATTCCTATAGCATAGGGAACGAACTCAGACTCAGACCTTAGAGAAAAGCGAGACTATTATGACAACCATACATGAGACCTTTAAGTGAAGTTGAGTAAATTCCTAATGTTAAAATTCACATTCCTTGCCAGGGCTTTGGAATTTATCATATAGGAATAACTTTATGCTGTAGATAGACTCAGAGGTAAAGCACAAGTTAACCACAACCTAGGAACACTCATTGGCTTTTCCTATATACAGATATCTGAAATTAATAAAAACATTCTGTGTTGAGATTAGTGTTGGAAAGGGGCCTTCCTTATTCTCATTCTCATGATAACCCAATTCCACTTATTTGATCCTTTAATAAAATCATAAATATATAGTGATTTATGAGTTACTGTCAATAATAGTAATTGTCCATTTTTCTGTTACATAAACAATACTGGTAAGATGGAAAAATGTAATCTAAAGTGGTTTAGAAAAGTGTTCAGAATAAGTTTTTCAAAATTTCTTGAAATCTCTAAAACTTAAAAATGAAAATATATAGATGACTTGTATACATTATTACTAGTTTTTAAAGCTTCCTTAAAGTCTCATTTTCCTTTCAATATATATTTATTTTCACGAAAGCAGCTATTTTTCCAACCTCTTACCTTGGAGATACATTCATAAACCAATATAGCAGCAGGGTTACTGAATCAGCTTTAGGCCCCAAAAGTTGCTTCAGATGTGCAAATTACTTTTCTTGTATTTGTAGAATACAGATTTTGTTTTGAACTGTAGTTCCATCTGTTTCTGAAAAATGCCATTCAAACAGAGTGACATATCCCTGGATAACTGCTTCTGTGTCAGTTGTACTTGACACTAACTGCACAAAATGAGCAATGTACACAATTAGTTGTACAGTAACTTCCATGTACAACTTTTGGCATCAATGTTCACAGATGCATGTTTTTGCAAATCATCTTTATTTATAAGTAATAAGAATTGAAGTGACCGATACAAAGAAACCTGCATTTGTAGTTCAGAGTTTTAAGTGGTCCATAATACAATGTATGGAAATGTGAAAGACAATTTTGTATATTTGTTTGTTACTAACTCAGATCATTAAAATGCAAAAAAAAATTTTAACAAAAATATCAGAATGTTTGGGGTTTTCTTTTTTAAAGAAATTGAAAACAGGTATTATTGAAAAACATAGCTTATAGGTATAGTTAATAGATTCCTCACACAATGTGCATCCTATTACTGGGTCCTAAACAAAGTTATTACGTAAAATGATAGAGGGTGCCCCATCGTTTTCTCAAATGTTTAAGTTAGTATCTGATTAATTACACAGCCTCGGTTAATAATATCAGAAAATATTTAAGATTTTCTATGTTAATTATTTTGGCCCTTTATCACCTATAATGAAGTATAAATCATTCATTAAGTCATCTTTCTAGTTTTTATTTGAAAATGGTACATTGCCAACATTTATATATATATATATATATATATATATATACATTATCTTTATAAACTACTGAATAGGTAAAAAGGACTGCCTGACTGACCCTTTAGTTTAAAAAATATTAAGGTTCTGACTTAACCTTCATAATATTTTTAAATATTAAGTATTTCAAGTAAAAAATATTGTCAACTTTGTTTTAATTAGTTTTGGTTGTAAAACCACTTTTCACTCCTTTTTACAGTTTGAAAATAAATCTAATGTTACCAGTGATCTCTAGAAAAAAAGTTTTAAAATTATGTAACATTCCAGTTTTATTCATTAGCTGCTGAAATTGCTGTTAATTTTTAGTACTTTCCACAAAATACTTTTGGATATTTCATTATTCTAGTTATTCATATTGCACACCTCAACGATAGCACTTATAAGACCCTGCTTTGTTAATGTCTTATAATTTACTTCCTTTTCTTAGTGCTTTTTAATGTGCTTGTATTTCAGCCTCCAAACTTATTTAATCTGACCTTTCTCAAGGAAGATGTGAAAGAGGATACTTCTGTTGGTTTCCAAGTGGAAGTGTTTTTACCAGTAAAATAATGCTACCCATATTTGTTTGGTTTTGGGGTTTGGGTTTTTTTTAGAATTTTATGCAGTAAGTTTGTTTTATAAATTAATATAATCTCATATATCTTCCCCATATGTGCAGTTTCCTCATTCTTCAGATATATGTCAACACACCTAATCAATGTTCTTCACCATTGTCCAGTAGGCTCTGCCACCTCTTACTCCCCTCCACCACTACCCCCTACTTCCTTTTGGTAACCTCAGTTCTATTGCAAGTGTCCAAGAGTTGGCTTTCTTTTGTCTGTTCCTTTGTTTTGTGTATTTATATTCCACCTATGAGTGAGATCATCTGGTATCTTTCTCCTTTTGACAGTTCCTTCTACATCCGTCCATGCTGATTCAGTGACTGGATTACATCTCTTTTAAGGGTTGTGTAGCATTCCATTGTGTATATATACCACATCTTTAACCATTCATCTAGGTAGTTTCTAGTTCTTAGCTATTGTGAATAGGGCTGCAGTATCATGGGGGTGCATAAATCTCTGAATTAGTGATTTTCTGTCTTTTGGGTACATACCCAAAAGTGGGGTGATTACCCATACTTTTTGTTTAAAATGAAAATCAAAGACTATGGAAAAAGTATAAAGAAAAAAGGCAGAAACCAGTCAATACCAATACTTAGTTTTGAGACCAGCCTAAAAATGCCTGAATGGCCCTTTTTTGTGGCAAATTCCTAGTTTTCAGAAATACCCATATTTCAATAGAACTTAAAACAGGCACTCCAATGTGAAATTAAAACAATCTGGATTACTGATCATCTTAGATTATGTTTTTATCTGTTATCTGTTATTAAGTTAGCATGAATAATTTAGAGCTAGCTGGTTTCAAATAAAAGGAGATACAATTACCTCCATTAGTCTATTGTTAAACCTTATCTATTTTGTGATGTTAATCAGGAGTCAAGAAACTGCTATGCAGTAACAACATGTTTTACACATACCTGTGAGTCATGGAAAGTTTATTCACCCAAAACAAATAAAAAATAAATAATAAAGGAAAGGTGTAGGCAGGAATGAAGGCAAATAGACAGGCAAGAAGAGAGAGGAAAGGAGGAAAAAGCATTATGTTGTTCAACATGGTTGTCCCACACCCGCTGCCCTGAGATGCAAACCCTAGTCCTTAGGATGTATGTGGACCGCATCCTCTGGAGACAACAAGCTCCTACTCACCAGGGCATGCCTCAATACAGAATTTCCTCATGCATCTCCTTAAAGTAGTTAGAATAAAGGGATAATGAAAATCCTTCAAGACACAGAATAACAAATAATGGACATGATAGAAATGTTCTTTTTAAATTGTAGTCAGAATTATCTTTCTACTGTCCCCTCTCCACAACCTTTCCATGGTTTTTCACTGCCTTTAAAGCAAACTATCGCAGAATATCCGTATAATGGAATGGTTCCTTCTTACCTCTTCTGCCCTTCTTCCCTCATTGTGGCCCAATCTTAAGGAGCGTATTTAAATTCCTCGTGTCTGTTTTTTTTTTTTTTTTTCCTGCCTCCAATCCTTCATGTTCCCTCTTCAGAACGCCTTTCTCTCTTTATTCTTGTATTTCACTTTAGTATCACTTCTATTGAAGCCAGATTAGGTTTTAACCCAGATGAGATGCCCTGAGTCCTCTAATGTACTATTGACAATACTTTGTCATAGTTACCTGATTGGTAATCCTGCTTGATCTTATCATGTGATGACTGGACCCATGTGTGTTTTGCTCAGTTTCGCATTCTGAGAATCTACTGCAATATTTGGAACATAGTATGTTATTTGAATATTTGATGAATAACTAATGAAAGGAAACTTACAGGGAATATTAAAAAAGCTAAAAAATAGGGAAGTAATCAGATTTGTAATAAAGACATCAGTGTCCTTAGGGCACAATAGTGATTACAACATCAGAAGAAAATTAAAGTAACAAAAGTTTGTATAATAGAAAATTGCTGGTATTTAATGAAGAAGTTAAACATAGTGGCCATCATTTTTTATACTATGTCTTCATGCAGAGAGCCTAGAACCATAACTTATTGTTCCTCTGTCTTTGGGGCTTGAGACTATACAGATAAAACAATTATGGAAGAAAGTCATGGGGAAAAAAAAGGATATTTCTATTAAATGATTCATTGTGAGCAAAATACTCTGGGAGGAGAGTTCATTATGTGGGAAGGGCAGGGACGGTGTCACTCCTTTTGTAGGACCTATCCTTAGTTCTCACTGTGCTTGCTTCTCAACAGTCAATTCTCCTGATCCTTAAATTTCATTTCTATTCACTCAGTACGAGTGGTCTATCAGCAGAGAGCTTGTGTCTAAGCAGTGAAGCAAGAGAACCTGCAACACTGCAACAGTCCTTACAGAAGAACCCGGCTTTAGACTGAATTTTCAAATGAGGCTTGTTTACCAAGACTAGTAATGACTTAAAAACTGTTAATGGGCCATTCATAGTCTTTTCAATGCCAGTCCTCCATTGACTTTATTGTACGATAATGGTATTTGACTTTAGTAGAATTCAGGAAGTTAGGGTTTTTCACACAGCTGACACTAATGCAAATGTATTTACATTATCACAGGAGGTGGCAAACAATTCACTATCTTAAAGATTATGTATGAAAGCACCAGTCACAAAGCACTGCAAAGTTAAAACTTGGCTTTTTCTAAGATACTCTCACACTGCCATCCAAATAAGAAAAACAGTTAAGTCATCATTATGACTGGCAGCTGAGCACCGCTCTATTAGTTTTCCCAAGGTCCTATAATCAAATGTCACAGACAAGGTGGCTTACAACAGATATTTATCTTCTGACAGTTCTAGAGGCTCGAAGCCCCAAATCAAAGTCCAGCAGACTTATGTGCTGGCGAGGCCTATCTTTCTGACCTGGAGACAACTGTCTTGTTGCTGTGTCCACTTGATGTTTATCACACTCCACAACTCCAGACTCAGGTCTTGAACCTAAGTCCTTAGATTCTACATGGTCTGCACCTTAGCCATCTTAGTCACCAGGCTCCTAGCTGCACAGCTGCACCTACTGCAGCATTATTTACAATAGACAGGACTGGAAACGACCTAAGTACACAATGATAGGTGAGTGGATAAGAAAATGTAACACACACACACACACACACACACACACACACAGGAATACTACTCATCTATTTAAAAAAAAATGAAATCTTGCCATTTACAACATGGGTGAACCTAGAAGAAATTATTCGTAGAGTGATAAGATAAATACTGTATGATTTTACACAAAGGTGGCATATAGAGAAAACAAATAACAAAATTTGAAAAAAAAAAAAAAAAGACTAAGGAATCAAATTAGTGGTTATCAGGAGGAAAGGGGAAGAGGTGGATAAATCAGGTAAAAAGGATCAATTATATGGTGAAGGATGTATTTTGTCTATTGGTAACTCATATACTAAAGTTGATTTACAGTGATGCATACTTTAAACCTACAAAATGTTATGATACACAAAAAGAGGAAAACCATATGCTTGTTATCAAAATATAATTTAAAATGAAAAAACAAAGTGTTGGCATGTCCTGATAGCTCAGTGTAAGTTCACAGCCTCCAGCATGCATGTTTCCACGTACATCCCAAGAACCCAGGTTTATGGCCCAGGTCCAAGGGGAGCAACCAGGATGAACAACGAAATATAATAAATATCTGTTTCTTCCTCCTCTCTCTGCCTGTCTACCTGCCTGCTTGCCTTCATTCCTACCTGCACTTTTCCTTTAAAAAATTATATTGTATTTTATATTCACCTTTCTGTTTACCTTTGCTGGTATGTTTTATTTGTGTGAATTTGAGTTACTGTGTAGCATCTCAGCCTGATCAGTTTCTATAAGTATTTCTTATAAGGTCTCTCTGCTACTGACAAATTCTTTCCATTTATAACTAGAAGTATTTTAATTTCTCCTCCAGTTTTTTGAAGGATAGTTTTGCTGGATATGTAACTATTGATTGACAGTCTTTTTCTTTTAATACTATAAAATATATCATTCTGTGCTTCATACTTTCTGCTAAGTCATCTATTTTTCAAATTGAGCATCCCTTGTATGCAGTTGAGTCATCTTTTTCTCACTGTTTTCAAGAGCACTCTCGCTGTTTCTTTTTTTTTTTTTTTTTTTTGCAAAAAGGACGGAATGAAAGCAGAAATGAAGGCAGGCAGACAGCAGGCAAGAAGGTAGAGAGAAGGAAGACACATTTTATTATCTCTTTGTTCATCTTAGTTGCTCCCCTGGTCCTAGGCTGCAAATCCAGGTCCTTGAGCTGTATGTAGACTGTGCCCCAGGCACTGACTTAACACCTGGGCCACCAGGGCATGCCAGAAAAGTCTCTTTTTTAGTCTCTCCCTTTTGACAGACGTGTCTACGTGTGGATTTCTTTGGCTTTATCCTGTTTAGAGTTTGCTGAGCTCTTTGAATGTGTCTATCATATTTTTAACAAAATTTAAGAAAGCTTTTGGTCACTACTTCTTCAATATCCTTTCTGCCTCTTCATTTCAACAGTGCTATTTTTGAAACCTGCACATCTGGGGAGAGAAAGTAGGAACAGAAAAATGTAAACACCAGAAATATCACTGTTTTGAAATTCAGGCAGCATTTTTCTTAAATAGAAAAATATCGTCATGGCTTTGGTTACTTTTTAGAATTTGTAAAAGTTGAGCTAGACAATTATTTCCAATTATGTCACTGCTTTATGGAGGAGATTTTGGAAAATCCTTTGTTGTGGAACTATTTCCCAATAAATGTTAATTTAATTACAAAGAATCACATTATAAGGAGGCCTCAATTACAACCCCATGAATATACACCAGAAAGCAACACTTACAAAAGAAAAATTGCAGTCCCAGTCCAAAGTTGTCTACATTCTAATTTATAAGTTTCCTCTTTATTTTTTTAAGAAGACAGGCAGGTGTCAGACAGACAGGAAGAGAAGAGGAAGATTTCTATTACCTTACTTATTTTTTGTTTATTTTGGTTGTTTCCCCTAGCCCCAAGCCAGAAACTCAGGTCCCTGGGCTCTACACCCTAGGCACAGACTTAATAACTGAGTCAGGGTGCAACTATGTAACTATATTTAATATTTACTTCTATTAGGACACCATTTTTTTTTAAAGAGGAAGACACATCTTTATTTTTATTTGTATTTAGTAGTTCACATGGATTGCTTCCCCCTGGGCCCAGGACTTGAACGCAGGGGTATGTGGCATGCTCCTTAGGAGGTGATTGACCCAACCACTGCTCTACCAGGGTGTACCCTATTAGGATGTATTAGTAATATTCATGCCACTTGTTGGAATCTCATTATTGTAGATAATGGCAAGGCTTTAGTAAAAGTACAGAAGTAATGCTTGATTTCATACTTCCAAATAACCCTTTATTTCTAAGAGCCTTACCAAATATTTTAGTTAACGTCTCAAAGAAATGTAAACTAAAAGTAACATGCATTTAAATTCCACAAAAGGCTAAATATAAGTTTCATGAGCAGAGATTTTTAGATGGATTTCAATTGGATAAGAACTATATATTTTATGATGGAATGATTAAATGAATTGTGATATATTTATATATGAGTATATAGCTTATAAAATGTTTATGAAAAGCTTTATAATATGTTCTAACATTAAACAAAATATATAAATACACAATTCTATATACAGTAAGATCTCAAGTACAAAAGTGCATAATAAAAAATATTTGCAAATGTCTCAAATGTTAATAGTGATTGCTTCTGAATGATGGGATGTATAATTTCTTTAAAATAGTCTACAATTTATTTTTACTCTAAGCAGTGAAAAGCAAACTTTTTCTTTCCTTTCTTCTCACAACTTGGAATCATGGATGGAATTAGCTATTGGTGACAACAGAGAGTTAATGAGACAGTGTTTACCAAGTCACTGTTTGTTCATGAAAAAGCCACAATTAAACCAAATCCTCCTGCCTTGAAGTCTTCAAACTTCTCTGGCAAGGGAGAAAGGCTTTTGTTAGTGTTTTTCTTCTGTATCTGTTGGCATATTCAAGTGGCTACCTTCTTCAGCGCTAAGTCTAGGATATATGAGGCAAAAAGAAAACTCATCACAATGTCACTCCTGGGTCTCAAGGCCCCTAGGCAATTTGTTTCTTCTCCCTTTTAAGTCTCCTATGTTTCTCTTATACATAGATCTAGAGGTTTTAGTTGTACTTAATAAGAGGGCAGGGAAATTGTACTTCTGTTCTCATCCTTCCAGAAGCAGAAGTGTGTACCTAATTTTGAATTTTAGTTTTGTATTTTTCTCCCCCTCCTTGTACTCCTCTCTCCTTCCCTCTTCTTTCCTTGTTACTTCTCCTCTCCTTATATTTTTCTCTTTTTAAGAGGACCCACAGATTTGTAATAAATTTCGGGTCTCATAGAAACGATCCACCTCTGGTACCTGACACATGATAATAATCAGTAAATAATTTTTGAATAATCAAATTATTAGATCCCATATTCAGATCTAATGAAATTATTTACTAGACCCTGAATCTTAGGAAGAATGGCTCCCTTGAAAAATTAGGAAGTTACAAAGGGAAAAAAATTCTATTTTGAAATACTCTTCAAGCAGTGGTAATTAGGTGTCTACAGATGTTGATATTTGGGGGTGATCTATGGGCTCTCAGATATATTTGTAGTTAGCACAAGGTTTCACCTTTTGTCTAAATCCTAAATATAAGTCTCACTGATCATCTATTCCAGTAGTTTTCAAATCAGAGCGCAACCTGAAATCAGAGCTTATTTCCAGAAGAGATGAAGAATTATTATACACAGCCTACCAGTAATTATTAAATTATGTACTCTGGACTTCTGAGCATTGATTCATAACTTAGCCACTGCCAAACAAATGAAAAGTCAGGGGAACCTAAAAACAAGGAAAAGTCTGCACCTGTAAGAAGGTATTGTTACCTATGCCAAGGGTCTGGTAGCTTAGCCAGGGTTCTCGGATGCCTAAGCAAACAAACTGCAGAGTCCGAAACATTCCTCTTATTGTAGAGATCAGATACAGGAGAAAGAGAAAGTAATAGCTTATGGACACAAGAGTGAAAGGCATGGAGGACAGGCCCTTGCTTTTCTGTGTCCTATAACTGGGTTTATAATTAACAGGGTAGATTAGATCAGCAGTTTTGGAGGAGAGGTATTCTGTCTCCTTGGTGGCTCTCCAGAAAATATCTAGAAGGCGCAAAATGTGTTTGTTACACAACGTCTCTTCTCTTTTGCTTTCTATCTGGAGGGCTTGCATAGTTTAGTTGTAAATAAATCTTTAGAGTACTGGATTGTACAGTAATTCCTTGGGACCAGTCAGCTTAAGATTTCAGGTATGTAGCTTAATTATAATAAGGTGATTGGGACTTGAAATGAGGATGTGGGTCAGTGATAGCTGAACTTGTATTGAGGATGAGAAAGTAAACCTATCATACTTCCCCTTATCTGTCTTAAGTATGATCTAAATGTTCCAAACTTAAACAGATTCTGCCAAACAGTGTTGAGTGAGACTAGATTCCATCTGATTCCAGAGATGACATTCAACTTGTCTTCAAAGAAAGCAGGATGTCATATGGTAAGTAAACAGAGGCAATCAGCTATTCACCCCTAATTCAGAGAAATAGAGTGGCAGAAAGGATAGATCACAAGGCTATAGGAAGAAGTGCAACTGAAACACCCTTCCCACATTTAAAAAGTCCTTGAAAGCCACAGAAGTCAGAAGACCTCAGGGCAATTACACCCACACATAAATGTAAACCAGCAGGGAAGGTGGTATTTACCTGGCTAAGATAGGCTTACAATAGGGAAGACACTGAATACAGTCACACCACGGATATGGAGTAGAAATTGAACCAAACAAAGTTAGAAAGCTGGCCTTGGGCCTTAGATTTCACCAAGCAGAGAAAAAGAAACTGCTAGGATGTTGAACAGACTGGGTCATGTAAATTTACACCAATGAGTTTTACTCAGTGACACAATGGTATATGATGTAAAGAGCCAAGAAGGATCTCTTTCCTCTGTTTAAAGCAGATGTTCGATACAAATAGACAGACCTCTCCTCTTTCAAAATTAAATCAAACAAACCTGAAAAATCTCAAAATGGAGCCTATGAGACGATTCTGCAATGTAAATAAGAGAACAGAGAGTAGTAAGGAATTTCTTAACTCATCAGCTATTCACTGAGTGCCCAGTGTGCCACGGAATGGCACGCAGTGTTCTAGGAACCTGGACAGTCCATGAATCTTGGCCACATGGACACTATGTAGGAAAAAGGGCAGGAAACAGATGACATACAATAGATAAAAAGTTTTGTTTTGTTTTCAAAGGAAAGATGCAGGCTGCAGTGATGGCGAGTAGGCAGGCAGGCAGGGAGAGGAGGAAGAAGCGTTCTAAAAAATTGTTTACTTACTTGTTTGTTGTTTATTTTGGTGGTTGTCCCTGGCCCCACGACATGAACCTGCATCCTTGGGATGTATATGGACGTGCTTGGCCATAGGTGGCAAACCTAACCACTACTCCACCAGGGCATGCCTTGAATCCCTTTCAAATAAGAGAAATTAAATGCTTTAAAAATCTGAAATTTTTGTTGTTTTATGTAGTCAGTGGTAATTTTAGACTGCACATATTAATTCAGAATAAAAGCTCTATTGTCAGGGGGGAAAGAAATTCCATTTTAAAAAGAGGAAATCATCAAAAACAAATTCGGGGGAAAAAATTCTGGAGATATTAATAAAATTAAGACAATAATCATCAAGTTTATCTTTATTTGTTAATTTACCAACAAAAATACTCACATAGCTTTATTATAGACATTATTATGTTCCAAATATTGGCCATGACATATATTAGTTTTAATTAATTGAAACTTACATAGAATGCAAAAGTAAACAACATTCTACTGTATTTCACTACTCCATTGAGAAGGGTCATTATTGATTTATGGTTTATATAAAGGACAAAGGGTGTAGACTGTGGCTAGCTGGAGTATGTCTACAAAATACTTATGGTTAACATGATTCATTCCAATACTTTCATAGTACTCATCATCTTCAACTTATAAGAAAACTTAAAAAGTCCTATATTTGAAATCCCATGAAGACCAATTCATTATTAATACTAATTTATTCCTCAGTCTTCTATAAACAGCCAAGTAAAATTATACAATAGCTTACATTAAAAATTATATGTTTCTTTAAAACAAAATCTTAGGATCTATCAAGTGTACTATGTATACAGAAAATTATTGATTTGGAATGTATTTTTTACTGACTTACTTCATCAGAAGTATTTTATTTATACACAAAAAAATTGTTGACAGCCAACAAAGAACTAAGCTGAAATAAAGTACTGAGGATACAGCAGTAAAAGATGAAAATCCCTGATTCCCTGGAACTTGCATTCCATGAAAAAATTCTAATCAGATGAGTCTTTATAAAGTGTTAGAGTAGCATTTCTCAAAATGTGGCTGACATTCTGCATTATAATCATCAGTGGCTCATGTTTAGAAAAGATGGAGACTTGCGTATTATTATATATATTTTTTAAAGCGATGGATTTCTAAGGGACATCCCCCAAGAAGTAGAAAATCAGAAAGTGGGGTGAGGGACAAGATTTTTTAAAAGAACATATGGTAGAAACCATTACCAGTAGGATTTTTTTTCTTTCAGAATGTGATTTTTAAAGTATATTTAAAGACCTGATAAACTCAAGGTCTTTGTCCCCTCTAAAAGGCCATTATAAGGACATAAAAATCTAAATATTTTTCTTCTGAATTATGAGCAGATTGATGCAAACCTGTTGAAATGAACTCATTTGAATTGTTATTAATCTATACCTCTGAGAAAATATTTTAGGGACAGAAGAGTATATTTTCAGTACAGTACACATTTGATCTTTAAGTTTTTAAGACTTTTTATAACAGCCTAAATAAAGAAGTATACAAATAAAATAAATTATGAACCTATTTTTTCTATATTATTCAATCATCATTTAAAAAAGTCAAGCTTAAGGCTATCTAATGTCAAGGCTTCCTTCGTCCCCTGAAATCTGTCCATCCTGTAATGTACTATTTCTCAAAACTTCCTTAATAGAAGACAATCTTGCTATACTATATTAAAAATTAACATTAAACTCGAGAGAACTCTAGGAAAGGTTATTTACTAGCTTTAGGTCACACTAAATTTAAATTATATATCAGATCCTTTCCAGAAAACAGGTTTCAATTCCCTTTTGGTTTCAGCGCACACCTCATTTTTCATTTTTTTTTTTTTTTTTAGGGTAGGCCATGGTTAAGATATGAATCAGAATTTTGATTTAGCTTTAGCCATTATGGAGGCAGAAATTTAAAAATTATACTTCCAATGTTTTAACAGTGAAAAGATGGTAGGTACTAGGTTGCCATCTTTGTAACAAAAAGAATTCTAACTCCAAAAGTTTTTCACCTATTATTTTTGAGGAGTAGGAAGTACTTTATTTATTCTTATTTAGTTGTTCACACTGATTGTTCCCCCTGGCCCCAGGTCTTGAACCCAGGACCATGGGATGTATGTGGGACTGCTCCCAGATGTACCAGACCACTAAGCCACCAGTATACACCCAATTTTTACTTATTAATGACTTCCATTCCTAGATAAATCAAATATGTTGGTTGGTTGGTTGAGGGTGTTTTTTATATGTCTGTGGATTTAGGACTGCATCAGAACACATTAGTGAATCATAAACTTTCTGTTCCCTTTCCTGTCTTCTACTGGCATAGACAAGTTTTAATGAAGTTTTTGTTTTGTTTTAAAGGAAACGTGCATGCAAGAATGAAGGCGAGCAGAAGCAGGCAGAAAGAAGAGGAGGAAGGAGCATTTTTATTGTTTTTAGTTGTTCATCTTGGTTGCTGCTCCCCGCTGCTCCGCAAACCTGGGTCCTTGAAATGTATGTGGACTATACCCTGCCAAAGGTAGGGGACCCAAATGTTATTCCACCAGAGCATGCCTAATGAATGAAGTTTTTCCATATGCTAACCATAACACTGACATATTTGTTTGAGACATAATCAATAAAAGTGCTTTTAAAAGCACCCTGTAAGGAAAGAAAAAATAACTGCAAAAAATTACATGGGATAACATGTCACTAGTTTTATAGTACAGAGAAAATAAAAGAAAGAGGGAAGCCCATATAACAGTACACTGGATGATCAGAATGGTATGGAAGACATTTCCTTTCATATAATAAACTGATTGTGATACTAGTTAGATATGGGAGGATCTTTTACGTAAGGTTACTTTTAGTTTTTGCTTTTTTAAAGAAAAGTTGCAGGCAGGAATAAAGGCGAGTAGGCAGGCAGGAAGAGAAAGGAGGAAGAAATATCTTTATTTTTATTTTTATTTAGTTGTTCACACTGGTTGTTTCCCCCAGGACCCAGGACTTAAACCCACAGGTATGTGATTTGCTCTGAGGAGACTGACTAACCACTGCTCCACCAGGGCGTGCCAAGTACTTTGTTATTTTACTTAGACTTTCCCAAACGGTTAAACTTTAAAAAGCATTAAATTGATTTTTTTTTAAGCTTTGTATTTTGATAAGAATAATGAAGACATTTACAATCCACCCAATACTACAGATAGTGAAAGAAACCTGAGAAGTTAAAATATGGCCCTTACCCTGGATAATTTTTTCAATTTTGTTAGGCATTCAAGATGTGTGTGCTGAAAAAATCTGGATCAATGGCAGGGTGCGGAACATAAACAGCAAACTACTGTACTGGAAAAGTGCCATCAGTGGTCAGAGAAGAAACATATCAGAATAATGTAGAAAAATCTGTCTGGTGAATGGGTGCTATTTGTTAGGCCTCCAGGGTGCATAGACTGTGAATAGGTAAGAAGAGGAAACAGAGCATTTCAGGTGAGACAGACAAATAAAGCACAAACTGGCAAACATTTTTTGAACTGTTACATAAAGTATCAAAACTGTCAGAGGTCACCTGCCTGTTTCCAAAGGCCTAATATTGGCATTTGTCAAGATCTATTTTCAAAATAGGATGAGATTTTTTTCCTTATCCCAAGTAGTGAGGATGGACTCGTGTGTTCATTCAGTTATGTAGCATGGATCAAAGTTAACTGGCCTACTGGCTGCCTGAAATCGGCCCTAAATTATATCCTTGAAGGCAGCAACTGTCCAAGGAAGCCTGAACAGAAATGAGGCCGGGCTTTACTACCACCAGGGGGAGAGAACACATTACCAAAGACTAAGGCCCCCGCAACCTTTTTAAAATTTTGGGAGCAGCAACTGCCTCCAGTCCCCGTGTCCCATCCACTAAATTCTGGTCCCTAGGGTTAGAACGCGTTCTCTGAAAAAAACACACATAGGAGCGTCTTCCAACGAGCCACGTAATGAACTCTTATTTAAGCACCATTCTAATTTATAGCCTGATCAGACAGGAATCCTAAGACGGCATTCAATGGACCAAAAGTTTTAAATGTTTGCAAAATCAACTTTGAAAAAACAAAACAAAAAACAAGAAACGGGTAAGTACCTGGCAATTGAATTACTGGTCTCTTAGATCATTCTTTCAGAGGTACTCCGGCACTGGACTCCAGATTTCCCTGGTTTCAATCTCCCATTAACAGCCCTCTCTCGTCTTTCCTCGCTTGCTTTTGCAGTCTTTTTCCACAGTAAACTGTGTCCCTAACCGACCCAGAGTTACTTTGGAGGCGGCACGGTTTTCTCGGCAGCCGACCCCAGGGTCTTTCGCTGTTACCCTCCTGACTAATCTCTGGACACTGCTCTCCGGGCCGGAAACAAGTTAACTTGTTCTTTGTAGGGATGGATGAGTGAAAAACTCGACGCATCTAACACCAAAACATAATTGTAAGCACCAATGACTGAAATGCAGACGGTGAATTAATTTGTGTACTCCTGCTAATACTACTGAGCATCCCAAATGAGAACACAGGTACAGCAGTGAGGCAGGCGGCCGAGTCCCAGAGCTAATCCGCGGTGGGACCCCGCAAGCACCCAGCTGGTCTGAATCTAGTCGGCGCCTCCCATGCTGCGCTTAGGTGGAGCTGATACCGAGGAATGAAGGCCACGAGGGGCGGGCGGAACCGCGGACTCGCAGGGTCCAGCACACTAACACACTTTCTGCCTGGCTACCGCTCTCACCGGGACTGCCCTAGGTGTCCTAGAAGGTGGATTGCTGAGCCATTTCCTCGCCCGCCGGGCGGCAGGTAACAGTCTGCCCCCGGAGACACGTGATCTACGGCGCACGCGGCCCGTCTGGGGGCGGGGCGTGCAGGGGGCGGAGCCTGGTTGGAGCCCCGCCCCTCCCCGTGCCAGTTAACAGGCGGCGGAGACGCGGGCAACCAGTTTGCAGAGCAGCGGTCTGAGGAGGTGGAGTCCGTGGTCACTGCCATGGCCACGGTGCGGGAGAAGGCAGCAGCGTTGAACCTCTCGGCTGTCCGCAGCCCGGCTCAGAGGCCTCCTGGTAGGTGCTGAGGGCCGGGTCGGTGGAAGGTGTGGGTCGCGGGGCCGGCTGGTGGGACGCGGGCTGTGATTCTCGCGCGGTACAGCGGCTCGGAGGCGGCCTCCGCGAGCCCCGCACAGCTGGGGCCCGTCTGGTCGGGGCCCCAGCCGTGCCGTGCGAATCAGTCCCTCTCCCGCTGATGGGCTGCAACCCGCAGACCTCGCGGTCCTCGTAGCCCAGCTTTGTACCAAGTTGTCCAAATGAGCTTCGCACGCCTGTCTGTACGCTCGCGTGCCGAGCACTCACGGTGAGGTCTCCAGCTATGCGCCACATTGTCACCGGTGACACGTCTTTCTGGAATTGTGTAATTCCGTGTTCCCCTCACCCCCCATTCCCCACTGCCTCGGCCGCAAACCTTGACTCCTCTATATGGCTAGGGGCCAGGCACCTTTTTTGCTTACTTTGTTCTCCAGACTTCCTGGGAGTGATGGGAAGTTTGTTATATTAAGTTCTACTAGCAGGAACTTGGCACCAAAGTTATTTATTAGTTACACTTTCTGGATAAACAGTACTGAGGTGGCTACAAGTTTTTCCTAAATGGTTACATGACAGTAGAAGGACGTTGGCGAATTCTGCTACCAGCTTAATCTCATCTTTGGAGGAAGGTTGCTTAGCATCTTTTTTAAAAAAATTTTTATTTATATATATATAACTTTTTTTCTTTTTCTTCTCTGGCCCTGGGTCATGAACCCAAGTCTTTGGTCTGCAACTAAGCTGCCTCAGCCACCTGAGCCTCACAGGTGCTCCCGGCTTAGCATTTTGGTTTCTTTAAATGTCCAAACAAATGTACAGAACTGGATGATCAGGTCTAAGATTCTGATTCTAGAATATCTGCTACTCAGTAAGTAGAGTTAAGATATCCAGGTAACTTGGTTTCCCTCTCTCCCATTTTAGATAAGTTACAACTCCCCCCCCCCCCAACCCAGTTGCAATGTGAGGAATTGATTTCTCCATATGATAAACTTTTCATTTGTAAAATACCAACTCTTGAAGCTGTTGCTCCTTCCTCAGTGGAACAGTGATCAGTGAATTGACTTAGTTCACATGGGTGCATCTCCGTGACCCCTGTCATGTGTTTGACTTACTAATACATGCTTCTTTTAATCTCAAAATGCTAATATCTGTTGTAATAGAGAGCATTTCAAATAACTGTCATAATATAGACCTTATCTGCTCCAGTTTAGAGGAATCTGATAAAAGCCATAGTGGCTACATTCAGAAAATTTCCTTGTTTTGTATTTGGGAATTAAAAAAAAAAAAAAGAAATCTTTATAGACTTACTGAGACAAGAAAATGGTATGTTATCCTGTCATCCCTTTATACTGTAACCTAATTCTTTGAATTCACCTGGTATCACTTTTCCAGGGAGCTCAAAGTACTTCCAAGTGCTATCTCATTAATCTGTATGAATTCAAGCAGGGGCCAATGTCTACTTTTGCTAATAGCTCTCAACATATTTTTAAGTTGTTTTTCCTAGCAAAAAGTTTATTTTTACATACTTTGCCTCTGAAGGTTGCATTAAGGTAATCTTAGTCTTTAGCATGATATCGCTAATGCCATTTAAAAAGAAAATAAACTTTGAATTACCAAAACCAGTTTGCAATAAAAGTGTTACAATATCAGTATCAGGGTATAACATTTTTCCCACTCAGTTACAACTGTCTGGTCTTAACATCCAAAACACATTTCTCCACATTTATTTTTATTTTTTTCAGAGGAAAGGTGCAGACAGGTATGAAGGCAAGTAGGCAGGCTGTCAGGCAGGCGGGCAGGAAGAGAGAGGAAGAAGCATTTTATTTTCTTTTTACTTACTTGTTCACACTGGTTGTTTCCCCCATGACCCAGGACTTGAACCCCAGGGTATGTGACCTGGCTCCTTTAGAGGCAGTAACCCAACTGCTACTCTACCAGGGCACACCAAGGGTAAATTCCTGAGGATGGAGACTGTGTCCTCTTAATTCAGAGGAAAGAACAGGAAAAAAGATACTTTTCTTATTAAGTAAACTATAAAAATTTTAGAATAGATTTAGATTTACAAAAAAGTCTAGATGTTAGTGCATGGAGTTTCCATATTCCCTTCACTTTAGTTTCCCAATTATTAACATCGTACATTAGTACATTTGTCAGTTAATAAACCCATACTGAAACATTATTATTAACTAAATTCCATCCTTTACTCAGAGTTCTTCAATTTTGCCTACTGTTCCTTTTCTGTCCCAGGATCCCATTGAGGATATTACATTACTTTGAGTCTCTGACTCTAGATTGTGACAGTCTCACCACTGTTTTAGTTACACATCTGTTCATTGCTGGCTACTTTGCCTGTGTGGTCTCCTGATCTTCATAGTCACCCAGAGAAGTGGAATTAACTCTGTTTTGCAGCAGAAAAGTTAGGCTTTTGCTCAAGGTTGCATTCCTTAAGCGATGAAGCCAAGAATGGGACACAGACCTCTGGGACTGAAATCTGTGCTCTCACCTTACTCTTTGTTGTCTCTAAACCTAGCACTACGTCTGCTGCATTAACACAGTTCCCAAGTCAGAATCGTAGTCAGCAACCCAAGGTTTCTGAACTTCAGCCCTGTCGACGGATGTTTTCCTGCTGTTTGGGCTGGCCTGTGAGATATTTAGGGCATTCTTGGTCTCTTTACCCACCAGATCCCAGCAGTAATCCCCCACTCCCACCCCCCAGCTTGTGACAACCAAAAATGCCTCCAGGCTTCGTCAAACGTCCAGTGGGGAGTAAAATCACCCAGGAAGGACCACTGCATTAACCTTTCTTTAAAATTTTTGGTAGTTGGCAATACTCTACAACTAACAAGTACTGAATAACAAACTATATTACGTGAGGCAATCTATAAGGCAACTAAATAACTTGAATCTCTGCAAACTTGAAAATTTGAGAGAAAGTATAGGCTCACTGTTTCAAGGTTTTTTTAAAACTATCTAACATGAGTTAACTGAATCTTTTAATGCTGTAGAAGATGGAAGTGTTACATTTACATGTTCATTGAGAAGCCTCATATTAAAAGGGCACTGATTATTGACAGAATAAAAGTCATTGAGTACAGCTCATTACGTCATATATCTACATTTTAACCCACCCTTTAATGGGGTGGGGAGAATGCCCCTTTTTAAGAATCTGAGCACAATCTGAAGCAATTACATTATTATCTTAGTATTCTATGACAAATTTGCATTATTTTTTATCTCAAATAGTTTTAAATTAAAAATATTAACTTATTGCAAGAAATAAAAACAAAATTTTTTCAGAAAAGAAATGGCATGCTTTAGTAATTCCATGTGTATGTTTACCTTACAAAGGGACCCAATTTTATCCTGTATATATTGCTCTCCTAAAGAGTTAACATGATCAGGTTTTCACAGCAGGGTCATATTGATGATGGCTGCATAGGTCATGTTATGCTGATGATTCCTTAGTGACTTTTGAATAAATGTAATTCTTGACATGTCTCCCTTGTATCTTGAGTTTTAGGGAATTATTATTATAACAACTTGCTTAGTGTGCATCCTTAGAAGTGAAAATGATTATTAGTAGTATTTCAAATAAATACCAGAGTTCAATAATAGAAGTTTAACTTTTTATTGTTGGTCACCTTGTCTTGGTAGACTTTAAATACACACAAAGAACAGATCTTTGCTTTTGAAAAATAGCAACTGTTGTCAAAGATGAAACTGCTTGATAAAGGAATATCAGCTAGCCTAGATTTATATTATTTTGTGCTTATGGGCATGTGTAGTATGTTATTTCTGAGCCCCTTGTTAGGCCATCTTCCAAAAAGCTTTTTTATCTGATACGGTCAAATTTGTTCCTATGTTTCATTTCCTAACCATATTTTATTTGATGTTCCAAGTCCATTTCCCAATAGAGAAAGGTGTAATTTCAGTCTCTAATAATCAACAGTTTAGACCTAAAACCAGCCATCAACATAGTTTAACTGTTATATCGATTATGCAATTGTAAACATTGTATCAGTAAATGAAGAAGCTAAACTATAGAAGAAAAGTCTCTTATCCAATGTCATCATGACTTGTCTCTAGACTCTGATCCTTTGATCATAGTGCTTTTGGAAACTGCTCGACCAATGTAGAAAAGGAAGCCTCTGGAGATGGAAATAGTGGTGCATTTTAAAGAATTGTCCAGCTCATATGCAAGTGGGTTTGAGGACAAATGGAAGCTTAAACTCCGATTGCTAGACTTACAAAGCATTCATTGTATGCTTCTGGTCTCTTGAATCCTGTTTATCGGTCACAATAATGTGCCTTAATGGACTATAGTCTGCTGAAACTGTTCATTTCAGCTCATAGATGATGATAAATAAGTTTCAAAGCAGCAAGTGGGGGATTTGTGTTCAACTGGTAAAGTCCGTATTTAAAAAGCAGGTTATCCTAGTGTGAGTTTTGGCATATTTACTTGTCAAGTCCAAGATATATTACGTAGTAAAGCATCTGTATGAACATGAGCTAGTTTGGGTCTGTGGGTGGTGTTGCTTGAGGGGAAATGTCCCAGGACGCAATGATTGGGAATTAATGGTCAATGAGAAGAGGGAACCTGAAAGGGCTGAATTGTATCATGCCGGGAGGACTCTGGAAACATTGTGTGGCTCACAGGTGTCTACTATCCTGCTCTAACCTGTTCTTTAATCTTTTATACCATGTTATCCAACCTGCAAAACTTCCTGATTTCCCATATTTAAGCAGCAAGTTAATATGGGGAAATTTATTCTTCACTTCTTAATTCCCCTGTGAAGATTAGCCTTCTCCATGTCATTAAAGCTGTATCTCTCCTCCTCTTCCTCACCCCCAAACAAGTGATGTGGCCTTATCTTTTAGGACTTACATGCTAACCTACTTGTAGTTCAACTCTTATGACTTATGTGTTTCATCTGTAATATTATCACATATACACAGAGTATGCCTTTTATGTGTTACACACTTCCAATCTTCTGATTTTTCAGTGGTTCTCTTTTTTAAGCAGAGTACTTCCTTTATATAGTATTTTTACAGAGAAGTTAAAAACTTATTACTTTCCTGAAGTAGTCTATTTCCTTTGGTTCTGAAAAGGTAGTCTGACCTCCACAAGTGTGAATCTTGTTTTCCTTTCCTATGTTACCCCCTGGGCACTGTGGATAGTGTGTACTAGAGAATTTATTGTCTCTTACCTTATTTTAGGAGTAGTGACTACTAAATGTTTTAAGATAGCTTGTTTAAGGGTTCTCAAATCCTAAAGTTGTTTGTTTCTTCAAATCTCATTGACTTGCATAAAGCTTTTTTACTACATCTTCAGTGAAAGATTAACACTAAAGCTCTCTGGGGCCTGACTTTTAATATATTTATGCACTAGGAAAAGCTTGTATGTATTTATTAGCTATGTAATTGAGGACAAGTTTAATTTATTGAAACTTAATTTCCTCAAAATAGTATTATTACTTCAGATATCAGGATAAAGTGAGAAGGCAAAGCTTGTCATATTGTAAGTACTTAAATGTTAGTGTTAGTCATATAGTGCAGAATTAAAAAAAGACTGGCCAGCATACATCCTATTCATTTAAATCTCAGCTATAATATAATTTTTAAAGGAAATTAAGAACATTAATTGTTAACAGTTTTTACCGAGTTATTATGACTGGAAACAATATCACTACTCCTGAGTTCTAGAGACCAGGAATGAACAGATTGCGATTCCATCAAATGCCTTATTCTGGTTCTATTCAGTAGAAACTAAATATTCTACCAGTAATAAATCTAGTTCCAGCTTGATTTATCGAGTTGATTCTGCATAATTTAGTTTTCAGAACTGCTCAAATGAAATTTGGGAACCTGGAATCATTTTTCCTTCATTTAATATGGGATTATGAAGTATCTTGGAGTCTAAAATATAATTTTAAATAATTGAAAACAATCTTGATGCTGATTTTAAACTAACATCCTAATGATAAGTAAATAGCAAATTATCTGTCTGCTTTTGGTAGTGGAAATACACAAACTATAATGGTTTTTGTGTGTGCCAGTAATTTTCATGAAGTTATTAAAAATTTCAGTAGCTACAAAATTACACTATAAGTGAATACAGTGTAATGGCTCACCACACGTCTTACATTTATTGCAGCACAAAAAATGAATTCCAAATGACCCACTTAACATGCATGACTTTTGTGCATTAAGTGGACCTTTAATGTCTTGCAGTACCTCACCTTTGGTTTCATTTTACACATTCTATTTTATGTAAAAAGGCAGCAAGATAATTTCAAGTAGCAGTTTCTTTATAATTCTTCTTTATTCCTTTCTGTTGTACTGCTGCACGTTTTCCTTGTTAGACTACTTCAGGGAAGTAATAAGTTTTTAACTTCTCTGTAAAAATATTATATAAAGGAAGTAGTCTGCTTAAAAATGAGAACCACTGAAAAATCAGAAGATTGGAAGTGTGTAACACATAAAAGGCATACTCTGTGTATATGTAAAAAGCCAGCCAGCCAGCCACCAAGCTGGTGATTAACTTGACTCAGTTTCACCAGCTCACTAAAACCGGAGGTCCATTTTCTTTCCTGTTAATTGTTTCTCCTTTCCTTTGTAGCTTTGCCAATATATCAGTTTATTATGAGAAAAGTATACAGTTTTTGTTGTTGTTGTTGTTGTTGTTTTTTAAGGAAAGGTACAGGCAGGAATGAAGGCGAGCAGAGGCAGGCAGGCAGGAAGAGAGAGGAGGAAGTGGTTAAGGGTATAAGAGATGGTACTGGGATTTTATTTTATTCAGTTGTTCATTTGGTTGTTTCCCTGCCCCCTGGACACAAACCCAGGTCATTGGGATGTATGTGGACTGTGCTGGCTGAAGAGGACTGACCAAACCACTACTCCACTATAATGTGACAGTGTAAAAAATTTTTCAAAGTATGTTTTCTTTTCTCTTTGGCTAAAATCTTTATTTCTTTGCTTTTCCTAACTTTGCAATAGACTATAAGGTCCTATTGGGCAAGAACCAAATTGTTAGTTTACTCTGCTTGCAAAGGTACTTACTCTTTAAAGGAAAGGTGCAGTCAGGAATGAAGGTGAAAAGGCAACACTGGTTGTTCCCCGACTGGCCCCAGGTCTTGAACACAGAACCTTGGGATGCCAACGGGACTGCTCCCAGGTATACTAGGCTTCTAGGCCACCAGGGCGCGCCCAACGAAGTATCTAATCATAAACTTGAGTAATAGAAACTTTTAGAAACATTAGCTTATTACAACAACCATTGGTGTTTGTGTTTCTGTATATCTTTATACATATCTTCCCCCTCCCTCCCTCCTTCCAGCCATTCATCCGACCGATAAATGCTTTAATATATAAACCATGAGCCAAATCCCAGTACCACTTCTTACAATATAATATTTGTAAGTTACACTTCTGTGTATGTTTTCCACCTCTCAAACAGAGCTGATATCTATCTCATGCAGTTGCTATGAAGATTAGGTAATTTATATGAGATACTTAATACAGTTCCTTGCACATGCTTGCTAACTACCACAAAGTCCTGCTTGTTCTGTGCCTGCCGCAAACCTGTCTGCACCCGGCCTCAGATCTCACTTCCTACTGTGCTCTCCCTTGGTCACCGACTCGTGCCATGTTGGCCGCCTCCTGTTCTAGCAGAACATACTCCCTTTTTGGGACCTTTGCTCTTTCTGTTCTGTCTGCTCTTTCCCCAGGTATCTGCATAGTTTGCTTCCTGGCGTTACTCAGGTTTCCACTCAGATAGCACCCTGTCGGAGAGGCCTTTCCTGAAATCCTACCTAAAATAGCCACCTCTTCCTTATCATCCTTTATTTTTCTTCTTAACACTGACCTAACACAAGCATATTGTCTGTATCTTCCCACAGAGTGTAATCTGTGAGAACAGGAACTTCATTTTACTCACTGTTTTGGCCTAGCACATAGAACAGTGCTTAGCATATGGATAGGACTACATTTTTAATGAGTTCTTATTAATAATTTAATTTTTCAGTAACAAGCTGCCCTCAGAATTGTTCCTTATTAGTAACTTTGGAAATTGCCACATTTTGCTTAAGAATTGCTTGACCTTTTTGCAGATAACCAAGGTAACTGCAGCCGTTTTCATTCCAGGTTACAGCATGGCCCAGAAGCCATTTGGAGCCACGTATGTGTGGAGCAGCATTATAAACACTCTTCAAACGCAAGTGGAGGTGAAAAAACGAAGGCACCGTTTAAAAAGACATAACGACTGCTTTGTTGGTTCAGAAGCTGTGGATGTCATTTTTTCTCACCTCATTCAGAATAAATATTTTGGTGACGTAGATATTCCTCGGGCCAAAGTGGTGAGAGTGTGTCAAGCACTGATGGACTACAAAGTATTTGAAGCCGTTCCAACCAAAGTCTTTGGAAAAGACAGAAAGCCTACATTTGAAGATAGTAGTTGCAGCCTTTATAGATTCACGACAATACCTAGTCAAGACAGTCAGTTAGGCAAAGAGAACAAACTATGTTCACCTTCTAGGTGAGTGTCTAATGTTAAATTGTCATGGCAGTCTTGGCAAGGATTTTGTCTCCGCTTTAATGAGATGCTGACTGGCCTTTCATTAACCTTTGAAACAGTAAATTGTGTTAATTTGGATCTGTGGGTAAATTTGATAAACTACAGTGATATTTTTTTCTTTTTTGGCATTTCCTAGGAGTCTTGTTTGTTCACAGTTCATGTTTAACAGAAACAGTCAACAGATTTTGATTTTTCAGCTTCAAGTTACAATGACAGCGCAAGGGATGTCAGAGTTTATGCACAAAGTGCAATGAGAATGCAAAGGGTTTCAAATTATATATTAAGGAGTTATCACAGATGGGGGTTCTGGAGGTCATGGAAAGATGTTAACCATGATGACACTGTATTTTTAAAAAGTCATCCTAATGGAGAGCCAGTTAGGAATCTGCTGCTGTATTGCAGTCTACAGATGAGGGCTGAGGAAAGCAGCAGTGGTAGTGAAGAAGGGAATCATTTAAGGGGAGACTGGGGGGACGGAATTGTAGAAACAGTGATCGAAATAGATGTTGGTGAGGTAAGCACATAATGAACTTAGTTATCTGTCATGAAATAAAGCTTTTCCCTTTTATCCCTCTCAGCCAAATTGGATAGAGGTGACTGCATAACTGAAGCTCTTATTCTGATCTCACCTCAAATCTATTTTGTATATGGGCTTTCAGGTATTTTTAACTCTACAACTAAGACATGATCAAATGTATAGGAAGGAAGGAAGTATGAAGATAAGGTAGGGCACAGTCAACACTTTCCAAAGGCAGGTCCGCATGCTTTGTCTGAAAACTTTGGGACCAAAAGTTTGGGAACGTTGAGATTTTAGAGAGGTAATTTGTACACATACATATTAGCTAACACCCCTAGAGGTGCTCGAACAGTATCTGATCATCAAACACATTAACATTCCTGCTGTAAATGAAATGTTCATCATAAATGAGGTAAATAAAGGTTATGATAGTCTCAGAACAGGCTTTTGTCACCAAAAGGGTTCGGAATAAACTTTAGATTTTTTTTCAAAACGCTTTTGGTTTTCCAAATTGTAGATAAGGGGTGGTAGATCTATTTTTGGAAAATGAGGAGCACTGGCCAACCACTAGTAAAAACAGTAAATATAGTAAAGTTTGATTTTTTTTTTTATTGGAGACTAAAATTCTGGTCATTGAATTACTTATAAATGTTCAAAGGCAAACTTAAGAGTATGCATAGTTAGGCCTAAGAATGGAAGTGGAGGAATGTTTTTGTATTTTATTCTGCTCCTAGAATTTGCAGTTGTTGTGTTTTTGCTTTGAAATACATAAACTTTCTAGAAATTCTTAGCTCTAAAATATTAAAATATTTCTGTGAGCTTGCTAATAAACATTAATTTATGAAATACATTTACTTTAGGTATGCAGATACATTATTTAAGTCCTCTGATATCAAATCAGCAAGTTTAGAGGACCTGTGGGAAAATCTAAGTTTAAAGCCTGATAACTCCCCTCGTGTAAATCTCTCTGCAGCCTTGTCTCCACAAGGTAAGTTAAAGATGGTATGAGTGAGAAATAGAAGACTACTTCTATTTAAAAATTTTCAATCTTAACCATTTTTAGAATTTATTCAAGCACACAGTGTTAAAAGCTGTTTATATTAAATTTTAACAGGGGTCTATTATCTTTAACAAATAGATCAGTGTTGCAATCCTTGAACACTGACTTTTGTCCTGTCAACTGGCTGAGATTCAAATTTGAAATGGTTTGCATGCAGATTTTTATTTAAAATATGCTTTCAGATATTTCCCTAATATTTTATTAGGTTAAATAAAAATTTGAAAATTATATTATAACCTGAATAGAATAAATCATGTTCTTTCTTGTCTGTAGCAATGGAATGTAATTTAATGATTGATTTCTACCTTCCCTCCCCCATCCCAGTTGTGGAAAGCCTGAGTAGAATAATCCGCAGCCAGTAGTTTCAAACAAGTTTTCAGATTGAATGAATCATTCTTTCTTCCAAAGTCCTTATTAACATGTTATATGACTTGATCTCTTATCTCTGACATATTGCTTTTTATAGTACAAAGAATGAAAAGAATTCCTCTTGTTCAAAGTCTATTCTCCTACACTTTAAACAAATCTTGAATTGTTTAACTTTGTTATAAGAAACCACTTTATAAGGTTTGCCATCCCTCCCTCCCTACATTTTTCCCTCTCCCTGCACCCACCGGCAAACTTGTTAGCTTAGACCTGTCTAGACAAATATTTGGTGAGAATTTAGTAACAATTACTTTTGACCATGTCATTTTTCCTTTGCAGTTATTAACGAAGTATGGCAAGAAGAAACAATTGGGCGTCTACTGCAACTTATAGATCTCCCACTTCTTGATTCCTTACTCAAGCAACAAGAAGTATCTAAAGTTCCTCAACCTAAGAGGCAGCCTGAATTAGTCAACAACAGTAGCTATTTGGATCGAGGGATTCTCAAGGCTTATAGTGACTCTCAGTATGTGGAAATATATAACAATTTGAGTGTGTTTGTAGGAAGATCATAGATAATGGTTTTAAGATAATCCCATCCTCCCACCTCCCCACCCTGTTTTGAATCTGGGTCCATAAGGTTTACATGGGCTGAACCTTAGCTGCTGGAGCCACAGGGGTGCATCTTATTTAATTTTTTAAATTCTTCTTTCCATAGGATTAGATATGCATTGTCAGTTAATGTCACAAGTATTTGGGAAAGTGAAGAATAAATTACTTGGTTAACATTAGAAAAAGATATGTTTCATTATTTTTCATTTTTCTTTAACATAATTTACCTGCACATCGTGTTTGTGCAAATAGGAGAAAATGTATAAAGAAAATGAGTATGTGAAGAACTTTCTGGTTTTCAAAGGGACCGGGAACAAAACTAAGTTTTGGCAAATTCGTTGAATCCTTTGACTACATATGCTTTTATATTCCTCTAGAATGCCTATTAAATATATGCATTTTTATTTATTTATTTTAAAGGAAAGATACAGACAGAAATGAAGGCTAGTAGGCAGGCAGGCAGGAAGAGAGAGGAGGAAGAAGCACTTTTTTATTTAGTTTTACATCTTGGTTGTTTTCCCTCTACTGGGATGCAAACCCGAGTCTCCTTGGGATATATGTGGACTGTGCTTCAGCTGGAGGCATTTGACCATAATTCCCTTAACACTTCAAGTTAGTTAAACTTTCAAACCTTTGAACTTTATATTCAGAAGAATAGTAGTTGAGAAGCGAAAGTTACTTTCATTATATTTCTTTAATAAAACTAGTTAAGCAAAAAATACATATTTAGGCTCACCCTGGTAGAGGAGTGGTTTGGTTAGCTGCCTCTGGCTAAAGCACTGGCCACATGCATCCCAAGGGCCCAGGCCATGAGAACCACCAAGATGTACAACTAAGTAAAAATAAAGTACTGCTTTGTCATCTCTCCTCCTGCCTGCCTGTCTACTGCCTTCATTCCAACCTGCACCTTCCCTTTAAAAAAAATTTTTATACAATCTAAAGTAACATGAAAACATTTTATAACTACCTGACATTTTAAATACAGAAATTGTACTAGAAGTGACCTTAAAGCTCATCTGGTTATAACATTATAAACTTGATGCCCATAATGGAAGACATAATTTATATACACACACACACACACACACATACACACACACACACATATGCATATTTGTGTATTAAAGTGAATATTAAAAGTCATTTATTCCTTGAAATGTAGCATTTTCCTGAATTTCCCCAGCTGACCCTTTACTAGAAATGTCATTAACATTTAAATTATCTTGGGCACGCCCTTGTGACTGGGGGCCAGGGCGAACAACCAAGATGAACAACTACGTAAAGATGTTTCTTTCTCCTTTTTCTTCTTTAGTATTCTCCCCACTCCCCTTTCCATCTTCCCCTTTAAAATTTTTAAAAATTATTTTGACACTGGTGGAGCAGCAGTCAGGACAGTTGCCGCTGATGGATGCAGGCCGCATACCCCTGGGTTTAAGTCCTGGATCTCATGTAAAACCCCAGTGTGAACAACTGAAAAATGGGAATAAAATGAAATGCTTCTTCCTCCTCTCTCTCTTCCTGCCTGTCTGCCTACTAGCCTTCACTCTTGCCTGTACCTTTAAAGAAAAATTTTAGAAACTTTATCTTCCTCTATTCTCTGCTAGTCAAAGTTCATACACAGAACCCTGAAGTAAAATTGTGTTAGAAAAATACTGACCAAGGAGCCAGTTTTGGTATCTAGTCCTGACTGGAACCCTGAGCAAGTACTGTATAACTCTGGACCTACATTGTAAATTTAAAGAATAGAGTTTGAATTCTGATGTTCTCTACAGGACTGTTTTGTAATGAACAGCTTCTGTTTTTGTGTTTAAAAAAAAAAAAAAAAAAGTTTTATCTGTCATATATGATCTAGATGTATGCAATTTTTTAAAATGTATACTGGTGTGCCCTGGTGGCTTAGCAGGTAAGTCCACCAGGCATAGTCCACATACATCCCAAGGACCTAGGTTCAAGACCAAGGGCCTAGGAGTACAACCAAGATGAACAACTGAAAAAAGTAAGTGCTGCTGCTTCCTCTTTCTTCCTGCATGCCTGCCTATTCGCCTTCTTTCCTTCCTATATCTTTCCTTTAAATATATGTATGTATGTATTTATATTTATATTTTATTTACACTTGTAGAAATGTATCCTAGTAGCAAATTGGAAATAACTAGTTAATTAGGTATTGTGTTGTATATTTGTTTTCTTTGCTCTTTAAAATAATTAATTTTCCTCTCTAGGGAAGATGAGTGGCTCTCTGCAGCAATTGACTGCTTAGAATATCTTCCAGACCAGATGGTCGTGGACATAAGCAGAAATTTTCCTGAGCAACCAGACAGAATTGACTTAGTGAAAGAACTGCTGTTTGATGCGATTGGCAAATACTACAGTAGTAGGGAACCTCTGTTAAATCACTTATCTGATGTACATAATGGAATTGCAGAACTCCTAGGTAAGTAAGATCTTATTGAATACTAGAATTTATCTTTCGGGGGAAGTAAGAAAACAGTTGTCCTCAAAATTAATCAAGATGCTATTCCTTTAAACTGGGAGTTGATCTGGATTAATCCCTGGAAAGTATGGTTATTCTAAAACTTCTAGGACTCATTTGGAAAAAGGCTTTATGTACATTATGCAAAATTTTCTGTTTGCCACAGAAGAATGCTTACTAGACATTGAGTAACAATTCTCTTCTTTAGGCAGCACCACTATCATTTGTCCTTTAGTCTCTTAAGACAAACACTCTGCTTTGTCCCACTACCAATGAGCCAGACTGTTTCACATGATTTGAAAAAATTGGGGGTTTCTGAGAATCCTTTCTATTTTTCTTAGGTATCTTTGGCTACTGATCAGTACTGTCTACATAGTATTCCCCTGAAATGTATTAAATTCCTGGTGTTTGTTTTTTGTTGATTCATTTACAAAGCCAGGAGTTAGATTTAACATCCGAAGAGTATTACATGAGAACTACTTTGAGTACTGTTTTTTAATTTGAAAGTAGGCTGCCTAAATATGTATCATTGAGTTATTCATTGTCAATCCTTGTCTTTTTTTTGTTTGAAATTAGTTTTGGGTAAGTTTACTATTTAGCTGAAGCTTTAACTTACACTTTGTTTCCTTTGGTATCATCATATTTACTGAAAATTGAAACTAGTTTTTTCCTTTGGCTAAAGTGAATGGGAAGACTGAAATAGCATTAGAAGCTACTCAGCTTTTTCTAAAGCTTTTGGATTCCCCACATAGAGAAGAATTTAGAAGACTGTTGTACTTCATGGCCGTTGCAGCAAATCCTTCTGAAATTAAATTACAGAAAGAAGTAAGTCTTTGGTCTATTCGTTGTATTAAATATGCTTTACATTTCGAGGACGCATTTGTCAGATGAGTCCATCCTTAGCATCAGGTATGCTGCAATAGATAATAGCTATCATATTTCACACTGCCTTTTATATTAAAATTTTTTTTTAAATATATACTACAGGGTGTGCTTTTTATTTTTACAGAGTGACAACCGAATGGTTGTGAAAAGAATATTCTCTAAAGCTATTGTGGACAATAAAAATTTATCCAAAGGCAAAACTGATCTTCTAGTACTCTTTTTAATGGATCATCAAAAGGATGTTTTTAAGGTAAAACTCTGAAAATAGTTAAGTTGAGCTTATGTAATTGATCACTAGGTTAACATACATTTGAATAAATAATTGTCCCATGTCTCTTCTTTTTCTTAAGATTCCTGGAACTCTACATAAAATTGTCAGTGTTAAGCTCATGGCCATTCAAAAGGGAAGAGATCCAAATAGAGACACAGGTGATTTGAGAAATATTGTTATTATTTTAAGGAAAGGCATAGGCATGAGGAATGAAGGTGAGCAGAGGCAGGCAAGGAGAGAGAGGAGAAAGAAGTTATTTTGTTGTTCATCCTGGGTCTCTGGGATGCATGTGGACTTCTCAGTGGAAGGCTGCTGACCAAATCACTACTCCACCAGGGCATGCCAGAAATACTATTTTTTGAATGGTTTTCCAAAGATAAATTCTTATCATTTATTTGTGCTTTGCTTTAAATGTTTGCAGTTTATTTCAACTAAATTCTAAACAGTCCCCTCAGAGTTACTTAGACTTAGCAGAGATCCTCTATGTCAAAAGCAACTTGACTAGTGTTTTACAAAATAGGGAAGAAAAATGTAAATATAAGTAATTGCCTGATTTTTTCTAATTAAATCTGAGGAATATGTTTATTAACTGAACTCTTTACTTTTAAACTTTAAGGATACATTTACTGCCAGAGAATTGATCAAAATGACTATTCTGACCATACACAGAAGACAACCAAAGATGAGCTGTTGAATTTTCTAAAAACTGTGGATGAGGATTCAACACTGTCTGCCAAAGAGAAGAAAAAATTGCTAGGTCGTTTCTATAAATGTCACCCAAACATCTTTCTTGAGTATTTTGGAGACTGAGTTTCTGTCTGTATATAACTTGTGTATTTTAAGAATAAGTTACGTATCTTAATATCCAATCATATTTGTAAACTTTGGAGTCCTTCTAAATATGAAACTGTACTTAATAAAACTTTTTTGTATAACCTTGTGTTTCTGAGGCTGCGTATTAGTCAGTGGTGTATTGCAGTTAAGTACTGACCTCTCTTAGGTGAGTTGATTTATAATTACTGAGCACAGTACTTCATAGAACATCATAGGAATTTAAATGACATGACATCGCAGTGTTTACATAAGAAAGTATTAAACTGTAAGAAGTCTGTAATTACATGTTAATATTGAGTGTGGTTTGTACTTTGAAAGGTACTCCTTAATATAAGATAGAAGCTTAGGCTTTGATAAAGTGAATTTGCTAATTACCATAAACTGTAGACAAGTCAGAAATTGAACTCTACTAAAGCTTTGGGAAGCTTCAGCATCTTTGAAAGCTTATTGTGGAAAATTTCAGACATATATAAAAATGGAGAGAATAGAATAATGAACTCCTATATACTCATGTAGTTTTAATAATTAAATCATGGCAAATCTCATTTTATCTACACAACACCACACATTCCTTGGTTCACTCAAATTTCAGACATCCCTTCATCTATAAAATTTCAGTGTATAATACTAAAAGATAAGGATGTTAAAAACAATGTCATTATCCCATACACATGATTTTTTTTTTTTTTTAAAGAAAAGGTGCAGGCAGGAAGGCAGGAAGAGAGGAGGAAGAAAGATTTGATTTGATTTTTTAGTTCACACTGGTGGTTTCCCCACAGACCTGAGACTCAAACCCAAGGGTCTATGGCCTGAGCTCCTTTGGAGGTAACTGACCCAACCACTACTACACCAGGGTGCACCTCATAATTTCTTAATATCAAATAAAACAAAAATCTTTTGTCTATTTTAACTTCGACTTTTTCAGGTAAGTTTTTTAATTTTTAAAAGAAAGGTACAGGGAGGAATGAAGGCAAGCAGGCAAACAGGCAGAAAGAAGAAGAATTTTATTTTTATTTAGTTTCACATCTTGGTGGTTCTCCCTGTCCCAGGACACAAACCCAGGTCCCTGAGATATACGTGAACTGCTTGGCAGAGGCAGTTGACCAAACCTAGGGTGGGACAAAGATTTTTTTAATGTACTTTGTATTTTGAGGTATAATATATTGGTTTCAAGTGTACAACATTGATTGAATATTAGGTCTATACTTGTTGATATGTTATCTACAGGTATCATGTCGGCATACATAGCTAGAAAAAAATTTTTCTGCACATACGCCTATGACTCAGGCAGTTAAGGTAGCTAAGGTACAAGCCCCATAAAGTCTATGGACCTGGATTCGAGACCTGGGGCCAGTGGTATTAAAAACTTTCCTTGTGATGACAATTTTTAAGATTTACTGTTGGCAACTTTCAATTATGCATTCCAGTATTATAATGGTCATGCCGTCTAATATGACATTTGTAACTGGAAATTTGTACCTTTTGACTATTCACCCATTTCATCTACCCCCATCTCTGCAACCACCAATCTGTTCTCTACCTGTGAGCTTGATTTTGGGGAGTGTTTTCAGATTCTGTGAGATCATACAATATGAATTTGACTTATTTCACTTAGCATAATGCCCTCAAGGTCCATTCATGTCCCAAATGGCAATATTTTAATACTTTTCATTGCTGAATAGTGTCCCATTGTGTATGTGTACTTAGATTTTTCATGATGGAAGTAGGGAAAATTAAAATGATGCACCAATATATTAGCTATCTTTTTTTCCCCCAACATAACTGATACCAACTCGTCTCTACATGGAAGTTTGGGACTCACATCTCCAATATGTCTGTGAAACCAATTCTAATAAAGCAGGGAATAACTGTCAGGGTTTTTTATTTTTTGCATAGGAAGGAAGGGAAAGCAGCCCTCAGAGTAGTTTAATACTTCCTCACAGCCCTCTTAAGTTTCAGAAACACAGTTGACAGCATCTGAGTGTACTGTTTGACCTACAGCCACAAGTGAAAAACATGATCATTTGACAACCAAAAATAATACAAGAGAAAGCAGAACTAACTGCCTGGTGACAGTCATGGTCTTAGAAGCAAAATTCTAACAGAATGATAATTTCATGGAAAAGTATACTAGTAAAACCATAGTTTACCTCAAACTTTGTAAGTGTAATAAAAGTTTGAAAAATAGGTTATGTTTACTGCAAGCATTGGCAAAGCTGCAAACTAAAAGTACAGTGCTATCCTGAATGCCTTCGGCAACCCTTCTGCATCACTAGAGCTGTCAGTCACTTTGTTGTATACCTCTTCATTTGATGCCCTTTGGGGGACCCATTCCCATTATACACCTGATGCCTAGGCTGAGTAGACCAGAGCTAAGCACTTATCCAAAGATGGCCTACAATAGGCTAATAAGACTTTGCACAAAATTCAACTTGTCCAAATTCTATATAGAAAAATTTAAATGAGAAAGCAACAACTAAAAATAGAGAAACCAGCCTGTAGTAAAAAGAGAGGAGTGCAGTAGACTGCAGCAAGAGGCGAAGATGTGATAAGAGAGCTGTGTGTCCTCAAGAGTTGATGTGTAGCTACCAGCTTTCTCTCCTTTGCGACTCTATAGCTTTGTAGTGAACTCCCTTTACCTTCAGATAATATGAATTTCCAGTCCTTGTGATTCAAAAATCAAACTGGAACATGTGTTGATTTTTTTTTTTTTTTTTTTTTTTTTTTTTTTTTTTTTTTTTTAAGAAAAGGAAAGAGCATTTTTATTTCTTTTACTTTGGTTTTCACTTCCCTTGGCCCAGAGTCTCAAACTTAGGTCCTTAAGCTTTTACATGGTCCACACCCCTGTTATCTCTGCCACCTGAGCCACAAGGGCACATCTAATGTTTTTAATGTTTAAAGGAAACAATTGAAAATACAGAGAATGATTATAAGTAAGCTATTTCCAAGTCAAATCATTGGTTTTGGTATTGCCACATGTCCTCTTCACAAGGAGAAATTGGTGAATCTTTTTTAAGGAAGGTAGAGAACTCTCACTAGGGAAGTGTAGGTGGTTGTAAGGTGGCTGCACATATTAACTGCCTGGGAAGCTTAAAAAGTCTTACCCGGCATTACTCCAAAGTTTGAGTTTGCCCCCAGGGAATTCTAAGGTGTAGGCAGGGTAGAAAACCAATCTAGAGGCTCTGTGACACGTTTCTCTGAATTGAATGTTTACTTTGTGAATTTTAGTTTGAGAATCTTAAGAATTTTTTTCCCTCCTAAAGTGGATCTTCACTTGGAAGTGTGTGTGTGTTTGTGTGTGTGTGTGTGTGTGTGTGTGCGCGCGCAAGGGGAAAAAATGTTAGTGAATGGTTTGAGGTGTACTGCACTCAGCCTTCAATCAATCCTTTAGGAATTAACTGCCCACATATGACTTAGAAGTAGTGTTTGAAAGCACTAATTCTACTCCGTCTTGTTACAGTTATTACATTTCACGTTTTATACGCTACAGGTAAGAGACTTGATTATTGCCTTCATTTTAAGGCACACATGATTTATTCTGTTTTAAAAGCATTTTTACATATCAATAATTAATCACGTGCCTCTTATTTTTTAAGGTTAGGCACCAAAAGCTATTTCTATTCATGAGGTTTGACAGCTTACTGCTAGACTGAGAAAAGCATGGTTTTCTCGGGAATAACTTGTCGAGCGCACCGTAGTCACAACCCTGCTTCCTGGGACCCAGGCAGGTGAAACTCCTAACGGGCTTGTCTGAACATATTTCTTTCTTTCTAGAACAGACGAACACAAGATACTCTTGAATTCACAGTGTTTATGAACTACCTACACCGAGCTGAATTCTCAGGGGACCCCTCTTCCCAGCCCTCTCGCCTTACGTCTTTTTTAGGGCTAAGGTCTCAACAGAGTAGCAGCCACTTGGATGAGCGAAATGACCCGCAAACTAAATGAGGCTAGGCTAGGTTAGGTACTGGCAGACATGACCCTTTTCTAGCAGTCAAAACGAGAGGAGGGTAATAAACGAAGTGCGGCTACAAAACCGGTAATAAGATTGAAAACTGAAAATTCGGGCGGAGCAGGCTCTACAGGTCGTTACGGTCAAGCGGCCTCTCCGAGTCCCTTACTTAACTGACCGCGCGCCCGCGCTCGACCCCGCCCGCGCCCGCCCGCCCGCGCGCGCTTCCCCGTACGGAAACATGGCGCCACCCTGCACGCGGCGGGCCCCTGCCGGCTCTGAGCCACTGCCCCTGGGCAGGCGTTGAGCCTTTCCTCTCGCTTTTCCGAACGGAAACTTGGGGCTTTCCGGCTCCGAGACACTGCCTTCTGGGCCCCATTAAGCCGGCACAAGGGACCGCTTCCCCTTTCCGTACAGCAACATGGCGCCGCCCTGCTTGGGGCGGGCGCCTCCGGGCTAAGAGTTGCCTCCTCCTTCTCGACGCTGAGAAGCGGCCGCATCGGCCGCAACCCATGGGAGCAGAGCAGGGAGGACGGTCCGCAGCGCGGCGAGAGATGCAGCCTCGGAGAGGCGGTGGCTGAGCCGCTCCCCGCGTCCGCCGCGGTGCCGGCCGGAGCGGCTTGAGGAAGGACGCCGTCTCCGCCGCAGGTGAGGGACGCGGGCTTGGGGACTGGCAGCCTTGCGGGGCCCGCTCGGCAGGCTTGAGGTCGAAATCACAGGCATTTTCCGGTCGGGTCGTGTCTTGCGGGGGGATGTCGGGTGGAGGCGAGGAAGAGACTGGGACTGCGGGCGGGTGGAGTAGGGAGGCCTTTGTCCCACCCCTCGAGGCCGTGCTCCCGATGGGCCCCCCTCTTCCACCGCTTGCTCCCTCCGGGCCACTCCCTCGCCGGCCCGAACTGTTGTTGACCACGGAATCTGGACGCTGCGAGCGAGTGGCACAGACTGCCCCGGGAATTCCCGGCGTTGGTGACAGAGCCGCTTTATTTTGCGGAAAGACCCTTTCTGCTGGGACCCTTTCTGTCTCTTATGCCCAGCTTGGGCCCGGCGTGCAGTGAGAGACGGTCTTCACGGCAAGTTAGAGGATCCTCCTACCTTGGTCCGTTTTCAGGCGTGGTAGGAGTTGTTGGTTGTTGAATGAACCCGCCCTCTGTCAGCAATTCAGTGGTTCCTCGCTGCTTCCTGCAGCTCTATAATTAGTTACCATTTCTGGAAAACCTGCTGTGTGCCAGCTGCTATTATGCACACTCCTCGTTTAATCTTTGCCCAAACCCAAGAGATAGGTAACTGCCTTTTACAGATGAGGAAACTGAAGTTACACAGCTAGTAAAGAACCCACATTGGAACCCAGGTATATCTGAGACCAACGCCCCCCTCCCCGCCCCCCCGACATCACAGGGATGACGCAGTGAGTTACTTCATCTTTTCTGAGCTCATTTTCAGCCTGTGAAGAGTATAAAATTAGAAATGTCCTTTCTCGTCCTTTCTCATAGAATACACTGGTCATGTTATCTTTTTGGAGCATTTCCAGAGCCTAATAAGATTTAGGGCAGAGAAGAGTTGGGTATCTGGAGTGGGATGTTGAAAGGCAAAGTGGGACTAGAAAGGGTAGAACATAAAAGCAACCTTCATATTAATAATACAGGGCTGAAAATATCAATTCCAGTAAGTTCATTCTGTTTAATGGAGGTCTCTGAAATTTCAGATAATTATATCAAAGGATTCTTCTCTCTAATGTGCACAAGAGTCTGCCAAACTTCCTGAAAGCGGCCAACATTTCTTTTGATCCCTTGATTACATTCCAGGTTTGTAATAAAGTCTAATTAGTGTTTATGAAAATGTTTTGTGATCTTCAAGTGCTAATAGTATAGATGCTAATTATTTTCCGTATTATAAATGCAGAAACATTGTACCTTTCTTCTTTCTTAATGAGAAACAACTTAGAAATAGAGAACTCCAGGGAAAAAAAACAGCTTGACAAAAACTTTTACAGTAAATAAAGGCAATTATTCCAATTTAGAAACTGGCCCAAACCAAAGTATTGTTATTCATAATCAAATCAGTAACTAAAAAATTTATATGCTCTCCAACCACCTATGTTATGATTGTTTGTAACTTCCTAGTTTATTCACCATCTTTTCCTGTTGACTGGTGAGGCGTTAATAAAAATATTTGTCCCACCCTTTCCTCTTGAATGCTTTAGAAGAGTCTGCCTTCTAGCTGTCATCGCCAGATATGGTATCCACATAACAGGATCGGGGAACCATTTCCTCAGCCCAGTGTATTCACTCCAAAGCCTGATTTAAAGGATTATTTCCTCCCATCTCAGGAATGAAAAATTGAAAAATTAAATCAGTCTGATGAAAATAGAAGCAGGCATTTAAAAGACAGGGTTATCTTGTAAGTTTAAGGCCCTTTGTTCTTGTGACCTGGTACTCAGGAGTGGGACAAAATTTATTATGTAGAGATCTGAGGTACAGGTCTATAAGTTTGATAAATTGCAAGTGTCATTTTACAGGTGTCTGTTTGATCATTGAAGTAGACTATTAGAGCTGGATAAGATCTTTGCAAGTCCTTGATTTTTGTGGATGAGGAAAAAGAAACCCAAAGAGATGAAATGTTTTGCTTTTAGTCACACTGCTAGATAATGACAGCACTAGAACATTTTGGTTGGTTTTTTTTTTTCTTTCTTAGGAAAGTGAATAAACTTAATTGATAATGTCTGAGAACCTTGACAAGTCCAGTATAAAAGAAGCAGAAAAGTCAAAATCAAATGATGCTGAGGAATGCCTTGAAGATGCTGTGGAAGGTTCTGATGAAGCTTTACAAAAAACAGTAAAATCGGGCTCTCCTAGCACCCAAAGAATGCAAAGACCTCACTGTAAGCAAATTTGACTTTTGTTAGAAGCAACATTATCACTGTCTTCAGATGCTGTTTTTATTAGGCTTCCTTGTACATGTGACCTAAAGCTAGGTTCTAATAATATGATAAACATGGCCCATAATTAGCATTTAAGGATAACAGCAGTTTCTCAACTGGCACCATAGTCACCTGTGTGGGTTTCAGTTGCAGGAGAAATTTAAATGTTAGCATAATGTCCAGAATGTTTCTGTCTTCCTCCAACCTCAGTGACCGTTCCATTTCTCTGAAGTGCTTTGAAAAATAGCATGGAATGCAAGTTGCAGCTTTAAATGAAAGTGTTTGAAAAGTCTGAGGCAGGTTCCAGTCAAGACTCTGCTTGTGCAGGTTAAAAAAAAAAAGAGGTTTGAATGTGAGTGAGTTCACCACACCCTCAGCTTCATTGCCTGGGGGCCGAGGTCTCTTGAGATTGATGGGATTCAGTTTGTGAGCAAGTGTGGTGGAGGCTTTTCAGATCCCTGGCGGGGAGCAGGTCTCATAAATGAAGAGGTAGCAGTTTCCCTAAGTATTCCCAGCAGTTATTCGGCTTATGTCTTTTCTTATGACTACTTAAACTTTTTGAAGTGAGTCCAAAAATAAAAGTGTTAAAAAGCAGAGTCATCGTCTAAGAATGTCAGTATTAACTTTTTCTCTTTGTCAGTAATTCTTCATATTTGGAAGAAGGATAAGCATTTTTGGGTTTTGAGATTGTTTCTTCTAAAATGATCAAAGCCCTTCTTAGTCATTTATTCGTCAACACAATATTCTTATAGCGGACATTAGTGGAACCCATTATATTATGGTTTACTATTTCTGGTTTTTTTGTTTGTTTTTTAAAGAGTAAGAAAGGCATGCAGGCAGGAAGGAAAGGAGAGGAGAAAGAAACATTTTACTTTTTTACTTGTTCATTTTAATTGTTTCCTCCTGCCCCCAGGTTGTGAACCTGGGTCCTTGGGCTTTACATGGACTACACCCCACCTGCTGACTTAATTCCTGAGTCACCAGTGTGTACCAATTATTATTGCTTAGATTTTTCTAAATCCACTACTAGGTCAAATTGTGTTCAGGGAAACATGCTATTAGTTATAAAGTCTATCATGTGTATATTAGGCCTTGTCTCTCATATGGATAGTTAGAAAGTTTCTGTCTTAGCACTTTTTAAGTAAGGAAAATTCAGTTATCTCTTAAGGTAATTGTAAATATTAGGTGAGTTCGTGTAAAATACTTAGAATAGTACTTAGCATATGCTCAATAAGCATTTGTTGTTAATTCTATGCTATCAGCATATCTCGTGTTGCACTAAAGATACTAGGACTGATTGCTGTAATGCAGGATGTGTGGTGTTAACATAATAGTCTTATCTCCTACACTTCCTGATAAAGAAGCACCTTTGCTGTAGTTTTTCACTCATTCTTGATTGATGACTTTGGTATCTTGTCAATTTGATGGCATGAGTCCAAATTAATGCCAAGCCAACACTAGACTATACGATTTAACATTGTGTGTAGTAATGACTTTAATGCAAGAGTATTTATCCATGGGACCCATAATCAAGTTTTAGGGTACCAGAAACAGGTGTATCGACATTTGTGTATTTTTGTGTTTTTCTAGGAGGAAGCTCAGGTCATCTTTCACTAAATTCTTATAGAGGTACATGCTAAGACACACACGCACACGCACGCACCTACACGCTCTCATATCCTTTTTATAAATAAGCTGGTAGACTAAGAAGTTCTGTGGGCAAATCGGTGGACTCCTAAGAGGTTGTTACTGGGACCTCTGATCTATGGCTAGTTGATCAGAAGCAGCAGGTGACAATCTGACTTGTGCCTGACTGGCCTCTGAGTGTGGGGGCCCTGCGGGATCTGATGTTATTCCCAAGGTAGATAGTGTTAGAATTGAGTTGAATTATAGGATCCCAGCTGGTATCACAGAAACGCTGGTGGTGTGGGGAGTTTGGTGGAATTTGGGTGCAGAAATTTTAGTAATTAATAGAAAGTATTGAAAAGAAGTAGAATATTGAAAAGCAAAATGTAGTAATTGGTCAACTCTAATCAGAGGTGGTAATTTGATTTTAAATGATGATCTGTTCTTTAAACATAGAGATCTTTAGAATAATAACATAGCTGACCAGTAGAAGATGCCCTAATCAGATGAAAACTATCACTTTGTTATTATAGTTAATATTTCCCAGTTAGCAATTTGTTTTATTAAATCAGATCCAAATGAGTTAAATTAGTAGATTCCAGTCATCCTTAGATAAATGTATGATACTGAGTTCTTCTGTTTCTAAAACTCAGGACTATTTTTTTTTTTTTTTAACTAGGAAAATTATTTATGCTATGATAAAGAACAGAGTCTAAAATACATAAATAATTCCTACAAATCAACAGAAAGACCATGAGTAGTTTTTTCATTTTGATTTCTTTATAGTTGGTCAGTTGTCGATATTCATTGTGTATCTACTGTGTATCAGGGCTCCAGCAGTAACTAGGTGCATGTGGTCTCTGTCCTCAAGGAACTTGCAGTCTAGTGAGAGAGACAAAGGAACAGCAGTTTCTATTCAATATAGCAACTGCTTTCGATGAGTGCCACCCTTGCTTCACTATGCTCACTCTACAGGCGTTCTAGGCGACATTTGCCATCTGCCCCCCATAAGTATCCATCCACTTGTGTGACTAGAAGCATCTCTTTAGATCAGATCCCAGAATACCTTAGTAAAGAGAGTATCCTTTCTAAATTAGACTTGCATTTTATTTTGGAATCAGTTTATAAGCCTCCCAGAGAACACGCTTAATTTAACATGGTTTTCTGCTATGCTGGAGAGCATCAGTGCACAACTGCTGAACAGAATCATAAACAGCTTTAGTTTAGTCACCTAGTAAAACAAATTGTAATCTTTGCCTTTTTCCATAGTTCTTACTGCAGCTCAGGTTCTCTTCACAAGTTGAGGTGAAGTCATGTTGTCCACCAAATTGCATCCTTACAGATTTTCATTTATAAATTGGTAAATTGAGAACTCTCAAAACAAAACAAAATGTCACCCCAGAGTCCTATGATCATTGTGTAATGAATAATTGCTATGTATGTAATACATACTGATTATATCTTAGGATTGTAGGTTTTATCTTTCTTCATCAGGTGCCCTCCATTAATAAGTCTGATTTTATTAAGTAGTTTTGAACTTGGACAGCTTCTGAAAACCTTCTTCTGGTTGTCCGATGTTCTCAGCTCTTGGTACATGCTGTTTTACCCCGAGAATGCCCAAAGCACTGAGAACACACTTGACTAAATTTGGAAGAGTCTCATCCTTCAGGCTCACTCTTTTTTAGGAAAGAATCACTGTTAGGAAACAATGGCCCTGGAAATTTCAACTGACTTATTCAAGGTCACACTCTCCACAGAGTCTGAAGGAAGCTGAATTTCTTCACGGTTTGCTGTGTCCACTACATGACATGACCAGGCAGCATGTAAACAGTGTTTATTTATCACTGCCAATTACCCAGATGCCTAAAATTATTGAAAAATAGTAAATTTACTGAACTTATTTCTGCTATGTATATGAATTTAAGATATTTGAATCATTTTGCAAAACCAAAACTTGTCAATCCTGGCAACAATCTCTACAATTTCTGAATTTATTTTTAAGAGATAAGAACTCCGGGGAGTTTAAGAACTCTGATGCTTAAAGGGAGTTCCGTTTTCTGATAAATGATAACAGGTAATACTATCTTAGAGAAATTTAATTGACATTTCCTGGTAGAGAAACGGTTGAATCTGTCACCTCTGGATGGGCATAGTCCACATACACCCCACGTGTGGAATTCTGGTCTGGGACTGGGAGAAACAATCAGGATGAACAACTAAGTAAGATAAATAAAAATGCTTCTCCTCTCTCTTCCAGCCTGCTTGCTTTCTCACCTTCATTCCTGCCTGCACCTTTCCTTCTTAAAAAGGACTGTATGGTTATATGGCAGTTTGTTTATATATTCTGTAGTTGACAGACATTTGAATTAGTTTTGACTGTTATGAATAAATCTGCTGTTAACACTGAGTACGAGTCTTCACATGGCTGTTGCTTTTAGTTTTCTTGGTTAAAAACTGTAGGAACGTGGTGCTGGGTCATATGGTAAGTGTATTTTTTGCTTGATAACAAACTATTTTCCAAAATGACTGTACAGTTCTGCTGTCCCACCACTTAGAGACAAGAGTTTCAGACGCTCCATGTGTATGTCAGCACTTGGTATGATCCATCTGTTTAATTTTGGCCGTTATAGTAGGTGTGTAGTAGTATTTCACTGTGACTTTAATTTCCATTTTTCTGCTGATTAATGATGTTGAACTTCTTTTCAGTTACTGGCAGTTTAGATATCTGCTTTGGAGATGTGGTGGTTCAAATCTTTTGTCCTTTTTTATTCATGGTCTTCTATTCCCGAATTTTAAGAGTTCTTCGTACATTCTGTATACAATTTGAAAAGGGAAACATACCAGTTTTCCACCTGTGCTGGGAAAAACCCAGTTGTTCCCTCCTCTGTGTCTTTTCCCCTCTGTCTTCTTTATTTTCACAGAACACTTCACTTCTGTCGCTTCTGGTCACCAGATGTGTGAAGCAGTTCTCTGATTCATCAGCTGGGTGTTCTGTACTTTAACTCAGTTCTGACACTCTGTTCCTGGAGATGGTATCAGGTCTCACAGTAAGGGCTCAGTCCCATGAGACTGCCTCCTCCCTTAAGGTGCTAGTCGTTGGAAGACCCCAGTTATCAACTGTGATTTTGAGAACTGATTATCGATAGAGGTTCAACAACCCCTGCCTTGAGTCCCATTAATTTTTAGAGTGGCTCACAGAATGCAGGGAACACGTAAGTTCACTGAGGACCCCCATCCTTTAGTGAGGTCCAAAAACTCACCACATTAAAAGAGACCTTGCTCTAGTCATTGAGGAAATTACCAGGGATTTAGGAATTCCATGCTGGGGCTCTAGGGCAGAGATTAACATTTATTTTTGTTACTATAACAATATCACAAAGTCCTTTATCAGATAGGCATTTTGAAAACTTTTTTTTTTTTTCCCGAAGGAAAGGTGCAGGCAGGAATGAAAGTTAGTAGGCAAGCAGGTAGAAAGAGAGAGGAGGAAGAAGCGTTATTTATATTTATTTAGTTGTTTATATTGGCCATACCCGCCACCCCAGGTCTTGAACCTGGGACCTGGGCAATGTATGTGGGACTGTTCCCAGGGTACACTAGACCGCTAGGCTATTAGGGTGTGCCCTATCTTTTCCTTTTTGTGGTATGTTTTTTGAACTTAATAGTCTAGCAAAACAAAAACTGCATTTTAATAATGTCCAACTTACCATTTTTTTCTTATTACTATTTTTTGAGCTTTTTGTATCTTATCTAGTAAATGTTGCCTAACCCAAGAAGACAAAGATATTTGCCTTTGTTTCCTCCTAGAAGTTATAAAGTTTTTTTAAAACAAAGGTACAACAGGAATGAAAATGAATAGGCAGGCAGGCAGGAAGAGATAGGAGGAAGCAGCACTTTATTTTATTTAGTTGTTCATCCTGGTTGTTTACCCAGGGCCCAGATCTTGTACTGGGGACCTTAGGATGTATGTGGACTATACCCATTAAACTAAACCACTGGGCCATCAATTTTAGTTCTTTTAATTTGATCTGCAGTCCATTTGAGTTATTTTTTATTTATCATGTAAGTTAAGGGTTGAGAGTCATTCTTTGCACGCAGTCATTTTCTACAGTTGTTCAAGAACCATTTAATAGAAAAACTGATCTTGCCTTATTGCCCACATACAGACATACTTCCTTATGTATGTACTAGTCTATTTCTGGGAACTTTGGCACTGTTCAGTTGATATCTGTAGCTGTCAGGCCTAAAGCATACGGAATTGATTATTGTTGCCATATGGTAGATCTTGAAATCAGTATAACTTTTCCAGCTTGATTCTTCTTTTTCAATATAGTTTTTACTTTTCTAGGTCTTGTACATTTTCATAAATTTTAGAATCAGTTTGACAATTTCAGCATAAAACTTGCTGGGATTTTAATTGGGATTATGTTTTTTCATTAGACCAATTTGGCAGAAATTGACTTCTTAATAGTATTGAGAATTGAAAAGATCTATGCAGGTTTTCATTTTGGATACTTATCGTATTCTATCACGAAGCAAATTATGTTTAATTATATAGTATTTTGTTAATAGTCTCTGGAAATGCTGAGAATTTTGTGACTTTTCCTAACTTCCCTTTATGTGACCAAATAAAGATTTTTACAGACAATGTATGACCAGCTCATAGATTTGGTTCCCTTTTTTTGGTGCGCAAAAGAAAAAAGTAAAAGAAGAAGGAAAAAACTTCATTAATCTAAGAATATCTTTGTAACTATTGTTCACTGTGTAACCCACTAACACTATTTATCTCATTTTAAACTCAGATCTTAGCATGATTTCATAACATTCATATAGTCATCTTCTCGGCCATAGCTTTTCAAGGTGTGGTTTCTGGGACTCTCAGTATCAGCTGGAGACTTATAAGATATGCAGATTCTCTGGGTACTCCCTGCCTAAGTCAGAAACCCTGACAGGGGGGTCCAGCAATTTTCACAAGGCCTCCATCTGATTCTAATAAAGGTTAAAGAATTGCTATTATGGGCTTTTAAAAAAACAGTTTTATTGGGATAGAAGTGATATGTGTTGCATGTATTTTATCACAGACTTTTTCTTAAGAACATGAGTTACCTTTTGTGTCCTGACTCAGAACACCTGGGAAGATTTGTATGAGAACTTTTGGGAAGATAAATCTCCAGCTTTATCAAAAGAGAGAGAAGTACAGACACCAGTTACGAAGCTACTGAAGCAGTTGACACAGACGTAAAACTCACACGACTTGGATAACAGGACAGTGGAAAGGGAGAAGTCAGAGATGGTGAAGTTCTTGATTCAACGTCACACACCCTCTGACTTGTCGTTGGTCAACTTCAGAGCTCTCATATTCTGTCATAGGGCCCTGTGCGGGGTAGTGACTTCAATGTGGTTTTAATAGCCCCTGGCACCCTGAAGTGCTTCATGCTATTTTCATTTGGGGAGATACATTTGATGGTGTAAAAAGTTTTCCTCAGAAATGGAAATCATAATCTGGTGTCTCCTTTAGTTCATATAAAATAAACAGGAAGCAAACATCTAGAAAATGAACCCTCACTTAATAGGACAGTGATAGTCTGTAACTTTAAAATTTTTTTCTAAGTCTTAGTTTACTATAATCATTTCCTCTTGACTATTCTTAATAAAGAAAACAAACAAACAAAAAAACCCTACAACCAGATTTTGAGTATTGTAAATGATCTCTGCTTTTAAGATTCTAGGTTAAAAGCAAAAACAAATATGAAATAGGTCAAATTCTATTGTTTGAAATTGCCAGAAGAATTTTATAGAGGCAAACCACAACTATTATCTGGTACCAGAAATACTTACTTTTATACTTACTTTTACTTATTTTTATATAAATTTAAAAAATATTTTTATTGTCATAATTATTTGATGCATTAAAATGATTTCTTGTGTAGAGTTTCCCTATTTCTTAGATATAGTTCAACACACCATGCCCTCCACCAAATCGCCACGTGTTGTTTCCCATTGTCCAGTGGGCTCCACCACCATTTACCCCCTTCATAGAAATTTTAATGTAGAGAAGCTAACCTCTTACCCTGGGCTTTTGTTGCAGCTAGTCCGCCTCGATTTGTGACAGTAGAAGACCTTCTAGAAACAGTGAAGGGAGTCACTAATATGGCTCTCGCCCATGAAATTGTTGTCAATGGAGATTTTCGGATTAAACCAGTCGAATTACCAGAAGATAGGTAAAGTAAAGTTTACTTCATTGTCTGGTTTAGAGAACACTGTCATTTTGCAGTTCTGGAAATATTTTATTCCTTGATGTCAGTATAGTCAAATATATTTTTTCTTTTTGTATATTGTTGCTGAAAAAATTCTTATACTAAGAATTATTGAAATTTGATCTCAGAATCACTGCTACTACTAAATAGAAATTTCTTGACATCTGTGGCTACCTTTTATGTCAGCTTCTGCCTACTCCACAGAATTAGTTGTCTCGTGTTTTCATTGCATTGTTTTTGTTCATTTCTTTGTAACTATCACGCTGTGCTGTAATGGTTGGTTTGCTTGTGTTCTTCACTAGATTATAAATTACAAAGACATTAGTCTGTTTCTCTTGCACCAGGCACATATATTGAGTCTAAAAGTCTGTTGGTTGTAAGGTGTGTCTTTTGACATGTGTTATCATAAGAAATAAAAATCATTGCCCATTATCATTGTAAAAATGCTATGAAAAAATTGGGACTCTGTTAACAAAGATGGAGGAATGACTCCTGGTTTGGCAAGTTGTAGTGTCTCCCATTGAGGCTTCTAAATTTACCTGGATACATCTCATATGTTCTGCAAAGATAGTGCTTTTTCACATTAACAATGAAGAATTACTTGTTTAGCTCTTACAACGTAAAAACTGGTTTTAATGACATGTTTTATATAAGTTGTCATAGTTTGGTACCTAATTAAGCAATTGTCTCATACATCACAAAGTAACATGATTTATTTAGGAAATAACATCCTTTAACCTACAAACATGCTAATTGTTATGCTGCTTAATCATAAATGTCTTAGGAAACTTGCTGATGTCAGGGAACTAAAATTAATTGCTTGAAACTTTCCAGTATTCTTTTCTTCATACGGTACTACTATATACTATTAATTGGACTAAGGTCATCTGTCAAATTAGTTGAAAATTATTCTCTCTAGTGAGATGCTTACTGAAATAAATCACTCTCAGGTACAAGTATGTCTGGGAAATTTCTCATCCTGTACCCACAGAATTTATACTTTTGAAAGTGAATGCAGGTTCAAATATTTTATTTTTGCTTTTTTTTTTTTCTCTCTCATTTGCTTCCAGCTTGGAGAAGAGAGTAAAGGATATTGTACATAAAGCTTTTTGGGATTGCTTGAGTGCCCAGCTGAGTGAAGACCCCCCAACGTATGACCATGCCATCAAACTTGTCGGAGAAATCAAAGAGGTGAGACAAGGAGCAGTGGATGGAGTCACAGTTAGTGACCCGATAGAGCCATGTAGTGACTCCTTTCACTGTCTCACTGTGGTGCTTTTCTGGTATGTGAGGAGAAGTTATTCAAACTCTTTGTTACTGTGTCAGAAGACTTCAAATAAACAGAAGGATAAAGGAATTAAATTAGAAACACCCCCATGACACCCCTGTGACTCAGGCTAAAGTACAGGCCATGTAAAACCTGAGGCTTGAGGAAGGAAAAAAATTTCAAATTACTTGCCATAATGTGGATGTGGAGTGTTTCTAAAAATTTCAAACAAGTTCTGTTAATCTGAAGGCATTACTTTTGTAAATGGTTCATGTTTTTAAAAACAGAAGTATTTAAATAAAAGTCTTTTAAAAAAAATGTAAGTGACTTATAAAATTTTTAATGGTATGACCTTGTTCAATTTGACCAAAAAATGATTCCGTCTGTGAGACAGAGAAGTGAAAGGGGGCTGCAGTACCCTTAGCAGTAGTATCAAAGAAGTAATGTATTCCTGGAAATTGCCATCTGTGGTTGGCTCATAGGCTCGTGTTACTTAATTAATGCATTTTACTTCTCTCACTTTTTAACAGTTTTCTTATGTCCAGTTAATTGCTACCTAGAGCTTAAATGAAAGTTTAAATAGCTATAAATGATTTGTTGTTAACATGTTTTTCTATAGATTTGTTATAAGAGGTTCAAATATATGCAACATTACAGTAGCAATTGGCATAACCCTATTTGGATAGTTGTAAATTCCTTTACATATAATCAAAAATGATGTCTGACTAAGAAACTTTGATTAAACTTGGCTGTGTCTCTTGTAGACTCTCTTATCTTTCTTGCTGCCTGGTCACACTAGACTGAGAAACCAGATAACAGAAGTCTTGGATCTGGATCTGATAAAGCAGGAGGCAGAGAATGGGGCCTTAGACATTTCCAGACTGGCAGAATTTATTATTGGCATGATGGGAACACTGTGTGCACCTGCTCGAGATGAGGAAGTTAAGAAACTAAAGGACATTAAGGAAATAGTGCCCCTATTCAGGTATGGAAACTGTGTTGATCACCTTCAGAACCTATTTTCAGATTTAGACTTTTAGTGTAGGTACACATGCATATTTAAAAAAGAAATTTAAAAACATTTTGTAAAACATAGAAAAGTACAAAGAAGGAAAATATTCATAATTTTACTGCCCATTGTTCTGTTGATATAGATAGATATATCTATATCTCTCTGTGTATAATATCAACATTAGCTTTTCCCCCTCAGCATTTTATTTTGAAAGATTCCAAACCTACAGAAAAGTTGCAAAACAGATCAACACATATATCCCTTACAAAAACCATAACTTTTTAAACAGTTTGTCACTTTGCTTAATATTTCTGTATATCTGTGAGTATCTTCATGTATGTGTATATTTTCCACTGAACTTTTTGAGGACTAATGGCAGATATTGTGACATTTCACCTTTAAATATTTCAGTAGGTACCGCTTGAATATAGACGTTCACTTGCATAATCAAAATACAACCAAGACATTCAGGAAGTTTAACATTAATATAACCTATTGAGTAACATACAGTCCATATTTACTTTCTTTAATTTTTGACTGTTTATATGCATATTTATTTGTGATAAAATGGATATAATTTTTATGCCAAATATAGGCAAAGGATTGACATTATTCTGCTTGATAATTTGATTTTTGGTCAAGTATCAAAATTCAGCTAGACAACCTTACTTATAAGGAAGATGACCTTGATTGGTAAATTGCATCTGGACTGAAAAGAATGATAATGAGCCTATCAATACTCGATAAGACACCATACTTTGGATTTTTCCCAGTGGGGTAACTTTCATACGTGGGCATGCCCCTGGAGGAGACCTTAGAATCCATGTCATAGAGTTGTCAAAAAAATATACTGGAACCTGAAACTTGAGCCAGGTGACTCCCATATGTCTGAGTTGTCTTGTCATGCCTGATACTGTAACTTGCTGAAGAGGAGTGCTTGATGCTGCCTTGTTGACAAGATTTGTAATAGACAATGCCAGACCTGTGATGTCTGTTATTCTTACGAATCTGAATGTTCACTGAACCTAAGAAGGTGGGCATTGCAGACCTGACTTTTCTTTGTTAACATTAGCCCCTAATCACTATGCTTATTTTTTAATTGAAAGTGGCATCGAGATAATTGTATATTCTCACGGAGTTGTAAGAAATAATACAGTACACTTTGCTCAGTTTCCTCTAAGAGCAACATTTTGCAAAACTGTAGTCTTTATCATAACCAGGATTTTAATACTGATATAATCCAATGACCTCATTTAAATTTGCTGTTTTATTTTTATACATTTATGTATCAGTGTATGAATATTAATTTTTATTATGCAAAGTAATGACATTTTTCTTATATAAATTCATGCATCTAACACCAAGTTTAAGATACTGAACAGTTTCAATGCTACAAAAATCCTCTTGCATTGCCCTTTTATTACTAACTTATGTATATATATTATTCTTTAAAAAAACTCCTCATAAGCATTTTCAGTGACTGCAAAATTTTTACGTAAGTGTAATTTACTTTCTCCATTAAGATAGATAGTTCGAATATGTATAATTATCTACCCTTTAATTCTGCAGTGAACATCTTTATGCATAAGACTTTTTCTCTGAGAAAGTTTCTTAAGATGGAAGTACTGATGAGGATGTAAGAAAGTTTTATGATTCATTGTTACCAAATTGCTCTCCAAAAGTTTCATAAGCAAATACACTTCCTTTCATGTTTAGCTTTCTTGATATCACTATAATATCAAAATTCAATGCATACAAAAATGTCCTGCAATGTAAAGTTACCTTGGGGCTTAGGGCACTGAAAAGACCTAAAAATAGTCATTGAGTTGTTCATTCATTCAACAAGCTCTTGCTGAATATTTCTTATGTACAAGACATGATGCTGAACAATGGAAATAAAATAGTGAATAAGAGCTTATAATCTAGCCAAATTAAAGAAGGAATTTCTTGGAGGAGAGTGCTCTAATGAAATATCTTATGCCAAACTCATTCTAAGCCCAGATTCCTACTGTACAAAGAAGGAACTAGATAAACAAGGCAGCAACAAATTCTGGCCATGATGGAACATGGGCCCCTTCTTGCAAGATCTTTTGATTTTTTTTTTTTTCCAAGAGAAACTGGATATCCAGTTTTAAGAAAACTAAAATATGAGCACAAAACATGTTTGCAGGTTACGTCTAGCACCTTGATAGTTTATAGTTTTCTCTGGTTCTGCATAGGTGGATTTAGGGACTTGTTGGGAATGCCCTCAGAGGGAGGCAGAATGTCTCTTAGGAAACGTGGGCTGCCCTAGATATTTGGGAGATGGACAGAATGGCAGAGGTGGGACCCTCAGACTGTGTATCCTTTTCCATACAAAATTACCTTATAATGTGGGTGAGTTTATTCTGTCACATAATGTTTAGTAAGTTCCAAAGGCCATCAGTGGACTTGGAGGACATTGATCCTGTTCCTACTTTCATATGGAGCTACACCCTAAACCTTGTGCCTTTTAACCACCTCCTGCAAGTAGGTCGCTGAGCAGCATCCAGCCTCTGGGACGAGTGGTTATGATTTGCAACAGGCAGTATGGAAGATATCCTTGGCATAGAGTCTGGTCTGCCCATTGCGTTAATTCAGTGTGTGAATGAACTCTGAACGAAGCATAAAACACATCTTCAAACTAAGAGAGACTGGCATAAGGGGAGAGGAGAAAGGAGTTACTGTTTTTTTCTTTCCTGGGAAAATGAATGTAAGAGTGGAGGCTGTGGGGCTGGAGCTCCATGTTTTTCTGTGCCTGACAACCCAGAGCGCCGACCCAGAGACAGGGGACGTGTTCTGGGCTGGGCAGGCATGGGGAGAGTTAGGTTTCTTCAGGGCAAAGGGCAGAGGAATGAGGATAGAAACCAGCTTACAAGTTTGTGGTCTTTTCAAATCATTAAATTTTGGTGCTTTCTAAATTTCTTGTTTTATATCTTTTTTGTTTTCTTTGTTCTAAATTTCTTTTTCTTAATCTATGTGCTCATGATTTTTCTTGCTACCCTTTCTGAGACAAAAGGACTCTCAAATCAACTCACCTCTTTCTTGTAAAATTATTTTCCCCTACAGATGTTCAGTTGAAAATCCCTTTATCTCTTTTCTTTCAGAGCAATTTTTTCTGTGCTCGACCTAATGAAAGTGGACATGGCAAACTTCGCTGTCAGTAGCATTAGGCCGCATCTCATGCAGCAGTCAGTTGACTACGAAAGGACGAAGTTTCAAGAGCTTTTAGAGAAGCAACCAAGTATGTTTAATGTTTTGTGGTGCTCTTTCATTGTTTTTCATTTTAGTAGCTTGTTGTATGACAATATTGTTTTTAAAACAAAATTATAGTATGAGAATAGTCTAACAAATAGGGAACAGCTCAAGACGTTAGTATTTGAAAAGAAAATTTAATCAACAAGCAAAAGAAATGTAAGTAGGGTATAAGAATGGAAATTTAAAAGAACTAAGTGGTCCTATATTAAATGGGTTTTTCATAAAAGCCCCAATTCAGGCAAGTTTTATGCTTGGTCTTCATTTTGAAAACATAACAAACTTCTTGGGACTTTAATTCACTTTTCTCCTTCCTATGAGGTAAGTCAAAACATTTCTCTTTGATTCCGTATGCATTTTCTGGTTTTACACCCAGGACAAAGTCTCATTTTTATGACTTCAGGAATACAGATCACTATAGAATCTAAAATGATATTGCATATGTAGGGTGCTCTTTTTTGACCTCTGCATTGGTAACCAGTGTGCTAGGTAAATTGTAGTCTTCAGATCTAATTTATAATGAGTCTGTTGAACCTCTAACTTTGCTGATCACAAGAGTAACATGGCAGTCTCTGTTGTCTGACCTGAATAATTAATTCATTGTCATGAGCAACTGTTTGTCCAGCTCAAACAAAGAAATCTGAGAGGATGTTGGGGGCCAGGAGGGGTCAGCAAAGAACAGAGTAGAATGAGTAGTAGTAGAAAAGAAGATTGGCCAACATTCGCCAAGGGCTAGGCTTGTGCCAAGGGCAGATGTGCAAAATACTTAATCCTTACACAAAAAGCCAAGAAAGTATATACTATTTTTTAACCCTGTTTTACAGATGTAGAAACAGGTTTTGAGAGATTTTTGAACAGAACTGACCAACCACACAGCTGACATTCTCTGCTAGCTCTACAGGAGACATCAGAGCTGCAGTTTTGTAAGACTCTTAGTATTAAGTGTATCCTGGTGGCTTAGAGCTTAATTCCCTAGCCTCTAGGGAGCATAATCCATGTACATCCCAGAGATCTGAGTTTGTAACCTGGGGCCAAGGGAACAACCAAGACGAACAACTAAGTAAAATGCATAAATGCTTCTTCCTCCTTACTCTTACTGCATGTATATTTTATGCCTACCTGTACCTTCCTTTAAAAAACAATGAGTGAGAGAGAGAACCTTAGTATGAGAGCCAGGTGCCCTCAGCTGGGGTCCAAAAAAGAACACACTGCAGTGGAAGTATTGTTGCCATAGTCCGTCAGCCAGTCCGAGTCCAGTAGTTTTTTCTCACAGCATGAAAACCAAGGTTTCTTGAAGCTCAGAACCAAGAGCTTGGTGCAGTCGATGTGTTGGCAGAGCTAGAGTTGTGTCCTTTTGTACAGTGGAGAGTCTTGTCTTTCAAGTGACCTTCACCAGCAGGGCTGCAGTGTCTCCCAGGACCTGACAGGCAGCTTTTGCTCAGGTATGTGGACTAGAACGTCATATCCTGTCTCTCTCCTACGCTTCAGAGTCCCTTAGAAAAGTAGGATGACATGATGGCGATGAAAGCCAACTGAGGTTTCCCTGCCAGTGCTCCGGTGTTGTGTAATACACGTCAGACCTGAGACAGCTCACCCGCTCCTGGCCAGGCTCATCAGCTGCAGCTGTGTCACATGCAGCCCTTGGTCAGGGCGGGAGAGAAGGGATCCACGGTTCCTTCGCATCGTGCTACCACCTCTTGTAGGTCTGTGTGTTTGCTGTCTGTTTAATCTTCACAGCACCCTCTGAGGCGGCGTGTGCATTTCTTCGTATCAGGAGTCTGATTATCAGCTCATGACTTGCCGAAGATCACTCAGCTGTGATTTGAACCGAGTTCCATTTGGTTCCAAAGTTCATATTCTGTACCATAACACACATCCCGGACGATCTTCCTGAAAGTATTTCCGAGAAGCGTCCTTCCTGAGCGTCACAAGTAATGTGTGCAGCCTTGTTTTTCAGATTCACTGGACTTGGTCACTCAGTGGCTGGAAGAAGCTGCAGATGACCTCATGAATCACAAGTATAAAAACTCCCTGCTGGCTGGGGACGGGGCTGCCGGCTCTGGGGACACACCCGTGCTGACTCCCGTTGCTGTCCAGAACTATGCATACCTGAAGCTTCTGAAATGGGACCACCTGCAGAGACCGTTCCCAGAAGTAGGTGCCCCAGAGCAGTCAGCTGCTGGACTGTTGCAATAACATTCACAGGCCTAAACATGTCCCTTCAGTGATTTTTAATATATTTGGAGCTATGCGACCATCACCACAATTTTATTTCAGAACATTTTCATCACCTGAGAGAGAGATCCGTACCCAGTTAGTAGTCACTACCCTTGCCCTCGTCCCCACGTCCTGGCAATCACTAATCTAGTTCTGTCTTGTGGGCTTGCCTCTTCTGGACATGCCACGTAAGTGGAATCATAATATTGGTCTTCCGTGTCTGGTTCCTTTCACTAATCAGTGTTTGTGCACGTCACAGCATGTCTCGGTTCTTCCTTGTCGTCGTCTTTTTTACCATATGATACAACAGACGGGCACACAATTGATCGTTTTTAGGTGCAGCTCAGTGACGTTAAGTATAGTTACACTTGTATAGCCATCACCAACTTCCATCTCCAGAACTTTCCTATCGGTACAAATTGAAAGTCCACCCTTTAAGCATTTACTCCTCATTCTTTTTGCCCCACAGCCCGGGGCAACCATCACTCTACTTTCCATACATGGATTTGACTCCTCTAGGTGCCTCAGGAGGGGAATCATACTGTATTTGTCTTTCTGTGTCTGACTCACTTAGCATAATGTCTTCCTGTTTCATCTGTATCGTCTCACGTCTCGACCTGTCTTTCCTTTCTGAGGCTGAGTAACAGTTCATGGTGTGGCCGGAGCACATTTTGTCTGTTCTCTCTTCAGTCGATGAACATTTTGGCCGTTTTAACTATTGTGAAGCCTGGTATCCAAGTTTTTTGCACTGTCATCTGCTTTTAGTTCTCTTGGCTCTGTATCTCGGATGAGAATTGCTGGGCCAGGTGGTGACTCCAACATTTCAAGGAACCACTGAGCTGTTTTCCAAAGCACTTTGCAATCTGCCAGTGCTGTGCGCTGTCCTGTGCGCAGCTGAGCATCTGTCCTGTTAATGGCTCGCCAAACGCTACCAGACACACCGCTTGTAGTTTGATCTAAGCAACTTCTTCCCCTTCATGTGCAGCAGTATGTTTTCCTTTTTGTTTTTCACCAGTACTTCCAGCAGTCCTTTAAAGAGATGACTAATAAGGGATTCCCTCGTTTTGTCTGCAAATAGCTGGTTTGGCGTGGGGACTCCCCCTCTTTTTTGAGGGCACTCAGGAATCTTATCTCTAGCTTCAGACCCTACCACTTCTCTAAATATCTTTCTCTCTTTAAGTTCCTTATTTTTCCTTTTAAGATGTTGTATGCCTAAGACTTCACCTCTTGCCTCTGAGTTCCCTGTTTTGTGCCAGAGGAAGCTCTACAGAGAGGGTTGAATTTCAGGGTTTGGGGGTGTGTGGGAGATGGGGTTCTTTCTCAATAGTGTCATGTTTTCTCCTGGAGAATAGCTGTGGGGAAGGTGGTGTGTTCTTTGAGGGCAGACGTCTACACTCAGGACTGAGCCTTGGAAATCTCTTGCATCTTCAGCTCAAATACTGCATACTGTTGGGAGGCCACGGAGCAAGGACACTTCCATGAAACAGAGTGAACTCAAAAAGAGGCTGATGTTAAGTCAGCTCTGGCCTTTCTGTTTAACAGCAGAGGAGTCTCTGTCTTCAGAGGTAGCTGTTACTTGTTGAGAAGATTCTGGGCTAAGACTCCACATCGTTACTGTCTTGATTTAGCATGTCTTGACAAGACCCGTCCCAAAAGTTTCTTTGATGAGCCTGTAAAAACTCAGAAGCCACAGCTCCTCAGTCTTTCTCCTGCCCTTTTCCTCATCCCATACAGGGGACTTTGACCTTTAGGACAAAAAAGAGGGACACAGTCATGGAAAGTCACTTCTTCACTGCTTTCCCAGTGGCTTTGAGTTATCTGCCATTCCTTCTTTTTCACTGTTTTCTCTGTCTTTGATCACTTACCAGTTCCTGAGAGCCTCTCTTGTGCCAGGTGCTGGGGGAGATACCAAGGTGAATAGTGTAGGCTCTGCCCTCAGGAATTTCTCCCCTCCTCCCACCCAGTGCTCTGGGTGAGGTGACTGCCTATCCTGGTTTTTCTAGGACTAAGGACCAAGGGATCACAGGACTTGGCAGTTTCAGTTTCAGAATCCAGGCAGTCGCAGACTAACTGGGATGAATTGATTCCCCTTGCTCTCTTCCTCATTACTCTTTCCTTTCTAATGCTGTAGCTCCTATCCGTTGAGTGTTGGCTCAGCCAGCCACTTTATATATGTAGTCTTTTTCTTGTCTTTTTGTTTTTCCTTCCCTCAGGCCTGGGCCTTAAACCTGAGCCCTTGGGCTTTCATGGCCTACACCTCAGCTGGTGAGCCACAGGAGCGTTCCTGCTTAGTCTTTTTTCCATCTTTAAAACAGCTCTGTGAGGGAGGAATCCCCATTGTGCATAGGGCTCAGAGAGTTCAAACTTAGATGAGGTCATGCTGCTATTAAATGACGGAGCCTGGATTTGTACCCAGTCTGCCTCATATTCTTAATGCGTGTGTGTACTGCTTCCTTTCTATGGAGTTGGGGCTAGGAGAAGGAAAGAGAATGCGCACATGGCTTCCTTACACTAGAAAATCCTGAGACTTCAGAGGCATGTGTGGAGGCTGTGGCCCCACCGCCCTCTGCTGGCCAGCAAATCTACAACTCGGGTGATCTCTGCTTTGTTTTTCACAGACGGTTTTGATGGACCAGTCTCGCTTTCAAGAGCTCCAGCTCCAGCTGGAGCACCTGACCATCCTGGGGGCTGTGTTGCTGGTCACGTTCAGCATGGCAGGCCCGGGGATTTCCAGCCAAGCGAGCTTCGCTGAGAAACTCAAGATGATTGTGAAGATTCTGTTAACAGATATGCATCTTCCGTAAGTGGCTGGGGCCTGTGGAGTGGGCCCTTAGTGCTCAGGTGGGAGGCACTGGGTGGCACAGAGCTGGCTGGACTGGGGCCCTCCCTGTGTAAGGCAGAAACCTTGCCACTAGGAGCTGCGAGGAAGCCAGCTCTCCGCTGTCTTCACCCCTGCAGAATTCACCCAGGGTTGTGCAGCCAGAGTTAGAATCAACTGTAAGGTCCGCAGGCCTCCAGGCTCCAGACTTTCCAGTGTTTGTAACCAATAAATTCATTCTCTAATGACCTAGGACACACTTTCCCACTTAAGTAACAAATAAAAACTTCACAGAGGGAAGCAGCCCAGCTATACTTAGCACATCCTGATAGTTTCCATTCTGTTCTTATTCCATTAAAAATAGATACAAGTTGCCAGTCATTGAGTGGCTTGAAGCACGTCTGATATTTTTGAATGATTATCCTTAAGCATCCCGTCTGACAAGGTCCAATTTAGAGGATTCTTCAGAGAGAATGTTCCCAAACATTCTTGTCCTCACCAGATGGAGGGGTCTCACTGCTGACTGCACAGCATGTGTGTGTCCTCAGTGTGGTGGGCTCTGTGCCCTGTGGGCTGACTTGCGGTTCAGCAATCCTGGCTTGGACCAGGGGGTGTTTGCTGAGCTGTGGCGTAGCCTGCAGCCCCTGCACAGGCGTGCAGTGTGCTGTCACCTAGTCCCCTCCACCAGAATTTCTCTGTAAAAGCTACTGATGAGGGCCCCCATCTGGCACATCCTCAGACAGCCCAACCCTGCCATTGCGCAGGCAGTCGGGGGCTAACACACGGTTGTACCAGCAGTGAGCCCCAGGGCTGGCTCCTTTACACCCATGGATTGTGTTGTACAGAGGAGCCAGAGCCAGAACAGACACAGAAGGGCTCCCCACAGGCACTGCAAGAGAGCTAGGGGCCCCGGAAAATAAGGGTGCTAGTGTTCTTAACATTTGGATTTCAGTTTTTTTCATTATAGTTAACACATTCACATGTTTCATAAATCAAAATGGTATACGATGAGAAGACTTTCTCCCACTCCTGTCCAAAGCTCCCACATTTCTGGTTCCTTGTGTATTCATCCAGGGCAGTTCAAGATACTCTCAAGTTACTAGTAAGCAGTTTCGCCACGCAGACGCTAACAGGAACGTAGATTTGGGCTTGTTGGTCTGGACATACTTGGAGCCTTCTCCTTCCCATTGTCCCTTCTAGCAGAGAGAGCACACGTCCCTCGGTCAGGGTGCACAGGTTGGGCCAGGGAGGAGAGTCACAGGCTCTCCCTTAGAACGTGTCACCCATAGTGAGCTGTCATGACTCTTACAGTACCTGGGCCGTTTGAGCCCCTAGATGCGCACTTTGTTTATAGGCCTTTTCTTCCCTGGCTTCTCCTTTCCTTTCTCTACTCAAGCTCTTTCCACCTGAAGGATGCTCTGACTACCATCGGGGAGAAAGTCTGCCAGGAGGTGAGCACCTCCCTTTCCCTGTGTGGCTTCACCCCCTTCACCCCGGACAAGGAGACCGTGCTCAAGGGCCAGATCCAGTCTGTGGCCAGTCCTGATGACCCCATCTGCAGGATCATGGGTACGTTTGGGGGAAGGCAGATAGCAGGGATGTGCTGGCAGGCGGGCTGAAAGACAGGCCCCTCTGAAGAACTCTAGATGGGACTTGCTGAATCATGAGTGCCGGTGAATGAATGGGAGAGTGCTTAATCACCACTGCGTGACCAGAGAAACCCAAAGTGAGCATGTGACCAGGCTGCTGTCATTGTTCTGAGAGCTCTGACTTTGGAATCACAGGCCTTGGTTCAAACATCTGCTCCAGCACTGTGAGATAACAGGGGAAAAAAATGCCTGTATCTATATATCTGTATCTTTATCTCTATTATATCTATATTTATATCTATGCATTCTGTCTCTGCCCTTGGTTCCTGGCACAGAGCTCCTGAATTAGGTGGGGGAATAACTGTCTTTTGTTATTTTGAGGTGACTCTGAGTGAGCTCCTGGATGAGGTCTGCCCAGTGAAGTGATCAAGTCATGATTAGAGGCATAGAATTTTCACTGCGCCCCCCCCCCCCGCCCCCATTCTCCAGAGAGGAGAGGAGGTGGAAATGGAATCAGTGATCAGTCATGCCTACTTGACAAACCTCCATAAATTCCCCAAAAATGGAGTTGGGAGAGCTTCTAGGTTGGTAATCACATCCACCTACCAGGAGGGTGATGCTCCTCAACTCCACAAGGACAGAAGACTCTGTTGGGACCCTTCCAGACCTCACTCTATGTATCTTTTCTTCTGACTTGATCTGTAGCCTCTATCACATCCTTTATATTACATAATAAACTCATAAATGTAATTGTTTCCCTGAGTTCTCTGAGCTATTTCAGCAATTAATTGAGAGCCAAAGAGGAAGTTGTCATGGGCACCTATGTTTTATAGACTTTATACACTTTAGACAGAAACTGCGGGGGACCGAACACCTACTACTTGCAATTGGTATCTAAAGTGTGGCGGGGGGGCAGTTTGATGGGACTCAGCCCTTGACTCTGAGACCTCTGGGTAGGTAGTGTCAGAGTTGAGTAACATTGTAGGGCTCCAAGATGGTGCTGGAGAATTGTTTGGTGTAGGAAACGCCTCTCACATCTGGTGCCGGAAGCATTTTGAATATGGTTGTGGTGTGAGAGGAAAGGAGAGAGGTAGGGTCGGGCTATTTTAAGTGCATATTGTGTGGCTTGAACAGGGACCTCATCCTGGAGTTTCCTCATCTCTAAATGGGATGAAACCAGTTACCCTACAAGGGTGCTGAGAAGGCCACAGGTGGTGAGCTGTGTCAGGTGCTCACCATGATGCCTGGGAGCACAGAAGTACTCTGTAAAGAACAGCTGTTTTTAAAGAAATATTACTTTACTAGATTAGCTATACTTGCCATCATTACAGCCATGGCCCTGTGAAAAATTTTCATCTTTGGTTGATCGAGGAATACAGTGTTTAATTTTTTAAATTCAGATTTCTCTTTAAATGAATTTAATTTTGAAGGCCTTCCTCAAATTCTCAATGAAACCAGATAGCTGTTCAACATGTAATGAAAAATGAGCCGGCTTCAGGCCAGAGCTGAATGATCCATGGTGTCAGATTTCAGGTCGTAGTAGAAGACTGAACCAGTGACACGGGTCTTGTTTGAATACTAGGCCTATTATTTTTATTCTTAAGTAATATGTTGTGGAAAGGGGGGTTCCCGTAGATTAGTGGTTTTTTATTTTTGTTCTTTCTAAAAGGAAAGGTTCAGGCAGGAATGAAGATGATCAGGCAGCCAAGCAGGAAGAGAGAGCAGGAAGAAGCACTTTGTTTTTTATTGTACATCTTGGTTGCTACCCCAGCCCGGGATGCGAGCATGGGTCCTTGGAATGCATGTGGACTGTGCTCAGCTGGAGGCAGCTGACTTAGCCACTGTCTCACCAGAGTTGCCAGCAGGTTTTTTTTAAAGATAAGTGCAGGCAGGAGTGAAAGGTGAGTAGGCAGGCAGGTAGGCATGTATTAGGCAGAAAGAAACATTTATTTTACTTAGTTGATCATCTTGGTTGTTCCTGCCTCCCTCCTCCCCGCCTACCCTGGGTCTCAAACCAGAGTCCTGGGATTGAATGTGGACTGGTCTGTCTGGAATCCATGGGCTTATCTGCTAAGATACCAGGGCAGTTAGTGGTGTTCATTTTTTTTAATTAAGTAATTCCCCAGCCCTGCAGTGGTCACACTTGCACCTGTGGGTCACTCAGGAGGAGGTGCCTGTGGATCTTGCAGAGCCCTCGGGCCATCAAGAGGAATACTACCCCTCAGTGGAGACGGGGACAGTTGCTGTAGCTCCAGCGCTGGCACAAGGTGCTCCTGGCCCTGCCATCTTGTTCAACAATAGTAGTTACAGACCTGGAGACAAAAGCCAACCCTGGGGCAGAATCTCTGCCAGGGTCTCCACTTGTGGGTGAGGATTCCAGCTCTGAAAAACTCAGATTCGGACTCGAGGTGGTTTTTCCATCAGTGTGTTACTGGGTACCAATGGGTGTGAGTCCATTTGAAGAGCCTGGGAGAGTTCCTCAAGATAGGGCTTGAAAAACCACATTCTGTATAAATATCTCTATTGCTTTTGTAATACAATCTTATGGTTTGTACTCACTCTTTTTTGGCAAATGAGGATACACAAGAGAGTGCCAAAGTTTCAGAAGGGGATGGGGTAACAAAGCATCAACCTGAATTATTCCTCAGAATAAGACAAGTTTGCAGAAGCCCACAATCCCAATGGCCTTCCATTGTAGACATTAAAGAAGGAAGCTCAGGCATGGCTTAGTGGGGAAGATGGATCACAAGCCAACAGTGTTGGGTTCTTCTTTTTTCCTCTTTCTGTCTTGAAATTGTAATTCCTGCTTTATTTTTCCTCTCTTTTCCTCACAATGGCTAGTGCCAGTCTGTCTTGCTCCTCGGGGAGCAGAGCCTGTTAACACTCTGGTCTACTTTGATCCATTCCTACATCTCTTCTTGCATTCCAAATGTGTTCTGAGCTTTTCCTGGGGGAGGGCCAAGTCTCATGCCAGGTACTGTGCTGGGTCCTGGAGCGAGAATGATGAACAAGATAAGCATGGCTGTACTTTGATGAAACGAATCATCTAAAGGGGTAGAGGAAACCAAAGTGAGATGAATATTCAGAGCAAAATGCTATGGGTATTTGATCTGGGTGGTAGTTAGGGACAACTTTCTTGAAAAGGGTATGTTTAAGTTAATAACTGAAGCATAATCAGCAGTTTTTAAAGTCACCCTGAACAAGACACAGACAGCTGCTTTCTTTTCTGTCACAGATTCCCGAATCCTGACCTTCTTAGAAACCTACCTTGCCTCCGGTCATCAGAAGCCGTTACCCACAGTACCTGGGGGATTGGGTCCTGTTCAGAAAGAGCTAGAGGAAGTTGCTATTCAGTTCTTTCGCCTGGTCAACTATAACAAGATGGTCTTCAGTCCCTACTATGACGCAATCCTCAGTAAGATCCTCATCAGACCCTAGCACACATGCGCCTCCCTGCAGCAGTATTACTCATCCGGAATATCCATTCTCAACTCTAGCGATGCTTTGGAAAATGACTAGTTAGCAGATTTCTATTGAACAGCACCAGTTCCAAAGGGAAGAATATCATGGATCACCGTTAAAAAAGACTTGTTGAAATTGCACTGAATTCTATTTTGAAGGTTTGTATTTATGAGTGCAAGTTTACAAATCCAAGAATCTTTTATTATCTTGAGTTTCATAGGTAGCACTCAGCTTTTATATGGTAGACCGCCATGTGTCTCCACTCTCTATCATAATTGTAGCTGCTTTGTCCTTCTCAGGAGGCTGGGACATCTCTTCTGCCATCTGGGTAGTTCTCTGTTCAGATGCTCAGGAGCATCCTGAGCCACCTGAGAGTGAAAGCCACCCAGCCATGGCGCTTGCACTCTTGCCCCGCTCTCACAGCCCCCCATTCCTCCTTGCTCCAGGTGTTCATGTTTTACTGCCCTTCCCCGTCTCGTCCCATTTTATTGCCAGGTCCCCAGAGCCCTTCTGTTTTAGAGCGCAGTTGTTTAATTTTAAGAAAGCTTATTATTTCATACAAAATTAATCCCAAACCTGGATGATAGATAATAGTTATGACTTAAGGGATCTAGAGAAAGGAAATTTTTTTATGTTTCAGCCTTGAAAGTTGAAATCTTCTTTTTGAATATATGTTAGTGACATGAAAGAAGACAAATATCTGGAGTTTCTACTGAAAAATTTACTCCAATACAATACACAGATGTATTGCTTGAATTAGAAGTCCAGGATTAGATTTACGTGGTTTCTGGTATGATAGTATAAGATCACGTATTTTCTGGAGAAGGAAGTCACAGAAAAATCTGGGTATGAGCAGCGTTTTTTAAGGAATTTCTAGAAATTTCTGACATATCCTGTAACTGACAGAGTAATATGGGTCTCGATCTGTCTTCTTAAATAAAGTGTTTGTATGTATTTTGGACAGAGACTTTATATTAGAAACTGACCCATGAAGTTGTTGGAATGATCTTGAAATGCCAGACCACCGAAGGGTGAAATAATGCACAAAATCTCTTTACTAAAGCCAATGAAGCCTGGAGTGGCTTGGAGGACAAGGTAGGAGGCACCAGAGGAATATTTTCCTGTACTGTATAGTGATACTGAGCTTCATAGGAGTGAATGGTTTTATTTAGGGGAATGTGACTTCTCCAAATACCTGCTGTAAGCTGTGTTCTAATGGTTTTTTCATGGCTGAGTTATATGGTCAGAAATTCTTTAATTAAAGTTTAGACTCAAGGACAGCTCTTCCCTGTTTTCATGGGATGGGGACAGAAGTTCAGTATACAGAACTTTTAAAGACGAAAATTAGATCTTTTTTTTTTTATTTTTTAAAGGAAAGATACAAGCAGGAATGAAGGTGAGCTGACAGGCAGGCAGGAAGAGAGAGGAAGAGCAAGCATCTTTTATTTTCATTTAGTTGTTCATACTAGTTTCCCCCCAGACCCAGAACTTGAACTCAGGAGTATGTGGCCTGCTCGTTTGGAAGCGATTGACCTAACTGCTGCTCCACCAGGCCACACCAGAATTGCATCTTTTGTCATGAGTTCAATGAGGTCCCTTTGTTGTATGCTAGGTTCCCTGGCTGATGAGCCGGAGCTCCAGGGGGCAGCACTCTGCTGCTGCCGCTCCTCAGAGTGTTTGGGATTTTTTCCCCTCACCCTCCAAGGGTGAGGGAGAAGAGCTTTACCCCCAAATACACAGGGGAGATCACCACTTCCTGCAGACATTGCTTTTATATCTCAAAAATTCTTTTAGTTAACTGTCTTTTATTTGTTTTTTAAGAGGAAGGTAGGCAGGCAGGAAGGAAGAGAGAGGAGTAAGCAACATTTTATTTATTTAGTTGATCATTTTAATTGCTACTCCCCTTCCCCGCAACCTTCTACCTGGCCTGTGAACTCCAGGTCTTATGTGGACTGTGCCCCAGGCATGGGCTTAATACTTGAGCCACCAGGGTATGCCCTTAATTAACTTTTTCTGTTTTTTTTTTTTTTTTAAAGGAAAGGTGCAGGCAAGAATGAATGGTGCAAACAAATGCAGGCAGGCAGAGAGAGGAGGAAGGATCATCTTATTTTAATTGTTTATCTTGGTTGTTCCCACTGGCCCTGGGACAGAACCCAAGACCTTGGAATGTATGTGGACTGCGCCCAACCCCCTATTCCACCAGGGCATGCCCCCTTATTTAACCTTTTCAAGATTTTTTTCCCTCATATGTTTCTAATACAACAGATAAGTTTGGATGGTTTGAAATCTTGATGACTGTTTAACAAGGGACTCCACAGAATCTCATGACCTCCACATCCCAGGGTCATTGGTGGAGTTCTGCAAGTGGCAAAAGCCAAGAATGATGGCGACAAAGTCCAGAATCACAGTATTCATACCGAATTGTTTTGTCGTTCTATGAAAATAAATGAGCTAATTTTCTTCCTGGAACCTCATAGGGTTATAACTAAGGGCTAGGAAAATTCATTTAGTTCATTTAGTTACTCAGGAAATACTTAGTATTTGTTTACTTGTAACTCCTCAAGAAAAAATGTCCTTTGTCAGAGAAGTTTTCCTTCAGAATTGAATTGGTTCCATAGGCTTCTTCCTAATCGGATTTGACATGATTTTCTAACAAGTTTATGGGCACAAGTTTTTTCTTCTTTGTTTTTTTTTTTTTTTTATGAAAATGCTAAGTTATTTGGCAGTAGTGTTTCACTACGTGCAGATGGAACTGCGTGCCTTGACAGGTCCATAAATCTCTTAGATTTCTTTGATAGTCTCATGAATGAATGAATGTTTGGAGCAGCAACTGCGACTGTCAGCTCTCTGTTGGTTCAGTGGATCAGTGGATGAATTCTCAGTCTAGATGTTTTCTTTAAAAAAATTTTCTTTTCTTTTAAAGCAAGCTGCAAAATGTGATTATTCTTACAACCAAATAACCCAACTGTAAATATACTTCAAGTAAGACCACACTGAGATGACATCTTTCTTTTTAAATGGAGGTGTATAGAACTTTTTTTTCTCTGTAAGGGAAAGTTTTTATTAAGTTTGACATAATAGGCATATAGTGGACACAGACTGAGTCTGGGGATTATCCAGCAGCTGTTTTTGAAGTGGTTGTTTTCATTTCAAAGCCTCACAGTTCCTGGGAATAGAGTAGTGCTGCTGTCTCCAACTTTCCTGGTGCATTTGAGAGGTTGTGTTTGCTGATTGATTTCCAGTGACTTTGGCATGCCTTGGTTTTATAAGTTGGACATTTGTATTTCTTTTAATTTTGAGGTAGGGTGGTAGGTAGAGTGAAAGGACTAGAAACTGTCAGAAAACCAGCGTTCTGAACCCATTTCTATTATGTACTAGTAAACCCACACCTATTTTCTCTTTTTTAAATATAATACTTTTATTATTAATCAAAGCCTACTTTCATTACCTATGTGAAAGTTGTATACTCCACCTTTAATTTCCTTTCTATTTCTGACGTTCTGTGATAAATCTGACTTGAATAACTTTAGTAGATTGCAGTAGAATTAGTTGTACACAAAACTCCTGAGTCAAAGGAAGGTCTGAGTTGCCGCCTTCTTCTGGTTGTATGATGTTGGGTCAGTCATTCTCTCTGGAGCCTCAATATTTTCATTGGTAAAAATGGAACACTATTAACTCATGCTTCCTATGAGGATTAAATTTGAGAAGGGCTCTTAGAATGTTTTTTACATGAGAAAAGGAATATAAATTCTTTATTAACAACAAAAGAGAGAGCAAATAACCCTCTAGCTAAGGTGCACATCTATTGTTGCAATGGATTTACTGTTGGTGCCAAAACTCCTTCAGTCGTCACATTTCACAGTCCTATAAGGAGCGTTCCCCTTCTGGCCTGTCCCAGGACTTGTCTTTCTACATCATCTCCTCTGTATTAGAACAGGACTCTTACCTTTTCTGCCCATGTGCACTTCCCTCCTGGTGATTCTCCCCGTCTTCACTTCATTATTTGAACTAAATGACTGCGTGAATGAACGAGTAAATGAGTTGATGGCAGTGCATGGACTATGAAACTCATAGTTAAAGGCACTATCTCATTAAAAAGCAATTAAATAAAGAACTATAGTGATGTTTGCAGTTGTGGGTTTATATTGAATTTTGTATTATATAACCATTTTAATGACTAGCCTTTATACCCGTAATATTCCAAGCAATTTCATGGGATGGAGAAGCAGGTATCTTTGAAGCCAAAAAAGCTCTATTAATCTACCAAATCTTTACTGATAGTTTCAGGATTAACTAGAATTCTAGAAAATAACTATCAAACCTAACCTGGCGAAATTTTACTAAAAACTGCCCCAAGTGTGGGTTCCTGGCTCAACTAACAAATAAATTGCCTTCTGAACCTAGGAAACAAAAAACTAACCTATGGACCTGGTTTGATGGAATGTCACTTATTTCGTTTTGACATCAATGCTTCTGGAGTTAGTAGTAATAATCAGATTTGACCATTTTTAAGTCTTTTTTAAATCTAATTGAGAACCATTCAGTGCAATTTATAACTTCAAACTTCACAATTAAAATAATACTTTTTTCTTTCTGTATTTATCATTCATGTTGGCTCTTTTTAAAGTACCATCTCCCTTCATTTAAGTTTAAAGCAGAACTTTCATCAGTGTTCAGTTGTGGAAGTGTTCAGCGATTTCGCTGAGTTGTTTTTGACTTTTATTCCCAAACTTGGTAGAGGTGACACTTCTGTTGAATATTTATAAGCTTTTATTTTGAGTCAGTAATGTGGTACCTGAGTTTTGTTACTTGCAAGACTTCTGAAACTTTTGTTAAATAAAGCAACTCGACTAGCTGAATGTCAGTTGAAGAACTACCAAGGTGAATGAAGAATACCTGACTTTATGAACATGGCAGTTATACTTTCCTGTCGTGAAGTGAACTCATGTATTAACTATAGAATAGTTATATAGTACCAAGTAACCCCATAGTTATTGACAGAAGTCATTAACAAAAGTGATATATTTTTTTCATTCTTTTTCTGTGCTAAAACTTGCGTGCTCAGATTTACATTTACTAGGTACCTTATCACCTTTTTCATTATTAGGTATGGCAATAGAGATATAATCTTTTATGAATTTAGTACTAGAAGGCCAGAGTTTGACAGATTTCTACTGAGGAAGGACTTAAAGTCCTTACATTTAATCCAGTTGTGGAGTTGTGGGGAAATGCTGTCATTGCTTTTATGAAAAGGAAAGACATGGGTGTCTTTGGAAATGTTTCTAGGTCCAGCAACACGGATACATGAGAGTCCTTGCTCATGTAGGACTGACTTTACCATGGAAATCTGCACATTACATTTCTACTTGTTAAACTATGTTTGGCAAAAATTTATCAACTGTTTAGACAGAATCACATTAAAAAGTAAAAATTCATACATATATAGTTATATCAGAAAATTAGAAAATGTTTTCTTTAAAAAATAATGATCTTTTTAGTTAAAGGGAAGATAGTTCTCGGGGGGAAAACTCTTCTCAGTAGATGCAGCAGGAACAATGAAAATATACACAAGGGCCTTACCTGTGCTTTGTGGCTCTTCCACATTCATGTGGCTGTGTTTTATCACTTATGGGAAACGTGCAGATATTTGGAACCACTTTGAGTCTTCAAAACATGACGGAAGAAAGTACTGCAGGAAAGATTCAAGATGCCTTGAAGTCTGAGATAAGTGCCTTTTACACTGTTTTGTTGATAACGATGATATTTAAAAAACCCACATAGCTTAAAAATGATTTGAGGATAGCAATATATTCATTAGAGCAAACTGACTTATTCTGAGGAAATTTTAGCTCTTAAGAGAAAACATTGGTGACTAAACATCTTTGTCAACTTATATAACTTTGTTACATATGAATTTATATAAGAAAAGGACTCAAGGGCGCGCCCTTGTAGCTCGGGGCTGAGACGTCTGGGGTGTGAACCATGTAAAGTCCAAGAATTGTGGGGTACCAAAATAAATTCTTTCTTCCCTTTCCTTCCTCTTTAAAAATAAAAACAAGGAAAATGATTCAAGATAAACTTTTTTCTATTACAAATAAGTTTTACAGAAATATTGAAGTTGGCTTTAAAATGTAAGATTAATATTTAATTACATATTTGAATTCAAATTCTAAATTATAGACCCAGTAAGATAACTTCTTTATAACCATCATGCTTTTCTTCTTCTACTTTTGTTATTTTTAATTTTTATTCTGAATCACAGCCCTTATGCTCAGCTAGTTTTCTCTCCAGTAGCTTTTTCTTAAAATGAGTCCAGAGGTGGTAAAGTTGTTACAGAGCAAAACCTAAGACTTTGGACATAATTTGCATGACAGTGTTTGCTGACTGTAATTAGAATTTGTTTATAATTTTCTTTAATGCTATCTATGTTTAGCTCTTGTAAAAATCCTCTTGAGCAGTGAGCACTTTCTGAAATATATTTATGTGAAAACAAGACACTGGAATTCCCACACTTAAGTTACTTTTAAAAGAGATGAAAGATAAAGTATCTAAACCTGCCTCAAGATTAGTTGGGGGAAAGTACATACATATTTGAGAATTTCTAAAACGTTTAATTTGCCTCTTAAAAAATGGATCCCTCATGTTTTCTTATTTCTCCAACAAAACAAAACAAAAGAACATATAGTAAATACTTCACCCTATACTGTTGACATTTATTTTTAAATAGTTATGGCTAGATTATATAAGTAGTTTTATGAACAAAAGAAATGGAGGGAGGTGTGACATTTTTGAGATCCTTTTATTTTTTTTAAAGGATTGTTTTAAAATTTTAAACTACAAAACAGATTCCGTACATTCTGCCATAAATAAGAACAAAACAATAAGGCAGGACTCTACGTAAGCAAACCAAGAACAACTGTTTTCAGAAAATGTGATAAAATGCTTTACAATCATAAGCCATCCAGTTTTTAAAATAAAACTGTTGAAAACTCACAAGTCTTCAAGTGGCACGTACAAGACACCTTTGAAGAGGGAACAAAATGTAGTTCTGCCATTTTGTAATGTTCTCACATTTTTGAAAGTCTAATTTTGCTTAGAGCATAGGTCTGTTCCATGTTTTAAAATTCACACAGGTTGGTTGTTTTTTTCTCAAGAACCATATGATAGAGGCACCAATGACAATACAACTTTGTTTCCAAGAACCTTGTAACAAAGCATTGTCTCTTTTAAACATATGACTTAAGAGGCAAAAAGGGAATCGTGGTCCGTTTGCTTTCAGAGGCAGGTGTTAAGCCTGCTTCATCGAATTCGCTTCTGCTGCCGGGCTCTGTAAATGTCGTGAACAGGGGGAACGACCGCTCCCTTTTCTTCATCTTCATCTGAATCCTCATTGGGCCTTTTGACGGCCTTGGTGAGAACCGCATTGCTTTCCACCGGGCCATTGCCTTCCACGGCTAGCTCTGGGGCTCCGCCAGTAATGATCCGCACAGCTTCCTCCACAGCTGTTAAAACAACGAAAAGGAGGATTGGAAAATCTTTCAAGCTATGCCACTTTGAAAGGATATGTATGTACTACTTTGGATACATGTGATTTCACAGCCTACTCAAGGCCAAGCACGGGATAGTACCACTTACTGATCTCAATAATGAAAGGAAAAGGCAAGCTGCTTGTTAAAATTAATAAATTATTTTCATAAGCTAAGTGTGATAGTGCGTGTTCATATGAATGGAAGTGGTAAGCTTTTATGACATCCTCTTGGTGGAATTAGGATACGAACGAGCCTCTGTGGCAGGGTTTGGATCACTCCCGGGTTTCATTGTACTTCTCTAAAACGACTAGCTGGTTTTAGAAACTTCAGTAGCAAAGAATGACAGTCTCTCCTAAAACACAACACTGTGAATGTCGGTCTAACATTGAAACTTTCGTCACTTACTATTTGGTATCTTGCATCTTCGGAAAATTTCCATCAGTTCGTCTACTTGTACGAAAGGACCCTGTGTTTTGATACAAAGGAATGTCAATTCCCAATAATCCGACAGATTAAAATAGCGCTACTTTTACATTTCCCATGATACGTGAGGAAAAGCACACAAATACTGTATTTCATAGATCACGTATCTAACAAAAACAGCGAACACACCTGGAAACAGATAGGAGGCGGGAGCAGCTTCATTAAAACAACTGCCGCAGGCGGTACCGGGAAGACTCCGCCGGGGACAGGGTGTAAGCCCGGAGCTGTGGAGAAAGAAAATAATGAAATAGGATGTAAGGATTTCTGTACATGAAGAACTAAAACAAGTAATCCATGCATAAAGACCTTCTGTATCTACGTTGCTTTGTTCTGGACATTTTCTCGTTTTTGTTGCCCACCTCTTCCCCCACTGCCGCCCCCGATCCCAGGCCTCAAACCCAGGTCCACGACTTTCAGAGCCTGTGCCTGAGATGTCTGCGCCTCAGCGGGGGCTGCTCTGGACATTATAAGCAGCTTTCAGTATTTGACAGGTGGACCAAACTCGAGTAGGCGATGGCAGTGAGAGCAATCTCCACCCCTCGGCCACTGGGAGGCAGAAAAGTAAACAAGTGACTCTCGTGTTTTTCAAAGTTCATTTCTCCGCCTCACAAGTCATTTGTTCAGTAATCCTGTATAAAATCTAATTATTCAACAAAATATTTAATCAGATGGGCCTTCTTCAAAAAGGGTTGGAGGGAGCTACAACTATTACTAAGTAAAATACCAGATAACATCTCTGAGGTTTCCAGCTGTACAGACAATGTGTATTCGCATTTCTAAAAACTATGGTATCTGAACTGTTGAGTTGCTTTTTCTTTTTTAAAAGATATCCGTTCACTCATTTTGGTCAAAAATTACAGCCAAGTCACTTGTCATAGTGACCCTGAGTCTAATACTTTATAAAGGAAAGGCCACATTATTTCCTCCCCACACCGCCAGATTTAAATCAGAAAACAAACTGAGGTCTCAGTACTGGATCTAAGGTCGTGGCTTACGTGCTAAATGGCGTGGCTGAAATGGAATCATCTGCTGAGTGTCTGGCTTAGGGTATTCTGGTTTTCTATCCGCGTCATCTTTCAGAACAGGCACTATAGAAGGAGCTACAACTGGGTCTGGAATTATAGCTGCTAGCTTAGCACGGGAGACATCCTGAAAATGCAGAACAGAAGAATCCTAAACCTGAAAAAGGAGTATAATCGTGCATTTCTACAATTTTGAGGATACACTGGGACCCACTGGATTAAAATCACAAAGAATGGAATGGGATAAGCATAATCTTGGTAATGATGGTAGCAAAGATTGTTAAATACTCAATAAGGAAAGCCAAAAGGCTCTAAAGACACCGTTTATAAACTTTACCCCAACCCCAGTTAAGAATCATTAGACTTTGTTATCAGGCAGGACATTTATAGGATAGATACAAGTTGGGTGTTTTTTTTAAGGAGAGATGCAGGAAGAGAGAGGAAGCATTTTTATTTATTTTAGTTATTCATCTTGGTTGTTCCCTGGGCCCCAGGACACAAACCCAGGTCCACGGAGTGAATGTAGACTGTGTGCTTGGCTGGAGGCGGCAACCTAACCATTACTCCACCACGGTGCGCCAGTTAGAAGATTTTTGTGGGCAAATATACTAAGACTGAACACCATACACGGGGTGAGCTAATTTAGGAGAAAATTTGCAATTTTGCTGTTCTTCTGACACCTCCCTTCCACTGGAATTGAACAATATTGATCAGTTTCTTTAAATGAAGAAGCTGGACTAAGTGAGGTCTAGCTTCATGAAAGCTAAAATGAAGTTTATCATTTACAACAGTTAGTAGGACTTTGACAAACATGATTTCAGTCACGTATATAGAGAAACCAAGCAAACAAAAGAACCAAATCAAATAAAAAGACTTTGAGTCTATAAATTAGTGGTTACAAGACAGGAAGGCAAGGGCAGGTAAAAAGGTCAATTAAATGTTGAAGGATAGAAGTGACTATTCCAAAACAACGTATCACACAGATGTTGATTCAGTGATGCACACCTTAAACCGATATGGTGTTGTGATGCAGTGTTACCTGAATAAAATTAATGAAAAAAATAAAATCATGAAGGAAAAACCAGATTTTGCTAGTTAAATGAAAAATTTTCCCCGACATACTGTTACAGGGAAGGAGCATTTACTGAGCAGCACTATCTGTCAGACAGTTGTAGTCACTTATTCCCTCTCACGAGGCAAATAGAAACACCCTGACTTTATAGAAGGGACTGCAATTCAGGGAGTTTCTGCTATGCCAAGGTCACACAGCCAACAAGAAGTAGGGATCAGAACAGGCGTCTGTCACCACAAACTCCTCCACAATCATCTGTTCAGTAGGAGCAACGCCCCAGCAGGGCTGAGAGCCACCCTCCAGGGTATATCAAGGGGGCAGTATCAACAGAAGCCCTAGCCCAGAGAGGTTCCTCTGCTGGGGCAGCCTGGTGGCACTCCTCGTCTGCAACCGAAGGAGCCCCCTTTGCCATGATAAAGGGATATGGAAGCATTTCACTTTCTCAAACCTGCAGGTGGTGGCAAATCTGAATGAGTAGGCCTACTGGAAATTGCATTTTTCTCTTCACTCATTTACTTGTTAATACACAGAAGCTCATTGATCCTTCCCAAATAAACAATAGAAAAGAAATAGAAGTACAAGATGAAAAATTCATATTTAAGAAATAGTTCATCCTGGAAATCATAAAACTTAATCACGAACTCCCTAAATTTCTGTTTCATCTCTGCAAAGCCGAAACAGACTTTTCTAGTAATTATACATAGTGGTTTTTAAATGTTTGGATTTTCATTGAGAAACTAGACACAGAGCTTAATCATCTCTAAGAAGTAAAGAGCCTCTTGGTTTGGAACAGGAATCGGACTGGCACGGATCTGGGGCTTCTGCCCGTGAAAAGGTCTGACGCTCAATTACAGGTGATTTTTCTCAGACATTTTAACCTACACAGAGTGTGAGGCCCAGGCCAAAGGAGGCAGCAGGGAAAGGGAGCATTAGAGTAGGAGCGTCTTAATGCTGATTGGCTTCAATGGGACCAACCCAGCGCTCTTGTGGCTACTGCTTCCCTTTGGGTTTCCATCCTGGTCTTTGTTCACAAGACAGAACGATATGTAAATGATAGAACAATGGTTTTCTCTGCAAGGACTGTTTTGGGGCTCTGTGTAAAGAAGAATCTTTCTTCCCTGGCCTGGATATGAACGGTTTAGGTGCCAGACTGGTTTTCTTATATAGAAGAGCCCCATTGCTAAAGAAGCTAATAAGGGCTCCACTAAAGGAACGTCGTTTAAGGACACAAATTCCTCAAGGAACTTCGTGGACTTCACACGTAATATAGTCTCCGTTATATCTACAAAATACATGTAACAGGAGCTACATTTGGTTTAAGAGCTCCTGTCAAAACATAGTCATCAGCTTTAAGAACTATTAGATAAAAATGTAATGCCTAAGATGACATTTAGATTTTCTTTTTTCTTCCTTCCACACTCCCTTCACTGCTCATTAGACATGAGATACAAGGCACCGACAATTTCCGGGAAGAAAGGAAGATGCTTGGTAAATCTCACTTGGATTCTCATTGTGTTCAGTACTTTTGATACTCAATGTTTTATAAAGCAAAGGAAAACACTGGAACTCTTTTTTCCTGCAAATCTATTCTAAAACTAGGTTCACTTTTTTTCTGAATTTACTTTTGGGTGAAGCTCATGCACGAAGTATTCCAAGACACTGGCAAAGTAAGGGCACGACATAGCTTGATCTTAAGTACCTACCTTGTAACCAAGTGCTTTTAATTCACTTGCAGAGCAAGGATATAAATCCATGAACTTGTATCTATCTACTAGTAAAGCTGTTTCTTTGCCTTCGTACTCCTCCTTGAATGCTGTGAACCGTCTTTTCTCCACTTTGAGTATACTAGCTAGGTCACCGATGTTACTTTCAAAAGCTAGAAATCGGGCCCAGATTTCTCTGTAAGAAAATAAGTATAATCAATAATTATTCTGGGTTTGGGACAAGGAATCAATTTATAAGAAACATTAAGTTGCCTCCCTCCCTTTTTGAATTATTAAAACCTTTTTTATTACAAAGATTTTAAATTATAGGAAAATGGAACAGTATAACAAATATTACCTAGATTGAACCATTAATATTTTGCCATATTTGCTTATCTTGTTTTTGCTTAAACATTTGAAAAGAAATTATAGACTTTATAATACTTTACCCTAAATACTCTATATTTAAGTTATTTTTGAGTTTTTAACTCATTTTCCTGTAAAAGAGAAAACACTTAGAAAGGGTAAACTCTAGTTGGAAGAGCTGAAAAAGGAACCTAGATAGATTTCTAGCCTCGCCTGAATAATGTGGCTTCACCATTTTTCTAGTGGCATTATTTGAATTATAATGAATTATAACTGAAAATGAATTATAATGAATTATAATGTAGAACACATTCTTTAATGTAGGAATAAAAACATATTCCCAAATCTAACATGATTGCTCTATATTTTACCCACTGATATAGATCAGTGGTGGTAAACTTTTGCATCACCACTGTTCTAAAGTCTAAAGTAATGCTCTGATATTCGACTTAAATATCACTAAAGATATTTTTGTACTAAAGTCACGTAATGCGTGTTTCTTATGTTAGATGTATAATACAAAAATCCTATACTGGTAGAAATTACTGTTTCTTGATGAGAAAGTAGTGTAAAGTTTGTGTAAAGTTAAGAATTCTGCTTAAGATGTAGTTGGCTGAGCTAAAATTTGATCCTAAGACTTACTACATAATAGCTTTACTATATCTACTTATCTATATAATAGCCTTACTATTTCCACTAGACCAGTATACCATTTGTTCTCTGTTTGGTAAAACTGAGTCAAAAACCATAAATCAAGTATATAATAGATAAAGCAAACTTTCAAAACGTAACCCTTAGCTCTTGAGAAGATAAACATTTCAGAACTCTTTCCTAATTTGTTCAGATCAATATCCAGGACCATAATGAACTAGAAAGTATATTAAAATATGTAATAATAAATTGCTATGACATTTCTCAAAATAATTCTAACTAGTATGTGAAAATTAATCTTAAACAATTATGAAAATACCACAGGGAGGGATTTATAAATTTATCCTCAACAGAGATGGAAACTTCCTCTTAAAACTGATTCTCAAGCAAACAGTCATCCCGTAGATTATTATTTTATTATTATTATTATTATTTAAGCTATCATTAGAACCTGACCAGGTTTTCACAAAGGCTTACCCAGACTTCTCAGGAGGAAGGCTTCCTGATGTTAAAACTCGTTCAAATAAAACTCGGGTATTATTGTCCTCTAGAATATTAAAAAAGATTTGAAAATTTTTTTTAAATCAGTTGCATAATTCCGCAGTATATTTGTACTTGCATTTAATTTTCACAAAAATCCTGTGCAGAAAGTAATTATTATCATACCCAATTTTTATACATGAGGAAATGTGAGGCTCAAGAATTTAACTTGATCTGGCACTCATAAACAGCTATAACTAGAAGTCAGATCTGTTTACCTCTAGCTCAGCCTTTCTATGGTACATTGCAGTTGTAATGTCAGACAATTTATACTCATGCTATCTGAACCAAGTATCCCATGTGCCTTTTTAAAATTATGAAAATTATATATCTGCTGACATTATAGACTATACCTATTATTATCTATATTATATATTTATATAGATATATATGTTCATTTGTCTTTTAAAGGATAGGTACAGGCAGGAATGAAGGCAAGTAGGCAGAGAGGAAGAGAGAGAAGGAAGAAGCATTATTATTTAGTTGTTCATTTGGTTATCCCCTCTATCCCTGGGATGCAGACTTGGGTTCTTGGGAAATATATGGACTGTGACCGACGAGAGGCAATGGACCTAACTACTACTCTACTGGGCTGTGCCCCCAACAAATAATTTTAACACTTAATATTTGGTCTTGTGTCCCTATTTTAATTATACAAGTGACATATAAATAACTTCTCTTTCTATTTTGCTTTGTAAGTTAAAACCTCTTTTGGAATTAAAAAATGCACTGAATGTGAGGAAGGGCATCTCAAAGGCACAGGTGAGTTTCTTATTTTGCAGCACAAGGACTACTCTACATTCGACACTTCAAATTCTTGTGTAGTTACAATAACGTGCCTTGGCAGGTAAGTGAAAATGAATCACGAGGAACCACCAGAGGTGGGTTAAAACTTGTCTTGGGGAGTCTTAGGAGCTTCACTGTAGCTGGAAGTCAGAAAACGACATTTGTTGCTAAGGAATCTATTAAAACTGAAGAAACCAGCGTAAATTTACTGATTATTGAAATATATACTTAAAACGGGTACATTTATGGTATGTAAATTACAATTCAATGAAACTGGTTAAGGAAAAATCAGCAGGTAAGGCCTGGTGGCTCAGGTGTGAAGGCCAGGCCTGGGAAACAGTCCATATATAGTCAAACAACCTGGGTTCATGGGCCAGGGAACAACTAAAATGAACAAATAAATTAATAAAATTCTTCCTTCTCTTTCTTCTTATCTGCTTCCTGCCTGCCTTCCAATATAAAGTAACCATTATAGATGTAGAATCTACTTACCATTGAGGTGAGAAAGATAGTCAATATAAGCCAGGACATACTCTGGAATGTCTCCATATTTCTTTAGTCCCAGCTCAAAAATCTTAAAGGCAACAGATTTGTCCTACATAGAAAGAAAGAAAAGTACTGATTTCCATGAAATATCAAGATACTCAAAAGAACATGAAGACCACAATGTCTAAATATGACACAGTGCATTAAGAACTAAACTGAAAATTAAAATGTTAAATAAAAATTGCTGAGCTATAAGCCATTCAAGGAGGAGTTAGATTAAGAAATACGGCATTAATAAGGCACAGACTAGCAATCTGGAGATTCGGATGATGTCCCTATGACTTCATATGGATAAAAATTTCCCACTTCTTGAAAGTTTAAGGAGCACCACCTTAGTTTTTTGAAAGATCTACATTAGTACCTGTTTTTGTTAACTGAAAGAAATCCAAAGATGATTTGCGCTTTTACAACAAAAAGCAAAAAGCAAAATTCATGCTCCATGTTTGTTTTACAATGTGTCGTTACAGGGCCGCTGCCTCTGGAGCAGAAAGGCTGGTACCTTCAAGGTTCTTCCCAGGAAGCTACTTCATACAGGCTGTGTAGCATGTCATTCCTATGTTATATGTCAGTGCTATTTTACATTTCATATCTTATTTGCTATGTTTTAGATAATTTTCTGTCTGGGAACACTAAACTTTTTTCTAATTAAACTAATAGCAATTATATTTTTGCTTTATATCATTTCAACTTAAGAAAAGTTTCACAGGAACACTCTGTTCATACAGAAGGGAAAACTTGTATACTTAAACACTCTTTAGGATATGGAGCAACTAAAGCTTAATGTCAGAAACTAAGATAACCTTCCTTTTAATTAATATACCTCAGATACATGTCTCCGAGATGAAGGAAATGATTTTGCCTCTATATTTAATTTCAGTACTTACCTTACTACAATAATATTCCATGAGTGCTGCAGTAACATAGACATGGTGGCGGGTTCTAGTATCTTCTCTTGCTTTTTTAAATATCATTCTTCCAGATTTGATACCTTCTGCTCGTCTTGCAAATTTCATATATTGAATGTATACCTATGTTAAAAAAAAAAGAATTTGGATCAATATAACAATCTGTTTTAAATAAAATTGTTTTGTAGCGATCAGGTAGAATGTGATAACTGTAGCATCCAATATAGGCTCACTTTATTTCTATACTAATGTCTTATATAAGAAAATAATCTTGACTATCCAAGAAATCAGAAAATAAGATTTGACACTAATCAAATGCAAAAATAAATGTTCTTTTGGTATTGGAAATACATGTGGCGTGCCCTGGTAGCTTAGTAGTTAGGTTCACTGTCTCCATCAGGTGCAGTCCACATACATCCCAGGACGCAGGTTCATGTTCCAGGGCTGGGGGTAAAACCAGGATGAACAACTAAATAAAGTAAATGCTTCTTCTTCTCTCTTCCTGCCTGTCTGCTCTCTTTGATTTCTGGCTGTATCTTTCCTTTAAAAAAAGAAAAAAAGAAATGCACACAAATTTATTTTAAAAATTTACATAATGTACTTTTTTTTTTTTTTTTAGGAAAGGTGCAGGCAGGAATGAAGTAGGCAGATGGTTAGGAGAGAAGAGGAAGAAGCATTTTCATTTTAGTTGTTCACACTGGTTGTTTACACCCCAGACCTGGTACTTGAACCCAGAGATACATAGCCTGTGTTCTTTGGGGGCAACTGATCTAACCATTGCTCTACCAGGGTGTACCTAATGTACTCTTTAAGCTGTTAAATTAATTGTTTTTAATATATAAGATTGTGAAACCATCACTATCTAATTCTAGAACATGCGAATTGAATTTTAAAGAGGGACTGAAAATGAAACTACTAGATTATATTCCGTTAATGAAGGCTAACACTTAGAACACTCAAGGGTTAGTATAATACAAAGCACATTTAATAATGTATGTTTAACCTCACATTTTCTTGGTCTATTACTTTAAAAGCCCACTGGTCTGTTTTCTAAAGACCATATAATGAAATTTCATTGATAAACTCCTTATGACCCATTTCATACTCAGCACCTACAGAGTGCCCAACACATTAGTATGATGAATATGCAATATTTATTCAAGAAAGAAATGACTCTGGACTTCGATAGAGTGATCATGAGTAGAGTCCTGATTTGCCTAGTTTTATTTATTTATTTATTTACTTACTTACTTATTTATTTATTTTAAAAGGAAAGGTGCAGGTAAGAGGAAGGCAAATAACCAGGCAGACATGAAGAAAAAGGAGGAAGAAGCATGTTATTTTATTTTTATTTAGTTTGTTCACATTGGTTGCTCCCCTAAGAACCCGGGAAGCGAACCCAGTCTTTGGAATGTATGTGGACTGCACTACTTTGAAGGCAGCTGACCTAACCATTACTCCACCAGGGTGCGTCTGCCCAGTTTTAATGATGTCAAACTATGTTGCCCAGTTTTGACAGATGAATGGATGAATGAACAATGAATTCCTCAAGGAAGGGAATTATGTCTAATTTGTCATTATATTGCTGGAGTCTAGCACTGTGCATAACAGCCATTTGCTAAATAAATTTGAAAATGATGAATAAATGCAAGAATTTAAAGCAGGAGATTCCTAAAATAAACAAAAACAACGTAGCTATAGTTGACATGAGGAAGAGGGACTAGAGATTCATACATGGACTGTCTGTTCCCTCCCTCTGAAAGAAAGCATACCATTGCGATTTTGTAGAAATTCAGAACTTTGAAAACCATTACTGTAGAACAGAGTTTAAGATAAAGTTAATTCCTGTACAAACCCTTCCTTCCCAGATTGTTGATCTTTCCTGCCTCCATTTTAAGTAAAAAAAGAAATATTTATTTAGCAACATTTATAAGCCATAAATGGCTCCAAAACATGATCATTAGGGAAGTGTTAAAGCTCCACTGAGCTGTTCCACATTTCTTCATTAAAAAAATTATATCTGTGTGCCCTGGTGGAGCAGCGGTTAGATCAGCTGCCTTCAGAGGAGCAAACCACATAGCCCTGGGTTCGAGTCCTGGGACCAGGGAGAGACAACCAGTGTGAACAACTAAATAAAAGATAAAGATGCTTCCCCGCCTCCTTTTCTCATCCTGCTTGCCTGACTAACTCACCTTCATCCCTGCCTGTACCTTTCCTTAAAAAAAAAAAAAAAAAAATTATGTATACATCTATCTATTTATCTATCTATCTATCTATCTATCTAGTTAATCTACCTACCTACCTACCTACCATTTATCTCAAGAACAGGTCACTTAATACCAGAAGTTGGGAGAGAAGAAGGGTTGACGATAAAGGGGTCACATGAGGGAATTTTTCAGGGATGATCAGTGTTTTGTATCATGATTGTGATGATGGTCCCATGACTAGATATTTTTGGTCAAGATTCATAGAACTATACAACAAAAACTGAATATTAATATACGTAATTTTTTTAAATGTAAAAGTAGGCTAGGAAGATGGGAAGAGATTTTAAAGTTACTCACCAAGGTGGGGTCAATATCCTCAATTGCCAAAAGTCTGTTATATATACTGTGAACTTTCTCATACTTCATGCGACTCTAAGATGGTAGAGAAGAAGCGGATATAAATATATATTCATAAACAAGCAGGATTTGAGCTCTGAGGAATCCAGAGGCTGTATCCCACAATGGCATCTGTTTTGAGCATAGATATATAATGAGCTGAGGACAAATATTATGTTCATTTTGCATCATCTCTGTCTACCAAAAAAAAAATATGGCTGGCAAAGCAGCAGCCAGTTCAATCCTGCAGGTGAAAATCCAATTATATGAAAGTTCTAAATATTTTTACTCACCTCTTCATAGTCCGCATATGCAAAATATAGAAGCATGTTCTTCTTCAATAGAGTGCTTATGGCTCTTTCATATATATTAGCAGCTTCATCACTAAATAGTTTGGCATTATTCATATCCTGGGAGGAAAACAAAAAAAACTCAATCTCACTTTTAATACAGCTGAAAGAATAAAATGAACTATTTTTATCTAAACTTTATATGTATATAAGAAAATACATTCATATGTATATACATATGGACACATATGCATTTCTGGATTCTAAAAAACTCCAAAGATTTCTTCCATTATTTTAAGGTACAGAAAAATCAAACCAGTTCTCTAAAGAGTCATCACTTTAATACATTTAAACACAACCACTACATTTTAGTTATGATGAAGGCAGTCTAATCATATAAGAGTAGCACTAAGATGCATATTTATGTACACATGTAATGTTTTGCATAGCTATACATAGATACATATTTAATATTTTAATTCATATATACATATATAGTTGTTGAATTCTAATGGGCATTAACATACTCTATGACAATGGCACCAGTATGAAAATACAATGCATACAAGTTAAAAATAAAAACAAAAAACTGTAGCTATATCTGATTCATCAACCTTAATTAAGTTTCTGAATTATCAGCTTTGGCTGTTATAAGGTCATGGCCTTTGATGGCACTGGCCACATAACAGGAGTAAGATCCATAGTGACACAAGATTAAATTTTCTAGACGTATACTTTATTAACAAAATTCAGCGTTATATTCTTTACAAATGATTGCTATGTCAAAATCATAAAGAGACCAAAGGGGAGAAGAAAGGAATACTCACCCCCTTCTCTGCCAACAGTTTACTAGACTGTTCAAGATACTGGGCTGCTTCATACCAAATATCAGGGTGATGGCCCAGCACCAGCAGGCACTGTTCATAAGCAAACATAACTAGTGGAAGATATTGACAAATAGCATTCAATTAATATAAATATAATAGATTAATATAAATATTACATCTAAGTTATTAGGCTAAGGCAGGGTGCTCAATAATGAGTAATACTTAGGAATAAGAAGTCTAATGATTTCTGGCACCATTACCCATCCAAGCCCCATCCTTCCATCTTTATTAAATACTTATTTATACCAACTATATGCTAGGAAATATGAACGACATTGGATACATGAGTGAACAAGATTTCCTATACTCGAGAAGTCTGTAGTATATTGGGAAGATAGACATTAAATCAATTATAACCAGTAAGTATTATTTTGAGGAAAGTACCGTAAACTCTTCAAACTTACAGCATAGGACTTAACAAAGTTTAGGGACTCAAGAAAGTCTTACAAAGGAACTGACACCTAAAGCGAAATCTGAAGAAGGGATAGAAGCTGGTCAGATGAGAGGGTTAAATGGAATGAAAAAGGAGAGGAACAGACACAAAAAGGTGAAACAAAGGGGAAACAGTATTTGTAAAGGATGATAGGTGAGACAGCAAAGCAAGATTAAAGATTTTTTCCCTTTTTTAAAGGAAAGGCAGGCAGGCAGAGAGATGAGGAAGAAGCTCTTATTTTATTTAGCTGTTCATTTCAATTGTCCACCCCACCCTCAAATTCCCATGCAGGGAGGGACATGAACCCACAACCTTGGGATGAATGTGGACCAAGCCAGACAGAGGAAGGAAACCTATCCACTAAGCCACCAGGGCATGCCAATTTCTAAATTCTAGTTCTGTCAATTTCAGAGTCTTGTGTATCAGACTCTCTTGAAAATAAAATAATAAATTAAAAAAAAAAAAAAAAAAGGAAGCTATTTAAAGGCAATGAAGAATGACCAAAAGAAACAGAAAACAGGAAATTAAACCCTTAAAAAAAACAGAACCACACTGTGTAAGATCCATATTTTACACCATTATTTTCCTTTAAGGGCACATTCTGGAATAGCTAGAACCATGTGAAAAGCTGAAGTCTTACTGGTGAGATAAGTAACATGCAGTTCTGGGGCTATGAGTGCAGCTGGAAATTATGAGAGAAGTTCTCCAAAAAGAGAGAGCCACAGAGGGTGAAGCCTGAAAATTTGGATATAAAACCTTCACATTTTTATCTGATTCTGATCCCTAAAATATACATACGCAAGAATGAATACCAAAAAACCCACAGAGAATGCAAAATTGGAAGGCTGAAAAAGCTGAAGAATACCTCAGCAGATGACCATCAGATTAGAGGGTCTGGGTAAACAACTTCAATATTTTAGGAGTAAAGACAAAGACTAACTGAGATTTAGGATCAAAACTAAAACAGACCTAACAATACAAAATCAAGCCTCCACAAATTTCAGGTATCTGCCAGTAAAAATAAAACATTCTTCAGAGTAAGATAACAGAATCCTGTTGTTACACAGAATCATTTGTACATCCATCCAAAGAAAAATTTTCAGCATCTAGACTTGTGACACAACAAGAAAATTAGATCTATAGTCAAGAAAAAGAAAGCAACCCCATGATGATCCAGATATTGCAACTGGCAGACAAGGACTTTAAAACTACTTTTAAATGTTACATATTCAAGGCATAAGGCAACAATGGCCCTAGATATGGAATTTCAAGAGAAAAATGGACACTAAAAAAAGAAAGTATAGACATACCCTAGTGGAGTAGCAGTTGCGTCAGTTGCCTCTGGCTGAGCATAGTCCACATACATTACAAGGTCCTGGGTATGCATCCCAGGGCCAAGGGGAACAACCAAGATGAACAACTAAAATAAAAAATAAATGCTTCTTCCTTTTCTTTCTTTCTACCTGACCTCCTATTCACATTCATTTCTCCTTACATCTTTCCTTTTTTTTTTTTTTGAAGAACTATTAAAATTTCCAAAAACAACCAAAAAAATACACACAATAGCATAAAAATCCACTGGATGGTAATAACAATAGATTTGATATGATAAAATAAAGGTCAGTGAACATGGAGACAGATCACAGAAATTAGTGAATTTGAAAAGAAAAAAACTGATGCTAAAAAGTCACCTTAGTAATCTATGGATAATATTAAATGACCTAACAGACATGGAATTGGAGTCCCAGATGAGTTAAGAGTGTTACCTCTTTTTGTTATAAGGGTCTGATCTTCAGTACGAAGAGGGTTACTTTTTTCCCACTGTATATATTTCTTCCACATATCCACCTGCTGAGCTTCTTGAGGAGTGTTCTGAGGAGGCACGGAGGGAGCATTGCGGTCCAAACCTTTCATTACTGTCTCATATTCCTAGACAACAAGCATTTAGATTCTGTGGTGAGACTAGAGTAACTCAGCTACATGGGCTGGAGTTGATGAATTTGGAGTACTTTGTTCAAAATGCTTATTTTTTCTAAATACTAAATATTTTTTCTTTGTTAATATGATCTAAGAGTAGGGAGAGAGATAAAAGAGGGTAAGGACCCTTCATGAATAGTTTTCTAGGATTTGGTAAACAGAACATTCCTGGGTTCTCTGCAAGTGATCTAGGAGGTCACACTTCAGGTCAACACACCAACATGACTGATCTGGTGGCATCATTACTTCCATCTTTGGTGAAACTGTCTTTTACATTTTCATAGTTCACATTAGTAGGGTATTTTTCCACCTTCTAAAAAGTGTCAAACTATGCACACAAGACAAAATCTATTCCTGAGAGTTAAGTTATTAGAGCAGTACAATATTCAAATGAGCAGATAAAAGGAAAAGATAAGAATAATTTTAATTCTAGGTAGAACATTTCTCTACAACCTATTTTAATATTAAAAAAATTATTCCAAACTAGATTTATTTTGTCTTTTAACATAGTTTTAAAGAGTTCTTTAATTTCTATAATAGCTCAGACAACACAATTAATTGTAGTTAGGATTGCTAAAAACTGAAGATATCAGAAGTAATACCAGACAAGGAACACTCCTAAACAAGATGCACATAACAATATATTTTTTTAATGGCCTAGTGGAATTTCATACCTTTGCTACACGTCTAGCATTCATGTAATCTCTACTCCGATCTTCAATCATTTTTTTAGCTAAATGAATATTGATACCCTAAGAAAAGACAAAGTGAAACATTATTTTCAGTATATTTTATTATTAGCACAATACAGTTATTAATTTACTAAATTACTTCAAAGTCTTTATATTCTTTTTTTTTTTTTTTTTTGGTTAGTTAACTAAAGGTTCACTCACATTACATGCTTCAGAAATCGAGGAGGACCTGCTTGTGTCTACTATGAGCTATCAATAAGTTTTCATATATTAGTAGCTTCTAAAGAGAAGGAATGACTTGGAAAGGGTCGAATATTTAATATTAAATTCTACTAGAAATGATGTACAGATTCTTGTGGATAAATACACATTGTTTGGCTCTGAAAGTTCTTTTCTAACTAGGTCTGCATAATTTTGTTTGTTTAAAGATACCAGTGGGAATGAAGGCAAATAGTTGGCAGGAAGGTAGGAAGAGGAGGAAAAAACTATTTTATTTATTTGTTCATCATTGGTTGTTTCCCGGCTCCAGGTCTTTTAATGGGAACCTCAGGATGTACGTAGGCTGCGCCTGGTTTAAACCAGTAGACCACCAGGGAACGTTGCTCTGTATAATTTAAAAAATTAATGCAAGAATACCTAAACATTACCATTCATACCTAATAGTTCTCAACAAGTAATTCAGGGATTCTTGGTTCACAGACCCTTTGGGAGGGTCTGAGATCAAAAACAATTAATACTGAGATATTATTTGCCGCTCATAAATATATAGGGAGTTTTGTTTTGAGGCTTCAGAGTCATGCATATCATGTCCTGTCATATCATAGTCAATATCATAACAGGTTGAATTTACAGATATAAAGATCCAGCTCTCTTCTAATACATTGGATAGTGAAGAGATGTGAAAATATAAAATAATGCCACTCTTCTCACTAAAAATTATTTTAGAAAATTGTGCTATTTATGTTAAAATTCTTGACAATTTTTCTGTTTTAATTCCAATAGGTTAACATTAATAGGTAAAAGCCACACTCAACAGTTCTTGGCAACTGTGTGGCTCAGTCAGCAGAGGAGGCTAAGTTACAGACCATGAAAAGTCCAAGAAACTGGGTTTGAGATCTGGCGGGGAGAGGAAGGACACACACAAAAAATAAAAACAAAAGCTCTTTGTGGTCTTCAATAATTTATAAGATCCAAAGACCAAAATGTTTGAGAATCACTCCTCATGCCTACGAGGGAAAAGTTTTAATATCCTACATAGTTCTAAATCACAACAGATATTAACAAGGAACTTGCTTTTAATGGTAGAGCTTACTTGGCATATGTTTATATATATGGGCTAATTAGCTCAGCTGATTAGCTGATTAGGCTATGAGACAAAGGTATTTGCAGCCCCACATTTCACAAAAACATCATTGTATCCAGGTGAGAGGCTCATTGCTACTGATCATTTCTACAGGAAAAGCCATGTTTTTTAGAGAGAAAGGGAGGGAGGAAAAGAGGGAAGGAGAGGAGGGAGGGGTGGAGGAAGTGGCAGAAGGAAGAAGCTTATTTAAGGTGCCACCCCTCACTCCAACTCTGGGTCACTAACCCAGGCCCTTGGCTCTGCATGCCAGCATTTCAGTGGCTTGAGTCACACGGGTGTGCCTCTGGCATGGTGGTCCCTGACAGCTTTTTATTTCTGCTTAGCATTTTGATGCATGTTAAACGTCTTGAAACTTCCAAGCCTCTGTGCAGATCAAGCACTGGAGAACTTGAGGTCTTAAAAATTAACACTGGATCAGGAGTCAAGGGTGAGAATCCTGATATCTTTCATTTCCTGGATGCATTACACCTGTCACTTCTAAGCTCTCCACATAGCTATAAACATGAAGGCTAATTTATTTCAAAAGGCTCTCTTAAGTTTAAAGTTCTAAGACCTTGATAGGAATCTAAGTTATGTGACTCATATACGTTTTTTAAATTAATTAATTTTTTTATAGGAAACGTGGAGTCAGGAATGAAGGCAAGTAGGCAGGCAGGCAGGCAGGAAGAGTGAGGAGAAAGAAGTATTCTTATTTTATTTAGTTGTTTATCTTGGTTGTTTCCCCCCAGCCCCGGAACATCAACCCAGGTCCTTGGGATGTATGTGAACTGCACTGGTTGGAGACGGCAGACTTATCTGCTAGGCTAACCACTAGGCCACAACACCTAGGATACATTTTTAAAGTATATGAGGAAAACATGTTTACTTGTGAAGTGTCTACTCTTAAAAGGTATTTCACAGAGACAATTTCTATTTAATATGGATCTTTAACATGGACAGAGCCTTTTGTACATTTTATATCTGATTCAATCCTCATTTTTCTAGTAAGGGTATACTGAGAACTTTACAAAATATCTCATATTTCTACATTAAAATATAAATATATGGCAAAAAAGAGAAAGGATGAAATCATATTTAACTGTTTTAGCTCAAAATTAGCATAAATGTATTTTCTTTTCTGTATTATTTTCTGTTCTCTTAGTGCCTCCCTCCCTCTGCCCCCACACCAGCTTCGGGTCTTGACCTTGGATCCATAGGCTTTACAGGGCCTGCACTTTAGCCACCTGAGTCACAGGGGTGCACCTCTATCTTACTTTAGTATAAGAATATAGTATATAATGCATGCAGTATATAAAATGTGTGTTAATCAATTGTTTATCTTATCAGTAAGCCTTCCAGTGAGCAATACTGATTATGTTTTGAGGGAGTCAAAAAGTGATATATGAATTTTTGACTAAGTAGTGATTAGTGCTTCTAAAGCCTAGATTGTTCAAGTGTCAAGTATATATCAAAATTTCTCAAAGGGATGCCTGTGTAAATATAAAGTTAGGATGACTGAGAACGGGAAAAGAACTAAGCATCAATATTCTATTTCTTTTTGTTTAACATTTTAATTTAATTTTATTTTTACATTCCGATTGCAATTTAGTTTCACTGTACAGAAACTGTAAAGTATAAAAATCTAAAAATAAAAAGGTAAGAATATAAAATATAGCAAAGAAAAAAATGGCAATGTGTATGCATGAAATGTAAATATTGTTTAGCAATGGATATAGTTTTGTAAGAATTCATTTTCCCAGAATATTCTCTAAAAATTAACAACACAAATGACATTCTCAAAACCTTGTAAAACATTAGAAATTAGTTTTATTACAATCAATATAAAAATAGAAATTTGTAGTGCTGATATCCAGGTACCTGATAATAGAAAAGAATCCAAAATTCCAGAATGAATAAAAATGAAAATGGTTTCATTACAATAAGCTACTCTGGACTAATTTACCTCTTCATATTTGTTATAGTCTCTCCAGAGTTGTTCAATGTTGATCATTGGATTAACACAACCTCGTTGATAAACTCTTCTGACAGCTGTTATTCTCTGATTTTCTGCATAAGATCCAACAGCTTCCCTGGGGTTGTGTAAGAAATGTCATCAGTGATATTATAGCTAGATAAACGGTTCACACACACACACACACACAAAAAAAAAACTACAAAAATATACTTACACGCCTTTTAAGAAATTGATGTAATCCACCCAAATCTAAGATATAAAATAAAACATTAGTATTTTTCTACATATTTTCAAATTTTATAAGTACATATATTAAAAATTTTTAACTTTACCTGATAAGACATAATTTCCATTCCAATTTTATCCAGTGCAAAGTCATATGCTTGAGCCATTTTTTCTCTGAAATAAATAAGATGTGTTTAAAATTTCTTTTATTTTTTAATTTTTTTAAATTAAAAAAAATTTTTTTAAAGGAAAGGTACAGGCAGGAATGAAGGTGAGCAGTGAAGCCAGCAGGCAGGAAGAGAGAAGAGGAAGAAGCACTTTTTAAAATTTTGTTGTGCATCTTGGTTGTTCACCACGGCCCAGAGCTGGGAACCTGGGTCTTTGAGATACATGTGGACTGTGCTCTTGGTGAAAGGCAGCTGACCAAACATCTACACCACCAGGATACACTAAGTTACTTATTTTAAAGTATCTACACCTAAAACATAATCATAACTTCTAATGATATGATTAGAGGAGCTTTGAAACTTTTGTATAAAGCTATGTACAGACATCTTTGCAAGAATATAGTTTTTATACTTAGCTTATCAATGCCATTCATTTATGTAATTATATTTGTTTCATTTAAATACTGCTTGTGAGATTATCAAAGATAAGGTGCATGCTTTACTTATGTTTATATCCTTTAATAGTCTAATCTTACATGTTGCAGATTGAAGTGTAGAAATATCAGGTTCTTTGATTAAAAAGGTAAATTATATTCAAAAATCTAGTAGCTCTGAAATAAAGTTTATGGATAAAGAAGTTCCTCTTCAAAAGGATAAGAAGAAAAATAGAATTCTAATTGTGAATAATTTGTTATATTAAAAAAAGTAGCATTTAAGAAGTTCCATTATTTTGATTTAGTGAAATAGACAGGTAGATGTAATTCAAATGAGATCAAACACACAAAAATGGAATTATCAAAGATGACTTGAAATACTAAAGTACTATATTTATTTCTCTGCCAAGAATGGTACAATGACGATTTTTTTTTGTTAAGTTTGATGACAAGCCTGCCAATAAAGTGATTTGATATTACAAATGTCCATGGCTTTAATATTGAAGGGCAGCTTGGATGACTTAATTTTCCAGACTAAGACTAATGCCAGTGGCTTTCTTTGAAGCATGTTTTCTGACATCTAATTCTTAAGTCTTGTCCCTCCTAGTGCTAAGAGGTGTGTTTATGTGGCATTGGCTGTGTACCTGGAGATGATTTGCCTTTTAAGATCTTGATTTCACTTACTTGTAACTTGGCAGTTTACCCTTGGTTTCTCGGACATATGAAAGATAACACTTCCATAAGTCAATGTGCAAAACCTTCATAAGGCATCTCTGAAATAACTGTAAATAAAGAAAATTTTATCAGAATCCACAAACAAATTTCACATGTACATGGATGAAATGGAAATTGAAAAAAAATTTAGCTCCTTTCATGAACTTATTTTCTTACTAATGGCAAATAATAATTTCCTGATTTCAATTCAGATAATCAAAATCAGTACAATTACTCTTTTCTTTTTCCAGAATATTTATTATGAACATTGTAAAGGATACAAAAGTTGAGTAAGTCACTACCTGTTAAATAATTGTTAACATTTTAGTATACTTACCTATTATAGATGATTAGTTTTAAATTAAACATCAGCATAAAATTCAAAGTATATTTAAGAGAACTTACCTTTTCAACCTTGTCATAATTTTTAGCTTTAATCTGAAGAAAAATAGAAAAATAAAGGATTAGCATTACTCTTACTATAGTACTAGCACACAATATCTTGTTTCATTTTTACGAATTTTGCAAATTCTACTTTCCTATTAATTTTGCCTATCCAAAAATGGTAAGCTTGAACTTAACTCGATGATATGCATTGCAAAAATATCCTATATAATTCTATGCAATTTTTATATACTCGTTTATGTTGACATTTTATAAAAGTCACAAGACGAATACAAAAATATATACAAGGCATACTTGACTAGAGCTTCAAGTACCTACTGCAGAAAAACTTTATTTTCCCTAAATAGCTTCTGTGGATCAGTGTCTTACTCCTTGCCTTAAGCTATCCATGAGTCCACCTGTTTAAGACTGCTAAAGAACCTGAGTTTTCCTTGTATCCAGCTGCTTGGGGTTCAGTAGAGATAAATAGGTTGAGTTGGGAGTAGGAGGTAGTAAGTTCAAATCACCTGTTTCCCAAATGTCGATTTGGGATTAATCTTAGAGCAGCAGGAAAAAAAAAGATTTGCTCATTTTACTGCATATGAATTTACTCCATCAGCCTATGATATTCAAGGCACTATGCTAGGCAATGGACCTAGCACAGTGAGCAAGACATGGTGTGCTTTTGTCCTCACAGTTTACAATTTTATGGGGAAATGATCGGAGAAGTACGTGGTGCTATGAGATATTTAGGAGCAGCATTTCAGACTTGGGGAGTTGCAAAAGATTTCCTGGAAAGTTAAGATGTTAAGGATGAGACAACCTGGTAAAGAGAGGAGTTATTCCAGGCAGGAGGAATAACATATTTAAAGACCAAGGTGAAATATTATTTGATTCCCTTTATTTTCATCAGATGGTAGGTTAGGTCAGTTGCTCAATGATAGCATATTAGTAAATCTTCATTTCATGCTGATAGGTGAATCATTTGGTTAAAGAAAGCTTGGCTTGTGATCCTTTCCCCTCAGTAGCACATGTAAGTTTTCCCACCCTTTTCTGGCTTAAGGTGCTGCAGATGAGAACTTTTTCCCTCTTGGAAATTTTCTCTCTCTCTGGAACTTGTAAGTGTTCTTCCTTGATCTTGTGAGTTCATATATTTTAACAGGATATACCTAACTATAGGTTTTTGTTCTTGGAGGCAGTTTATAACAAAGGCTTTGGAGTGAGACATCTTGGGTTCACTTTCTCACTAGCCATTTAAGCTTTTTCCTTCATCTGAATAAGGAGAATAATACTATCTGTTCTGTAGAGCTGTTGGAAGGACTTAATGAGTAAATAAAGGTGAAGCCCTTAGAAACATTTACAGTGGAGTGAGCACATGGTAACTGTCATTTATTTTGACCATAAACTCTGCCTGGAACTCAGTCCTTTGAAACTACAGACTCACATCTTTTCCTGCTCCAGTAAGTTACTTCTAAAATGAAAACCTCTTCATCTGTTCGTTTTCCTTGGAGAGTTCCTCATATGCACATCAGACCTTGTTCTATCCTCAAAATCTGTTATCCTTTCTTCGAATTTTTTCTGTTTTAAAATATTTCTTCCATCGCATTCTCCAGGCCACACACTTACGTCTCCATATTACCATTCTCCTCCATTGATTGATCACTGTCCTTAATCATAAATAGTAGTTTGGGGCTCCCGAGGTTTTTTTCAGTTTTCTTTAAAACTGCACTTGATACCTCGCTGCTTGTATTACTTTGTTCAAGTTACTGTCTCTCCTCTCCAGCACCTCTACTTTGTCGGGTGCCTGTCCCAAAAGTTTTGTATTCCTTTCTCTTTGCTGATCCCTTAAATATGCAGTTTTTTTTCCTGTCTGTTCACTGAAGCTGAATTCTAGAGAAGTTGACTCCTCTATGATCACAGCTTCGTAGCAGGTGTAGACAATTAAGAGGCTGCTGCTAGTCCTATGACAAAGAAATTTTTGCTCAGAAGTAGAACTTGGGACTCAGCCTCTCTGTTCTGCTCTATGTTGGATTCCTAGAGGCCAGTTTGATGCCAACAATCCTCTTGGGTAGAAGGGCCTCTGAAAGATTCCAAGTATTTCTGTGGATCAGTGTCTTACTCCTTGCCTTAAGCTATCCATGAGTCCACCTGTTTAAGACTGCTAAAGAACCTGAGTTTTCCTTGTATCCAGCTGCTTGGGGTTCAGTAGAGATAAATAAGTTGAGTTGGGAGTAGGAGGTAATGAGTTCAAATCACCTGTTTCCCAAATGTCAATGTCAGATTATACACAATGAAAATTCTTACAACTGGCCAAGAAAATCAAAAATACTCATTAGGAAAAATTGGCAAAGAATATTAATAGATAACTCCCAGAAGAAAAATGCAGTGGTTAAAAATAATGACAAACTTGGGAAAAACAAAATAATAGGTATCATTTTATATGAATCAGAATGGTAAAAAGGTATTACTACTACTGAAGCAATATGAGAAAAGGGACTTTTCATGGCATGCCTGGTGGCCTAGCAGGTAAGGCCACCAGATATAGTCCACATAAATTCCAAGGACCCATGTTTGTGACTCAGGGCTGGGGGAAAAACCAAGATGAACAACTAAAAACAAGTATTTCTTCCTCCTCGCTCTTCCTGCCTGCACATTTCCTTTAAATAAAAAAATTTTTTAAAGTATTTCATACATTGCTGGAGGAAATATGAATTAATGTTTTTTATAGAAAACTATTAGCAACATCATTCCAGTAATACATAACATTTTTTGACCCAGCAACTTAATTCCTGGGATCTAGCTCACTGAAACAAAAGCACCAGGATTGTTGTACATATTATTTATTGCAAACAATCCAACAGTGAAAAACAAAGTAAATGCCCACTAGTAGGAGAAAACGAATTAATAAATTATGGTGCATCCACATCAGGGAATACCATGTACTCATAAGATGAATTAGGGCTCTAACAGGTAATTTGGGGCAACTCCCACTGAATTTTATTGAATAAAAAAATCTAAAAGGTATGTAATATAATCCACTTTATAAAACATCATAAAAAAGAATCTTATTTGTACGTATGTATGCTATTATGGTTTTATGGACACAAAATGTGAAATACATACAAGGGTGTTAATACAGTTATGGTGGTCAGTTTCATGAGTGGAGGAAGGAACAGAGATGAGAGACTACTTGATATGTATGATTTCAGTAAAAATTATGTCCATATATTAACAAAATATAAGTCAAAATGTTGTATGTTCCTACCTACACAAACTGATGCTGGATTTTAGATTCCTTAAATTTAATTTTCATAATTCTTTTCATTTCATCACACTGCTTCTCTAAAGCAGATTTTTTTAAATCAATAATATTTCAGAAATAATGAAGTTATAACTAAGATGGTATTAACACCAGTCTTGGCTCTATAAGTGGGCTGTCAAAGAATGTTTATTGGTTGAATTAATGAATTCTGTGGCCATGTATTCAAAGTCAGTCTTCCTGTATTAACCAAATGTCTTTCTACTTCTAGATCATAACTTATGCCAAATGAAGCATTAACTAATTGAGGAATGTAAGATACAGTTTAATTTCCAAGAATTGAAAATAAAGCACATGGACATTCCAGGTGTTCATAAATAACCAGTTAGCAAAATTATGAAAGTTTAAACTTTTCATTACTTCTCTAAACAGATATATGTAAACCAAGTAGCCGGAAAGAGCAATGTTGCTATTACAATTGATTCCATTTGAGGAAAAATAAAGGATATGCCATAGAGCACATTCATATTTCATTACTAGTGAAACTACAACAGCAACATGTGAATGTTCTGCCTGTAATTATCCTAATACTGGTCCTTTTTCTTCTCTTTAAAAGATTATTACCTGGGGCGGAGTGGCGGATTAGTTAGCTGCCTCCTGGTGGGAAAGCAGGTCACACATCCTAAGGACCCACATTCAAGACCAGGAGCCAAGAGGAACAACTAAATAAAGTGCTTCTTCCTCCTCTCTCCTCTTGCCTGCCAGCTTGCCTACTTGTCTTTATTCCTGACTACACCTTTCCTTAAAAAAGAAAAAAAAATCTAATTTTAAATGACAAAGATTCTTGAAGTCTGAATCACCTGAGATGATTGTTAAAGCACTCATCCGTGGACTCATTTTTTAATAAGAATCTCAAGTAATTCTAATGTAAAGACTTTCTAAACGGTGAGAAATATAACAAATTATTAGCAATTTATGTTCATGTGATGAAATGATTTTTTTTCAAAATTTCAATAACACGGTTATACTTTTTATAGTTTAAAAATCATTAAAAGAAAAAATAAAGATAATTTTAATACAATCCTTCCGATGTATCTACTGTGCATCATAAAAATTTGTCATACAATTGCACCATTACTTATTTTGATTAATCATCTAAACTTTCACCAATATATAACAATTTGCTATGAAGAAAAATGAAAAAAACATTTAAATTTCCAACTTCATAACAACTTTTTTCATTTTATAAACGGAGAGGAAAATTGGAATGCTATCAAGATTAGTTAAGCTTTAAATTTAATTAAATTCAAATGGATGGTTATTTTGGGTGAAAGAAAAACAAGTATAACATAAACAGATCTGTTCCTGATACTTTTGAAAACTTACTGTTTTGTGTCTTTTGTTAACTTTTATATTTATTTCCCAAATATTAATTGAATATTGTCTTTTGGGCCTAAAACTACCCTCTGGGCAATTATCAGATTTAATGATCACTTACTGCAGATTAATTTTATTAAATGTAAGCCTCGTTAGAAGAAAAATTCAAATAAACCTTGATCAACTGTGGTACATTTTTAAAGTTTATAGCTATGCTATAAACTATGCTCTTTACGTGAACACTTTTATACATAAATCTAAAGAAATCATGATATATAACTGTTAAAAATAAATTATTTTATCCTAATGTTGGAATATTTTTAATATTTCATCAAACATTTCATAAAATGTTGGTGTAAATGCCTATAAACTCACTTTTCTTATCAGAAAATAAATATTCATATGCCAACATCATTTTGGCTGATTTCCTCAAATTCAATTTTTTTTCTTAAAAATAACAAGGGAAAAGGAATCCCATAACATCAGAATTTTTAAAAACTATATTATTTTTAAAATCAAGTATAAGAATCATTAACTGTACAACTAATTTTAAATGGTTCAAAAACATGTGACAACTGAATCAAGCTGATGCTCTATATACAAACAAAATGATCTAAAAGAAAAGGTAAGTCTATAAATTTAGATTTCCATTAGTAACCACCTGGGACAAGTTATTGCTAGGTTTAAGATGCTACTGGGCTATATACATCATTGGCAGCAGTAGGCCCCATTTCAAGTAAGGTAACATGGCAGTTGCTTTCAGTAAAATGTGAATTAATTGCAAACCTACCTTCCTAATTTTTCCCCGTATCTTTTCTACTCTAAAATATAGCACTTTTGTGAAATTTAAGACAATCACCTTAAATTGAGTTTGAGTTGTAGAAGTTGCCTGATTCTGCTTTTTAATTATCCAAAAATCTTAGCCCTAATCCTGAAACTATGTGGGATCCTAAATATAACCCATTTGCCATTCATTAACTTTTTTATTATTTTTTTCTGCTGCTTTTTAATCCCTTAAACTCAGAATATACATCCAGGAAGACTACAGAATGTAAAGTCTTCAGGAATTTGGGGAAGACTGAAGATCTACACCCGGTTTTCAAGTTGTTGGAGTAGAGTTGCAGTTCACCTTTCTATCACCACTTGAAAGAAATCAGGAGCATATATAAATACATTCATTTATAGTTAACAAATAATTGTGTCTATGGGGCCTTGTTTCTTACACTGGAGATAGAGTGGTGGATTAAAGTAAGTTTTGTGACTCATGGAGTTATACTTTACTGAAGGAATCAGGTAAATACAAAAGGTAGGTAGCTGTAAACTTTTATTTATCTGTACTTCCTAATTTTTCCCATAATGAATTACTTCTATAATTTCTTATACTTACAAATATTCACCACATATATATTTATATACTATAAGATTGAGGGGTTTTATTTTTTAGAGGAAGGCATAAAGAAAGGAGAAAGCATATTTTTATTTAGTTAGTTGCTTATTTTTGTTTTTCCTGCTCCAGGAAAAAAAAGTTATATGTGGACTGCTTCCCAGGCAGGAGCTTAACACCTGAACCTCCAAGGCATGCTGTAAGATTGAGATTTAACAGTTGGCCCACATTGTTGATATATCAGATTTTCAGTTCCTCTAGGCACTTTAAATGTCAGAAAATAGCACATTTGCTAAATATGAGTGAATGAATAGGCCACTTGTAGAGTCTTATTACTGAAATTAAAAAGTGCTAAACAAAAATATGATCTTAGTTTTAGATTGTTTTCATTTAGATTCTCTGTACTAGCTAAATTAGGTATTAAACTTCCATTTTCTTAAACCAACTGAAAAACATTTGTAGTGTACACTTACAATTTACCAAGCAGATATGGAGATATGGACCTGAGCCCTACTAAAGAGCTTATAAAATCTAACTGGAAACAATAGAATTATTGGAAACAACACAGGACTAAACTCATTTTATATATGTTCCATGTCCTATAAAGTTCAGAGGAAAAGTAGTTCCATGCCAACTTGAGTTATCAAAGTTTCACTGAATAGCTGGAGTACAGGCCATTAATAAGATAAAGGCTTATAAGTCAATGAAGTGTAAGTCAATGAAATGATGAGTCTCTGAAGTTTCTGTGGAGTGATGAAGACAGAAGAAATGTGTATTGGGAGATCGGTTGGCTAACTGTAGTTAGTGGAAATCCATTAGAGAGGGTGTCTAAATCATAAAGTTTGAATCTGCAAAACAAAATGTGGATATCACCTAATAATGAAAATATGGGTTCAAGAGTGGGTGGCGGAGGAAAGAAGACAGGCAGCTTTCAGCGCTCTGGCAGGAGGCAAGCAGACATTAGCTGACAGAATAGCTAAGAGGCAACTGTCATCCTGAAATGGCCTGGGCTTGGATGAGGGGAAACAGGAAGAGAAAACTGATAGTGTAAAGGGACAACCTATTTTCCATGGGAACCAAAAAGAAAAAGTGTTATGATAGTTGCTGCATACGAAAGTTTATTTTTTTTATTACTTAATTAGATCACATAAGTAACTCAGGTAGAAATTGTTTATAAAGTTAGGAGATAAGGTATTGGTTTTCAAATAAAACAGTGGGATTAAAGATAGGTATTTGACTCATTTCTTTAAAAAAAACACACACCTTTTATACACTTAGAACACATAATACCTAAGGCATTAAATATGTTCTTTAAAGCAGAGAATGTACAGACAAGCAGAGATTAACTTCTCAAAACTATCCATTTACGAGAAAGGAACAGAACCTTAAAGGAATACTTGAGATAAAAGGATAAAATCTCATCTAAGAAGTCAAAGGAAAATGTTTCAAAAAAGAAACCTGATGGGTGGTAGGATATATCATAGGTTAAAAAGCATGAGGACATAAGAAAGATCAGTAGCTTTGGCAATGAGAGAGTTACCAATTTCTTAGAAGTTAAAATCAATGATGAAATACTATTAATACTAGCTGAATTTACTACTTAATGTATGTTAAACATTACTCTAAGAATGTATGTGTATTAACTCATTAAATCCTTAGAACACGCAATTAAAATACTATTCTTATATTCTACTTAAAGATGAGAAAACTAAGGCACAGTAAGTCTTAGTAACTTGTCCAAGAATGGCACAATTGAGCGCTTAGCCACTATACTGCTCTTCAGCAAGTTATATGCAAGAGGGTGTTCACTGAAAGAGCACAGGTAATACAGAACATTTGGAAACCTCTACGACCTAAGGCAGAGCAGAATAATGAAATAAGTTATAAATTATACTTTGCGTAAACAATGGAATGAGCCTTGTTGGTTTGTTAGGTTTTTTAATTTAAATCAGGTGCATCCCTGTAGCTCAGTGGCTCAGGAACAAGCCATGTAAAGCCATGTAAAGCATCCCTGTAGCTCAGTAGCTCAGGAACAAGCCATGTAAAGCTCAAGGACCAACGCTTGTGACTAGAGGGGCAGGAAAAATTTTATTTTCAAACCAACTATGTATATTTATAAAACTGAATGGAAATATATCCATTGTGTTTGTGTGTATACATATATCTTTTTATTTGATAGGAGGAACATTGCATCATAACATTATGTAGGTTCAAAGTGTGCAGCATCGTCAACCAACATTGGTATGTAATACATTGCTTCCCTCCTACTGTCCAGTTCTACCCTTTATCCTTAATTGCCCCCCTTTGCAACTGTGTTATTTTTTTAAAGCAGAATTTTGAATATAAATATTCATTTGCTATCCATCTGTCTATTTAGAATGCAAGAGACAAACTCAGGAGAAATGCACGTAAACTTAGTCAAATTTTTTATTACTATTATTAGGATAAATGAAATACTTTTTGTCTCAAATTATTTATTTCCTTAACACATTTTATCTCCATAACAACTTCACAGCAGTAAGGAATGTTGTTTTTAAAGGAAAAAATTATAGCTTATTTTTGAGCAGTATTACTTGAGTTTTTATTTTTCTGATTATAAATATTTCTATTTTAAATTCATTTTTAAATACTCTCAAATTCTCAGCCCAAACTACAAAACTAAAGTAATAATAATTGCTAGGTAAATAGACAAAATTTATTGCAACCAAGAATGCAAAAGCAAAGCCCTTGACCTACATTTGATTTTGCCCCAATTTATAGGGTATCTGTCATCAACCACCACTTGACGTAGACTCAGTCTGTTTTATTGTCTAACCTGTTTGTTCCAGGTAAATATATTTTATCAATATAATGCCAAACATTTCTTTTCAAAAGTAATTAATCTATAAATTTTGAGAAAGAAAAAAGGCAGGGTGTTTTACTTTGAGCAATGTGGACTTAAGTATCAAAAATGACTAATCTTCAGGCTCCAATTTGGTTGGCTACTCTAGCCCCAGGAAGCCCCCTTATCCTTCTCCCTAAATTGGTGGATGACATACATCTTTTTAAACAGTAAATTAAAACTGAGAATGAGAATTATATACAATCACTGGAGATCCTCAAGCTACTAGGAATGTCAAGTTTATAAGCCACTGATCTCAAAAATGGTATCAAATCTGTATACCGCAGCCAGAGTAAGTGCTCAAGCAGCTAGCTGGATTTATTCACACCCCTCAAAGGACTACTAGCTCATTTTTTTCTCACAGAAATATAGTCTTTTCTATCCTACCATAATATTCAGCTTTAATAAAGTGCCCTCATAGTAAAATGAAAAGCTATTCAAATTGAAAGTATTGTTAAGTTGTATAATTATCTAAGATTACTACATGAAGTTCATGCATCGCCTTAGAAAATACCTCACTATATTCTCAATGTGCTGAACTAAATCCTTATTACTGTAGTCAGACCAATTTCTAAATATATGTGGAGGGGGTAATTTTTAGAATGAAAAAACATTTACTTAAAACTTTAAAATGTTTTCATCTTCCACTATTCTCACTGCATACAAATTAAAAATTCTCATTTTTTTAACTTAGCAATTAAAAAGCCTTAGTTAGATACTGTAGATCAATCTAATTTCACTTATCAATTTCCTCCTTATTTTGATAAGAGTCCTGTAAGAGGTTCACTCTGGTGGAGCAGTGGTTAGGTCAAGCCAGTCTAGGTCAGACAATCCCCTCTGAATGATGTAGGCCGCATACCCTTGGGTTCGAATCCTGGGACTATGGGAACAAGTGTGAATAGCTAAATGAAAAATAAAGTGCTTCTTCCTCCTCACTCTTCCTGCCTGCACCTTTTCTTTAAAAAAAAAAAATCCTTATAATTTTGTTCACCTAATTTTCAAGAGCATTATAAAATTTTCTTTCCCTGTAATTAAATCTACATTCACTTTTATACTGCTGAATCAAGTATAACATCTATATTAGATACCAAATATGAGTAATGCTTCCTCCAGTCTTTAAAAAAACTAAGCTTCTAAAAATGGATCAAATTCAGCAGGTTACATTTCCTTACATTTTTGACAAACTTGTCTATTCTTCCAGTATTTCCCTATCAACAGACTCATAATGTGCGGGAAAAAGTCTATTTCCTTACTTTATAAAACTAATAGTGCATTCCTCAAACTCAAATAAGTTTCTATTCAGTTTCTATTCAAATTCTTAATTTTAGATCAGAAGTTAATTTCATTCTATAACTCAGAGTTTTTACTGTTTTACAAAAAAATGATTAAAATTTATATTATGACCCACTTTGTTTACAATTCAATATGCATAGTTTATTCCTACTGTTACTGATCTGTTTCTTTGAAAATAGTTATAAAATAATCCCCTCATCATTATCACCAAAGTGATGTATTTATTTAATCTTTTCCTCTTTGTTCTGGGATTAACTAAACATTAGCCATTTTTCCCAAAATTCTGAAGTAATTTAAGAAAAACTCATTAATTACTTCATTCAGTTAGAAAGATCATAACAGCAATTTTGATAGTGAACTACTAATTTTAAAAGACAGGCCTAGAGAAACAATTATAAATTTGTAAGGTTTATTTAAGCAAAATTATAATTGCTTCTTATAAAGCAAAAAAAAACAGACATAGTATGAATGTACAATAAAGGACTGTTTGAAAAGGAAATATGTATAATAAACTGCTTTGGCATATTTAAGTGATTTTTCATAATAAATGACAAAAAAAAAATGCTTTGTACTATCGTAGCTCAGGTGACTGAGACGCAGGCGTGAAGACAACATACAGCCCAAGGACCTGGATTTGAAACCCAAAGCCAAGGTAGGAAAATCAAAATGAATAAAAATGAATGTTTCTTCCTCCTTTCCCTTACTTTCTTCTCTTAAAAACAAAAAAAAATATGGATAATTTTCCATTTAAGCTTATACTTCTCTAATTTTTCTGCAATAAACATTACTTCTCAATAAGAAATTCCAAGTTTCACTTTCCTTTTTAAACAATCATAACATTCTGATTTCCCTCCTTCATCTCTTTTCTTTCAACTTCCATCCGATACTTCATTATGTTTGTTTTTTATAGTTGAACCATTGAATTCCAAAATTTTTACTCATCCACATATTTAGCTTCAATGACAATTGCTTTTGAAAGTCTACTATAATAATTTTTCTAGATACTCTATCCACCAGCTGATCTGAAAACAAGTAAGCCTACATAAGTTCCACAAAAAGCACTGACTTATCTATTTATTCACAGTACCTGGAAGAGTTGCTAAATGAATGTGAACAAATTTATTTCTGCATATTCATTCAACATCAACCTGTGGAATTAATATTATACTATCTTAAGTATTAATAAATATAAGCATAATTCCTATTAAAACATGAAAAATCTCACTTCAATAAAAATCTTTAGAAAAACTTAGTATTAGACTGTCAGTCAATTCAGAGTAAAACTTTCACAAAATGGGTAAGAACTTGTTAAAGCTCAAGAATTTTGAAAGTAATTTTCAAATTGTTTAGATAATTCCATATTAACACTAAAAGCAATTTTACTTTTCATCAATTTTCTTGAATATAAGTATCCTTATTTCCCATTGAAACCACTTCAGTTACCCAAAAGATGAAAAACTGGTATTTTGAGAATAGAGGTTTAAAACAGGCACACAGAGATAACAAATTCTTTATAAAAACTAAATAAAAACTGCAGGAAAATATTAATTCCCAGAAGAATCAAGATATAAGATTGAAACACAAATTCTCTTTGTGATAGGCATGTTCCAAAGATGGAAATTTTAGCTCTACTTTTAATGAAATCCTAAATATTTACTATCTTCAGTTACTTATGAAACAGTCCAATAGGTACTTAAACAAAAGAAAATTTTTTCTGTACTCCACAATTTCCTGAGTGCATTTTGCCAAACAGGCTACACAAAAGCATGCCCTAGTCTCTGGAATTTGATTTATATAGTTTGAAATCTTTGGTCTATGTTTTGTATTTTATCTTCTCCAAATGGTTGTATTTGGTATTTTCCAAAGTAACATTAATCAAATAATTAAATTAAATTGTATATGGAGTATTGCCATAAAGGTTTTAGCAAACAAGAAAATAATGATTATACAGGAATTCTCACTATTAAAAAAAAGTTAAAAGGACTTCATTGTGCTGTCACTAAAATATAAAGTTGAAGGGAAAAAAATCTAAATAACAAGCTGAGGCACAATGAAGATAATTTAGCCCGCAAATGTAGTCCAGAGGAAGGTTCCTTTGAAAAACACATGGCTTTTCTTTCCAGGAGATTCTAATATGGAAGTTTAATTTTGTTCAGGTCTTATGTAACATGCTTTTGGTCTGTCAGATTACTGAAAATCAAGATATGTAAAAATAGGAAAATAAGTTTCTTAATGCTCAATTTTTCCAAGAAGTTCCTGACAGCCCTTTCTCAATCACACCTGAGAGAGGACAGGGACAAAAACCACAGTTCTGCTTCCCTACCCACATCTCTCAATACGCACACAAACAAGGAGTAAAAAAAAAAATCATCTATGGATGTGTTTTCAAGTTGCTACTGTTGACACATATGTTGAATAGGACAATGTGTGTGTTCGAAAAGCTAATTTAAAAACATTTAAACAAGTAGGACAAATGTAATCTTTCTACATAAAACTTACTTCAGAGGAATCAATGTAATTCTTGAAAAATGTTTTCATGATTTTGATATCTACTATTTTCAGTAACCATACTTTCTGGAGAAAACACGTACTATAAATCAAGAGTTTCCTTCACAAATATTTTATAAGCAAATCAATTTAAGGGAAAAAAAAAACAACATAACAAACATACTCTTGTAAAATCGACTTAAGATCGTTATCATCACATTCTCATATTTTTCTAATATTGACTTTCAAAAATATAAAAAGTTTTAGATGTGTATAAGCAAAATAATTTGCTAACCTAAGACTTAAGTGGGAAATTATGATTTGGTTAACTAGTGAAAATCTAAGCACAAAACATGTGCTTGAAAGAAAAATATTTAAAGCCAAGAACACCAAAATAACACAGGAAAATATTGGTCTTTCATCTGAGAGCACATTTATCATTTCTTCCAATCTGAGAAAACAGCATAAACAACAAATATAAAATACTAGCTACAATTAAATTACAAAATTACATGAGCTTCTAAACAGCAAGCAGGGCAAAGTTAAAAGTTTCGCCTAACTATTCTAATGTATAGTGTTCCTGAAAATAAAAATGAGAAACACAGGGTGAGGCTATCAGGTCTCAGAAAAAGAAACTCAAAGCGTCTTTAAACACATGAAAACATGACTCTTCTAATTCATAAAAGACTGTAATCAAAGGTATTGACATAACTTTAACTTATGAATACTGGCAAAAAGAAGTGTAGTAACATTTCAAAAGATGCTTGCCGGAAGTGGGCTCTTTCAAGGATTATCAATGGAATTTTTTAATTGTTCTATTCTTTGTGGAAGGCAACTTGGACAAAGAAAAAAAAATTAATCTCACACTTTCTGATTCAGCTCTTCCTTTTCTGGGCATTTAGTATTCAGATATATTCACACAAATGGAAATAACATGTACACAGACATTCAATGCAGTAATGGCTCTAACAAGTTTGAGTAGAACTTAAATGTCCTTCAATATTGAGAGAGCAGGAAAAAACAAAATATGAAATTTGCTTTTTAAAAAAATTGAAGGTTTACTTTAAGGGACAAAGGGTACAAAACTGAACATGAGGACTAATTATTCATGTAAAAGAAAAGAAAAAAGGCTGAATATGTGTCACTGAGGAGAGAAGCTGGCACAGGAACAGTAGGCAAGACTTCACTGTAGGTCCCTTTGTATCTTGAATTTTCAAACTATATTCTTTTTTTAAAAATTATAACCTCTGTAGGTAATATGTAACCTTTTGGGGCTTCTCATATTTAACGTGTTTTTTTTTTTTTGGTATCACCATCAGTTCCAAATACTGCAAAAGTGTACAAAACAAATAGGCTATGTATTATGTACACAGAAATTAGATGCATAGTATTATTAAATTATTTAACAATATTTCCTAAGGTAAAGGATGACTTTTGCAACTCAACACCTAGTAGAATTTAAACATTTCTAAAAGAAAGTATCGACCTCATTAACAGAAATTGATAAAACAATAGAGGTACTAACCATGAAAATTTAACTAATTTAGTCGTATCACTTTCAATCCTAACTGTGGATACTAATGGAACAAGACACTAATGTCGCTCATGATTGTTTTTAAATGACTTATATTGTATTTATAACATTTAGGTTTTATTAGAAGAAAATTACTTTGGGATAGATTAAAACAAATATTGAGAGTAACCTGACAGATATTAAATGAGAACATTCTTTAAAAAGAACAAGCATATATACACATATTTGTTTGAAAAAGTTACATAATTGGAAATATCCAAAGAAGTATTTGTAATTTTGACAATGGTTATTTTACTAACCTTGCCTAAAATGTCCAGCTCCCCCTCAGTAAACTTTTTTCTACCAGTATTAGAACACTGACAGCCATTTTCTTGCAGAAATGGCAATTCTGTCTCTGGTTTACAATGCTGCTTGGCAGGAAACTGTCATCCTGTCATTCCTTTGAAGATCACTTGGTTTCTGCATCCAGTTGCTTCTGTAACATGTTGTCTAGTTTTCTAGTCTCTTTCTCATGCATCTAGGTGGAGAATTTTTCTTTAAGCAAATGGATTAATTAACCATCTTGAATTTGTTGATTTCTTTAATCATTTTGGAAAACTCAGCGTATGTCTCATCTCTTCTAACTGTACTTCAATCCAGTCTCTACTCTGGAACTCCAAATTTTCACTCAAGATTTTGTCTCAATCTTCTCTGATACTTTCCATCTGTCTCTTTATATTCCCACCTGAATTTTTTTTCTGCTCGCCTGCTCTCCAATTCTCTCTTCACCTGTATCTAATGTTACTAACAATTCAATCTTCTCATTTTTGAAGTCTCTGCAGATGTTTCTACTACATGTGGTTTCCTTGTATGTTTATTTGACAATTGAAATCCTTTTTCCTTGGAAATATTTACGGAGACTTTTTGTGGCATAGGATAAAGATGCATTCCTCCAAAAAATGGTTTGAGTAAGCTTATCAGGCACCTAGGACAGTTTATTCAGGCTGAATCCACTTTACATTCAAGGTTTGAATTTTTTTCTCCACTCAACTGATATTTGGATCACAAGTACATGCGATGGCTAACAAAAATTGCAGGAGACTTCCATTCCACTCTGCTCAGAATCATTTAATTCTCCCAGTCTCAAGTTAAGAAGGTAGCATAGATTGATTTCCAGTTCACTGTCACCCTGAATATTGCCAGCGCAGAACTTTAAAGAGAGGATGTCCCGCTGGACCCCCAAAGTGGGCAGATCTTGGGCTTTCTTTGTTGCAGTGGGCTCCAGGAAACATTCAAAATTGCAGCTGTCGTTCTCCAGTCTGGCAAAGGCTCTCAGGGTAAAACAATTTAAATCCTTTGCTTATCTGTGTTCCTACTTTTGTGTATTTTTGTTTTACAGCTTGGTAAATCCTTACTATGTTAGTTCATTTTAAAATGCTTTAAGAATGCTGCTCAGCTGTTTTTAAGGAGAGCTGATCTGGCTTCCAAAAAATAATGGGAAAACTTTTGTATAAACTATTCTGAAAGGCAACTATGATCTTTAAAAATCCATTATTTATGGAAATGCCAAATTCTAAAGGCTAAAATGTTACAGATTTCAATTAACCAAATGTTTTGTGGAATACATAATAAAATTTACAAATATAACTTTCTGAAACATCAAATCCAGCAATAAGTTTAACTTTAGTTTAAGTAAGTGAAGTTTGGGTAAAAATCCTAAATAGCTGAAACAGAGTTCTCTCTTTAAACATAACCCCTGACCCCAGGTTCATGAACCAGGTCCATATGCTTTACATAGCCTGCAACTTAGTGGCTCTAGCCACAGGGTTGTAACAGATGAAAGAGTAATTCATCTTTTAAATTTGTTTTTAAAAATAAACCTATAACTGAGGTGATTTCAACACTCTAAAATGAATACAGCAATGTAAATAAAAATTTTAAAATCTATATAGCTTATGGATTAAGTTAAAGCAATTCATATCTAGATGTCTTAATGAATTTTCACTCATAAACATAGCATGTTGGCATTGTACATGTACATACACAGCATTAATCATAGTTGTGGAAATGGACAAGATATGGCTATGCTTTCAATGGAAAAAACACCTTGAAACTTTATAAATCAACACACGAAAGATTTTCTTATGTAAACTTAAATAAGTCTCATATTTTACTCAAAAATCTATGCCTAAAGCTTTATTGTATCCAGTCAGGCATTTATCTTCTATATTTGGTTTTAAAGTTTTATCTAAAGGCATAGGAGAATGACGAGCAATTTTTTTAAGTACTTCAAAATTGTAGGTCAGTTAATAATTCTCCAACTAAAAGTACCTAATTAAATTTGACAATTAATTAAAATTTTTATGTCAGACATTGAGATAATTCTAAATATCAGGAAAACTTATTACAAAATACTTAAAATAGTTGGGAGTACTAGAAAATTCAAAATGACACATTCTTTGCACTTTTAGAAAAGCCCTTAAGACCTTTTATTAACCTGTGTTAAGAGTAAAGATATTGGTCACTAAATTTTATGAAAATTATGCATTTGTATACATAAAACCTAATTCTTTGAAATGAAAATTGAAGTTGTAAATAGAGATGATAAATTCAATTTTATTAAGTTTATTTCCCACTGTGGATTTTTCACCCAACAAATACCTAGAGTGTCACTCTATGCCAAGCAGATAAGAGGTTCCTGAAACATACCAATGTACAAAAGACAAACTTCAAGCATAATTGTTCAATATGTTGAATTATTGTGGGGGGAAAACAGAGAAAGGGATGAGTTTTGATACACTGGGAATGGCAGTGGTGATTTTTAATAGAGTGGCTACAGCAAATCTCACTGAGATGAAATTTTTACAAAGACATGAAGAAAGCTAACATTCTTGTTAAGCAACTATCTGGATAAATTCTCTTTAGAGCAGACAAAACAGTTAATGTAAAGAAAAGCTTTGAGATGGGAGTGCATCTAGAATATTCAAGGAGGCCAGGAGACTATAGAGAGGAAACTATAAGCTATGTGAATTATCTAGCATGTAGCTATCAATTTTATATTTACATTATGTGTTTTCTATCAAAATTAATTTTTAAATCAACCTATCAGAACTTGACTAGTAACTAGTTCCTAAAACATATAAAAATGTTCTTTTACAAAATTACTAAGACTGTAGATTAAATTAAAAACACATCTTTTAATATATCCTATTTCCATTTAAAATAGAACCCTGGTTATTCTAATATTTTTGTAGATTCCAGAAAATGGCAAGCACAATCAAAACCAGAACTCACTAATCCAGTGATCAAAGTTCCATTATAATTCTCATTTATTCCCCTTCCTGCTATATATTTCATCTAATATCATCTTTGTAAAAATATACATCAGTACAAATTTTATTCTCTACATATCAATTTAATGCATTGTTGTAGGAAACATTCCTAATATTTTTGTACTTCACCAAAGTTGAAAAAAACAAGATTGTCATAAATTTATCAACTCTTTTGTCAAACACATTTGAAAACCAGTTCTTAATTTTAGGTAGTCTTTAGATATTCCAACAACAATCCCATCAGGACAATAGTTTCAAAGGTCTTTGTTCAAAACTAGGTGTCAATCTCTGATACTAGAATCAATAAAAATGTTATTTTAAAACCTTGGTTATTGATTCCATACCCCTTTGATATAATTATACCTTTGTATACTTGCATAGCTTTTGTATTTAACCAAATAAGGTGATAGTCCCATGATCTTTTTCCATTATTAGAGTTCATGCAACAAGCGAGCGATCTTTTTTTTCTGTGCTTTCGTCAGCCAGTAACTATGAGCGCTCTGGTCAATTAATGTCACATTTTCCTCAAACTACATTAAGACTATTAAAGGGAATAAAAGCCTTCATAGATTTAAAGTTATATTATCTTATTAATACTCAAAAATAACAAACCCAAAGCGAATTCTTATCCAATATGTAATCTTTCTTTTTAATTGAAAAGGAAACTTGCAGTTAAATTCTAAATTTAGAGACATTTGACTCAAAGCTAGGGACCAGAATGACAAACATCTCAACGTAAGTTTTTCCTGATGTAAGTTTTTCCTAAAGTTACATTCACTTTTCTCTTAGTCATTATGCAATTTTAACTATAGGTACATTTCAACAGTTCTCTTTCCTATCATCTTAGTTACACGTTACACGTTGGCTATTGTCCATGTTTCTGGAGTAAAGAAATTTTAAGTTACATGTATTTAAAATACTGGGAAACAGGTAGAAGAGGTTGAATGGATGGAGGTGGTTGAAACTAGACCTTGGGTGGTAGGTATGGTGTGGCATATACAGATGTCAAAGTGAGAAGCCTGAAACCTACGGTGTTGTAAAGCAATGCTACCACAATAAAAATTAAAAGTTGTAATATACTACTACCTCAGTAAAAATTCTGAATAAAAAAGTAGAGAAGGGCTACAATATTGACAACTTTCATGAGCATTGAAGTGAAAGAAGCCACACAAAAGAACACATTTTATACTTCCAAAATGGCAAGTCCAGAGATCCTACGCTGACAACTGGCTGGCTCTGGCACTCAGGTGAGTGAGGGCATGCTAACTGTTAACAGGTATAGGATATATTTTGGAGGTGATAAAAATGCTGTAAAATTAGGTAGGAATTATGGCTGCACAACTGAATATGCTAAGGAATCATACTTCAAACTGTAAATGAGACAATAGGTCAAACAAGACATTTTATAAACAGCAATTATTCACATTGCTGAATATTAAGCATTCAACAAATATTAGTTAACATTAATTGGAAAACTATTCTATCATTAAGAATCTAAACAGGGGAAATGGGCTAAAAACACAAAAAGGAAAAAGCATTGGGAAGAACTAAATCAAAATTCAGCTTTAAAACTTTCATGGTTCCAGTACCTCAAAGGATGTTTTCTCTCTTTTGTTGAAGTTTTGGCACTGAGTGGTCCTTAGTGGTCCACGGATTCTCTGCTAACTTTGGGCCTCCATTTAGAATTCTTGAAGAGGATTTCCTTGCCCTCACCTACCACTGGCTTTTATAATTATTTCCCATAACGAACTCTACTTTTTCACTGAGATGCTTATTACATCTAAATTATCTGGCACGTGTGTGTCTACTCAGCAAATGATGGTCCAGTTTCGAAGTTTTCCCACTAACAACAGCAGCTAGAATTCTTTCATAAAAAATTGAGAGCTAAATATTGTACTTCTCTAATTTCAATCTTTTGTTTTTCATGAAGTTGTTTCATAATGCAAAATACTTAATGTCTCACTTCCAAAAATCCACAACCACAATGAAGTAGTCTTAGATTATCAGGTTAATTGATTTTCAAAACTTCTACACTTTTTTGAAAAAGTTTAAATTGTTTACTAGTCAGATATTTAAAAGCTAACATTTAATCTAAATTCTTGATTTTGGTCTTGATTTAAGAAAATCTCATCCGAATAAAAATCACAATTGCTAAGTCGAAAAACAGAAGGTAAAACTTATTGCTCAAATTAATATTGAACGTACATAAGTATTTGGAGACATGCCCTGGTGGTCTATGGTGGTCTACCAAATAAGGTCACCAGAGTCCACATACATCCCAAGGACCCAGTCTCAAGATCTAAGTCTAGGGCCAGGGGAACAACCAAGGTAAACAACAAAATAAATGTTTAAAAAATAACTATTTGGCGCCTTAAAGAGTTTCTTAAAGTAGACCAAGTGCATAGGACTAGATTTTAAACTGTGAAAGGTAAAGACTAGCAAGCAGAATTTTAAATCTATGATTTTAAACAAACAGGTTGAATGGAAGTTACTATACATGCCACCTTCTAAGATATAAAGCAATTTTTATGTGGTTGTGAGCAGCCATTTATGTTCATTTTTTTTCTAATGTACTCCAAAATTCTAATAGCTAAATTAAAAAAAAAAAATTAGCTCTTCATGAACAAAGTAAAAAGGAGTGTAATGAACCTACAATATTTCCACAACTATCCTGTATTTTTGATTCCTTAGGTTAGTTATTACAGAGTTAGAAACAGGAGCCCAAACCCAAGAATTAGAATATCTAAGTAATAAGTCCCAGCTTTCCCACTTACTTCCCAGTAGTTCAAACATTAATTTTGTTGCCCTTAAGACAGAAGCCCTCCTCTGTGGTTCAGGAAGCTAAGGCATAGGCTGTAAGACCTAGGAGGTGGTGCTGGGAAGAAAACTAATTCTAAATCTCAAAATATCTGAAAAAAAAAAAGGGGGGGGGGGCAGGCGGAATCATACCTATCTACTTCAAAAGGTAAACTTATTAATCAGATATCACACATTAAGTACTAACTATAAACTAACTATATTAAACTAACTATATTAAACTAACTATATTAAAAGCCTCATAAATTTCATTACTGTTAAGGCGAGTAATCAGAATAAAGGAAAAATCACTATCAACAAGATGCAACAAAATCAACATAGAATTTATACTTCTAACAAAATCTAAAAAACATTTCACTTCCAAAAATACTTTGCTCATTTTTCCTTACAAAATGTCATTTTCTATAAAATTTAAATTTATAAACCGACACTTAAAATGTAAGCTCTACATAAATTTGTACTGCAAATATATTTGAATAAGTTGCCTCTTACTAATGAAATTATTAAGAAATTCCTTCCCCACGTCCCAATTATATTACAGCAGTTCTAAAGTCAACTGACTCTTCTGTAGAATAGTTAATGGAACTTTCCCACTTGAAATTTTTAGAGTGTAAACACTTGAATTCATGTTGTTTCCTATTCAAATGGGGAAGAGGGCACGAGAAACAGTATGTAATCAGTGTGATAAACTGATACTTAAAAGGCCCATAAGAAAAGGTACTATTATAAGGACTTAACACTCGAATAATTTTCAACACAAAAATAGGGAATTGTAGAAAAAACATTTGGGTTGGAAAAATGTAAACGCAAGCTGAAACTAAATTTGGAATACTATTGCTCCTTTTCAGTGTGATGGCATTGTGGTTATCATGTACAATATTCTTTAAATAAAAAGTGCATAATGAAATATAACATTAAGGTGGAAGGCAAATAGGTATTTAACTATAATGTACAGGCTGTTCTTTCAACTTTTCTGAAATCGTTATAATAAAAAATTGGGAGTAAAAAATGTCTTGCCTAAGGTCACAGTAATTCAGTGAAAGAGATACAAGAAAATACTACGTCAACAAATTCAAACTTTATCATTCCTATTCCTTCACACTAGTCTTTATAATCTGTAAATTCTTTGCATTTCTTTAACTAATTTTAACCAAGTTCTTTTCCACACTACCAAAAGTGATCAGGGAACAGATAATGGGGAGAATTCTGACCCTACGTTGAGACAATAACTACCTCACTAACCACGAAAAAAAAAAAAAAATCAGATACTTACCTAAACAATTTCATTTGACTTGAACTGGCTATTTTTTAAATATAAAACTCAGTGAAACTGGGAGATCAAATCTATTAATAGTTTGCTTTTTGGAAAATACTTTCTTAGCTTAAGCAGTCTTTAATAGCTAACAGGGAAATTATTTCCTTTACAAGTGCTAACTTTCTATTTTGCTCAACTAAAAAATTAATAGGTATGTTAAAATTTAACAGCACTGGCAGATAAAAATATTATCTTAATAATCTTTTTCACTTTCTAATCGGTTTTAAAGTCAAAGATCCCATGATTAAAATATACTTATTTGAAAAACTTGTCATTTCATCAAGTAAATTAATACTTTCTGTATCCTTCAGCATTTATGAAAATATGTAAGATCAGCTTAAGTTTCTATATAACCCAATGAGGGGGAAACAAATTTTTTCCAAGACCTTAGTATTTTTGGCCTGTAAAAACAATAATTGCACCCACTTTATCAACTCTATAATTGACAGAATCTAAAAGAATTACTGATAGAGTACATGACTTTCTATTTGGATAATTTGCTATAGTTTTATACCAAATTCTACAGGATCTACAAATCATCATTCCTAAATTACTAGTAAGCTGTTTAAAAGTGGAAGCAAGTACTAGTACTTTCCAATAGCTCCCAAATTAATAAAGTTCAAAATTTCCGTCTTTATATATAGGAACCACATATTTACTCAACAATAAACACACTGAAAAACACTAATTTGTTAAAAATTCAGCCAAGAATCAAGATTCAAGATGGAGTGGCTATTAGATGAAATACAGGTTATTTCCAGGGTCTCCACATATCTCCTCTTTATTTTACTTATTACAAAATGAAAAATAATTATCCATTAGAGAAAACCACCATCACCAGTAAGTGGTAATAAATGGAAATCATGTGCATCTGAAGATAGTGAGGAAACAACCATTCATAATTTTTCAGCTAAAATATATACAAGTCAATCTATCAGGAAATGTCAAATAACTTTAATCCAATGGCCTTTCATTATAACCTTGATAGGAAAAAGAATCTCAAAGTTGAAAACTGTTGAGGACCTATTTTTAGTTGTTTTGCTTAAAACTGCAGTTTCCATAACACTATTTAAAAAAGTGAAGACATGTATAAAAAATTATCTTGAATAGTTACTGTATTAAAGAAAATTGCTATAAAAGACATTACTAGAATAATGAATTAATAGATAATGGACTGCAGATTAAAATTCAGCTATTGTTAAGTCTCTTAAATTTCATGTTTGCTTACTTGAAAGTACACCTTTATTATTAGGAAATATACTGAAGTATTAAAGGTTATATAATGCATGTAAATCAATCTTACACTAAAACAACTGATAATGTATGTCAAATGTTAAAAACTGGTCAGAGTGAAGTGTATATGGGAGTTCTTTGCATTTTCCCCACAATAATGCCAGTTTATAACCTTTAAAAGCAACACTGACATGTTATTCAGCCCATAACCAATCATGTGATTCCTAATAATTGGAATTTCCTTTGAATTGCTAAAAATCTACATATTTCAAGCATATCTCACCTACTAACAAATCCTAATTAAGAAAACTACAAAACTTTACACAATTCAATTAATATGGAATAGTTAAAACTGATCATCAAAGGAATCAAATGAAGATTCAAAATAAATGCAGAACACAGGAAAGTTATTTTGCTTCTTCCCCAGATGCTTATGATCTCTCCTGCAACAGTCTATACTTTTACAAAATATTTCACAAGGTACTGATGAATTCATCTAAGTTTTATATTTGGACAATATTACATGAGCATCACTGGTGAAATTCTCAGTCCTCTCTTCTGGTGAAAGAAATTAACTGAAAACTACCATTTTTAAGTGATCATACTTTACAACTACTGAACCCCAATAAGGGAAAAAAAATTAAGGAGACACGCATCTTAAATGGCTGAGAAACACTCCATTTTTATCGAAGTAGTGAACTGAAAAATGAATGGTAACTTGATAATAGGCATAGAAATGACTGGTTCTATTCCCCCACCCTCAAAGAAGTACTTACATATAAAGACTGAAATACTACTTAAATGAATAGCTAGATGTCAGCTAATAATCTGAAAATTTATCTGTGGTGTTTAAAAAACTCAAAAGTTAATTATTCAAAAAAGGTTTCACTAATTCTTTCAAGTTACATTCTCCAGCTTGTGGGCAGCTCTCTATAAACATTAACTTCCCTAGAAGTTGTCTGATTCCTAGAACTGGGCACTTAGGTGATTGTTTTTTAAAAAAAGCTTTTGGAGCCAGAAAATTGAGTTTTAACCCCAAGAAAAAAATCTCAAAATACATGAACACAACCCCAACCCTGTTTGCAGATCTAAGAAATAAGCATCACACTAATCGAGACTAGTACCAAGCTCAGAGTAGGATATGTGCAAGATTACGTCTTTATTTTAAACAGATTGATGAATTACAAAATGGTATAGTCAAATGAACAAGTCCAGAGACTAACAGCTTTATTGTCCAGACAAGTATATGGAGTATTCTGTAATATATGAAATATACTCACAGATATGATTCAATTACTGCTCTGTAAAGCCTCAATTCCCAAAACTGGCTGTCAAACACCTAACAACAGATTCCACGTGACCATCCTTTGGAGACTGAATCAGCAATACTAGCATGCTAATTGCAAAGCATGAATGTTTGAAAAGCTTCCAGGTCATTCCAAAGCATTAAGTTTGTAAATTTTACTCTATAAGACAAAAGATAACTAATTTTACTGATGTATAAAATAAGGTGGCTAAATGAATTAATCTTATCTTCAAGCCCTAAATTTCTGATTTAACCATGTCCACTTTAGTTTTAAATATGTAAAAGCCGCAACTCACTGTTAATTTTAAAATGTCATGGGAGAGGGGAAAAGGTGGTGATAAGGAATATTGGAACTCTGGTGGTGGGTGTGTGGGGTGCAAAATATAGGCTGAGATGTAATTTCAATATACTAAATGTAATTTAGCAATTTAGCACTGTGAACTAAAAAAAAAGTACTATAAAAAGGGTCAAGAAAACCATCTTGAAATGGTCCTTTTCCTTTAAATTCAATGATAAAAGTTGTACTAAATGTCTCCCAGACTATTTCTCTTAATAAAGTGGTAGATGTTAACATTGTAGCAATCGTTTTAATGTCATGTTGTACATTATAAAAGTATACAATGTTCTTAGTCAATTATAAAACTGAACAGGAAAAAAACTGTTCAGACAAGGAAAATGTTATCTCAATTGTGCTAGGACTAAAAAAATTTTGCATTAAGAAAAAGGGTTTTAAAAAATAGCTTAGAACTTTGGATATGTAGGGGGAGGGAATTAACACATTTCAATCTATTTGGTCATTATACTATTTGTTTTCTGATCCAAAGTTGCTAAGACCAAAACTGATTGGACCTTATTACATTTTAAAGTATTATTCAAAAATTACATTTCACTTCAGGTAACAATGGATTCTTTGTTTTTACAACTATCACTTAACATTTCCAAATATATCATTTTTCTTTTGACAATTTCCTAACATACAAAATGGTAAAACTTACCCCAGGTTATTCTTGCCTGGGCCTTAGAAAAACTATTGAGTTTCTCAACAAGTTGTATTCAAAACAAATATCACAATTTTATTGAAATTGCTCTAGACTCTGGATATGAGGGAAACATTTATACACTTCAATCTAAATTGTCATTTTTTTTTCTGCTCCAAAGTAACTAAGAGCAAAACTGTTTGGCAGTAAGAGTCGAGAAACTTTAAAAAGTAAATTATTTACAAGTGAATAAGTTGTCCACATTTAGAAAGTTTTAGACATCTTCATTTCTTAGAAGCGCCTTGAACAAGACTCATTCAAAAGGACTAGCTGTTCACAAACTTGAAAGAACACACTAAACAAAATAAAAATAACCCATTAGAAAATATCATTCTTTGACTTCAGAGATCTTTTTGTTTTTTAAGAGAAAGTCAATCAACTGCCATCAGGTTCCTTTATGCTCAAGAAAGAACCAAAATTGAAGAGTACCTTAAAAAGACTTTTGTTTAGAATTAGTATTATTTGCAAAAATATGGATACTTCTAACTCCACAGGATAATGAAAGGCTTAAAAGTGTGTTTATTCCTGAGTGCCACTTGGGAGCATATCTATAACATTACTTCTCGGGATAGAAAGCGGTCATAAACCAAAATAATTCCCTAAGGTTAAATGACTACAATGCGTAATATAAAAAACTAAGCATTAGGTATCATATATTAGTCCATAAATGTCCAAGAACTTTAAGTTAAAACTCTACCTACAAGAAAACTTCAAATTGCATGATCCAAGTCTTTCTGTTTCATATTTTATTATAAACCTGATTAAATATGCCTTTTCTACATTTTCAGAATATAACATAACTCTTATACACACACAAAATAGATAAGCTGGTTTTAAAGTGCTTGTAGAAAATGACCATAATTTTTAATGTTTACCAGTGACAAGATTGTCTTGTTTTATAAAGCGGAGAAATAGTAATATAAAGGCAATTATATTAATACAGATTCTATTTAAAAATGGCTAAATTTCAAATAAAAGTTATTTTAAAAAAAGAAAAAAAAATTTAAAGTAATTTAAATAATCTAAGTGAATTTATCTGTCCTTTTGCAAATAGGACAGATTTTGCAAACAGTTTTAGTATGCAATGCCTTGGGTGAAGAAAAAAAGGCATAAGGAAAAAAATGTAAGACTATTAACAGAGATGTATCTACACTAATGAAAGGCAAAATGCATGGGATAAGATACTTCAACAAAATATAAAATAGAGGCTTAGTATTTATAATAGTAAACATGCAAATATTTCCTTTGTTTTCAAATAGTATTCAATAATTCAAAGCATTTTCAGATATTTGATCATTTAATTATGTGTTTGCCAAGTAATTCCTGTTGTTTTGTTACATCCCTAGACTATATAAATTATATGCATTTAAGAAACTGTGGTTAAAGGGCATATTGCATTTTAGAGCAAAATCTGAATAATCACACAGACATGGACCAACATTTATTACAAACAGGAAAAGAGCAGATCTATAAGAAAAGAGTACAGACTTTTTTCAGAAAGGTTGCAAAGTGTATAGAATAGAAATTAAAATGTGTATGCTAATGCAATAACTTTATCTGCATTTAAAAATCACATTGCTCAATATAAATATATACAAAACATATTACAGTAGTTTAAACTGCTACTTATCGGCATTAAAAAAAACATCAGACAGAAGAGTTTACTTCAATTTAGGCCACTCATGTTCCATCCTGAGTTCAGTTCCATTTTCCAAGAAGAAAGGTTATTTTTAGTCATTTTCCCAAAGTAGAAAGGTTATTTTGAAAAACTGAAATGTATACTTCATGACCCATTATTTATCAGGAAAGGATTCACGTTTTTATATTTTTTAATAAAAAGCCATAAATTCTCTATATACCTTTATTCAAGAAGTACAGCTTTCACAGATTGTATGATACATTGTTGCTATAACCAGCATCATTACCTTCTTCATTTCTCCTTCAGCTACCAATAAAAAAACATGATCCTTTCTAAGGGAAATTTCTTAATATGACCCAATTTAAAACCAATAACTTCTAACAATAAGATATTATAACTTTTAGGTTATCATCACATTGATTACCCAACTTGTAAAGCTACAGAAACACCAAGGAATAAAACTTTAAAAATATGGAAAAGCTGATTTTTCTCAGTTCTGTGAGTGACCCTTCTGACCATGCTAAAAAGCAGTTTTGTAAAGAGCAGTCAGGCTCTGATTAACTTATTCCACTTAACTTTAGTGTCTAAAACCTCTCATTTCTTAAACTCAAAAAATACATGCATACATCAACTAAATGGAGATAAACTATTTCCTTTATTTTAAAACTAAGAAGCGGCAACCTTTAAATATCAGTTATGTTTATATTTAGACTCTGATAAAACTATCACTTGTAAGAATAGTTATAATTGTGTGCTCTTATGATACTGGGATATTAGAATATTTCACACACTTGAGGCAAAATTTTGAAATCATGTAATTGTATTAGATGTATAGTTGTTGATCCTAAATGCCCCTTTACTAAAACAAACAGAATTTTACTTCAACAATTTCTATGCCAAAAACAAAAAAAAAGCAGGCAGTTAATTTAAGGGTGATATCCTAAAGCTCGTATTTTACACAAGCAACAAGGTGTTACTGAGCACTCAATGATATGAGAAAACTGATATAATGGCAAATATTAAAAATATCAGACAAGAATCATTGGCTTTTTTACTAAAAATTTATAATAGGTTCTCAATTACAATTGATGTTTCAAATTTAAAAGCAAAAAAAAAAAAATCAAACTACCTGTTATTTTTGGCCACATTGCTTGCAAGTAGGAGTTATAAGCAGTCTCTCTGGGAAGCAAATTATCTCTTTATTTTAAAGATATATGTATTTTCTACTAGAGAAGAACTAAATGTACCTGAATCTATACATGTTGGTTTATCTGACCATAAGAGATGAAACATCACAATTTTCCCACCATGAAGTATTGAGTTACAACAAATGTTATTAACAAAATTTTATTTTCTTGAGTGTGTATACAGGATGTTATGTGAACAGTGTAGGGATTACCTTCAAAGATGCTGTTGTAAGTTCAGATTTTTAAAATATATTATAAATAGGTCATGTGTCTTCTCTGGAAATATTAAAGGCCATGTTGGGTATTATAACCAAAGAAAACTCCAAACGTACAAAATGTGAAATAAAATAATAAAGAGCAAATCAGAAAAGAGAAAAATACAGCTCAGGATGTTTGAAACTAACATTCAAAATTTAACATCTTAATTCCTAAACCAGACTTAAGATATGTATTATCTAATGCATCTATACAAAAATGTGAATTTTAGAAAAAAAAATTCCTTACCATTTTTAGTAGTTGTTTTATACACAAAGAAATACTTGTCTGTGTGTGTATAACTACAATCATTACCAACTAAAAATCAAGACTACTGCTAGCAGCTTTGAAATAATATTATGAAATGAGCCTGTTATTTAGACAACTTTTAGACCTGGTCTGGCTTATAAAAGTTTTTTAGAATTTAGCTAGGAAACGGGAGAAACAGACTCACTGTATTTATATAATTACATAATGGATTATTATCTTACTGCCAATTCTGGTTGTACCATAAAAAATGAGCATGAATAATGCCTAAATATTTGACAAACCAAAATTTCTAAAACTCAAGATTCACTATGTATGAAAACATTCACATTATATACCAATACATTGATTTCTGTTGAGTTTGCATACAGGCTAAGGTGTTTGTAACGACAGACTGGAATGCAGATCAAGTACAGGTGATCCAGGTTCCTTGCTTTAATGAGTAATACAAAGCAGCATTGGTTCAGCATACTTCAGAAAGGCCTACTCACTCACCTGGTGCACTTCATGTCAGTATATTCTGATGATTAAATATAGTAAGGGAAAGAAATGGTCCCAAAGGATAAGTGATGAAACCTTAAGATATGGTCTTGGGCTAAAATCACAACCAGACTCCAAATAAGGTACAATCTCTCTCATACATAGTCACACTACCAAACATACCACATACACAACCATACATACAAAATTCAACACACATACAATGTTCCTATGATTGTCCATAGAAAGTAGTACAATATAAGCTATAGCACAAAAACAATGAGTACACTGTAGCCTCAATTTAACCCTGCTGTTGGTTAAGTCCATTCTGAGGGAGCACATCACAGATGACACTGTGTTGTGTTGACATTTATTCAGTACTGCAGATATTAAAGCCCTCGAACAGTTCCAAAACAGACCTACATATTATCAAATTTCAGCTAAAGAGGAAAATGTTATGACGAGGCTGCAGTGTACTTGACTATGTTGATAATTTATATTACAAACTATTTAAAATAAGAATACTTTAGGGGCATTATAAATTATTAAAAATTGATATCACTTTCAACTTAATATGGATATCAATTATTCCCACTGCACCATTTCCATCCCATTGATTAGTAATGAAAAATGATTACTTGGTGCCAATTGTTATCAATACATTAACACTTTATTATCAACTTGACTGCTAATTCCAGTCTTCAAAACTGAACACTTCCCTTCTAATCATAATTAAATATGGTGTCCTTACTCTTAAACATGCCTGACTTCGAATTTCAAGACGATTAAAAAGCTAAGGAAAAAAGTCACAGTATCATTGGGTAAATTATAATTACATAGGTTTGACTCACATTAGCTTATTGTATAATGTACTTTACCCTATAGAAAAACCTTCCTTTAAATTACTGAAGTGCTTACATTTATTGACAAACCATGCATTTTTGCAAAATTAAAACCTGAGTAATTTTTGCCTAAATGTTTCATTTTTACCAGACACTCAAAATACCCTATATGAAGCTAAGTTAACATGTCTGTATTTTCTTATAATACCATTCATTAGTTTGTAAGTAGGATAAAAAGAAAAATGAGCTCTAAATAAATGACACAGGAGGCAATAAATTGACACGACAAGTAAATAAAAGGCTAAAGCACTCCAATACCATTGAAACTGCTTTAATGTTGTTGCAACTCCAAAATGCAACAATCATCAGTTTGTAAAGACCCAAAATTCAAAAATTCATTTTAATTACTACTTCATACCTATTTTACAAAATAAAAGCAAGAGACATTTAAATCCTCCTTGTCCTAGTTTTGCTATCTATGTTCCTAACTGGTTTTCTATCACTATGTATAGTGTATGTTGTAATTCCCATCAGATGCTATATAATAAAAAATAAAATAAAATATTAACCTCAGCTTCAATGTACAGTTTCCAGAATCTGCCAGAACTGGGGAACTGGGCAACAAGTCGTTCATAAGTCTTCCGTGCTTTGTCTATAGGTTGATTCTAAAATTGAAAACCAATAAACAGCATTTACAATGTTAGGATCATGAAAATCTGCAGTACCAAGTAGTGTGATTGGACCCATAGAGAAGGAAATGTAATCCTATATCACTAAACCTGTGCCTCTCGAATGAGAATGCTCCAAGCGTCAAGGTCATATGGATTCTCTTCTAATTTCTTTTCAGCTTTCTTCACCTTCTCTGGGACATACTCAGCTGCCTGGGGGAAGAAAAATAATGAACTGAAATTATTGTTTTAAAAATCTCATACCTAATTTCAAGCACTATGTATCAGTCCATGAACAGAGTATCACAATATAAAGCAAAAAATGTTCATTAAAAAGAGGTCTACATTTTCTGGAATATACACGTTACTTAGTCACTTGCACAAAAAGAACAAAATCAAACTTCAAAGCCATTTTAAAATTCCAATAAACACATCTTTTGTATTGCAGTTCTCAAATGTTGTAGTTTCAGCACACACACACACACCCTATTTTTTTTTTAAAAGAAAAGGTGCGGGCAGGAATGAAGGAGAGCAGAGGGAGGCAAGCAAGGAGAGGAGAAGGAAGCACTCATACTCATTTTCTATTTTCGTTGTTCATCTTGGTTGTTCCCCTTGGCCTCAGGACAGGGATGTATGGGACTGTGTTAGTTAAAAGTAGCTGACTAAACTGCTACTCCTCCAGGGTACACCAACACCCTGGTTATGCTCTAAAAAATTGACTCTGCAAAGAGCTTTTATGTGGGCTATTTAAAACTTTATCACATTAGAAATGAAAACTTAGAAAATGTCATTCATTAATTTGGTTATAACAAATTAATTGTTAATATACTTTATGAAAAAAATTCAGTGGGAAGAATATACAAATTAGTTTAATGTCACTTTATAAATGCAGCTAGATTTTCATATCTGCTTCTGCATTCAATCACTGCAGTATCACATCATGTAATAATTCCATATTTACTCATGAGAGTAAGAGTGAAAAAAAGGACAAATGTTTTATGTTTATTATGAAATAGTTTAAACTCACAGATTCTCTGAAAATCTTAGGAACCCCCAAGGTTCCTGGATCAACTTTGAGAAGTACTACTAAAGAGCATTCATCCTGAGCCAAAAGGAAAAAGCATGAAATGAGATGAAAATTTTGACATGAAAAATTTTAAATCATGACTCACAAACTGTCTACACAGTATAATGTAAACTATAAATAGAACCAGCAATAAGAGATTTAAAAATATATACTAAAATGTTTATAGTGGTCATATTGGGTGACAGGTGATAGAACTACTTCCTATCTTTCAATACTTTCTAAAACCTTTAACAAGGTAGTTTCATTTTTATTATACTTATGAGAAATATAACCTACAAAGGAACCCATTTATTTTGCTTTAGGAAGAGGCTTCCTCAGGAAAGTCAGTGTCATAGGCCAGGTAGCAGGAATGGAGAAGTTGGACCCACTGGCCAGGTGTGAGGCCTGATCTCCTCCCCACTTCCTTCAGCTGCCATTGTACTCCCACCCAATTTGGCCTCCTGCTGGTCCACCTACCCAGGAGCCAGATCTGTACTTGGCATACAGATATTTCAGGGTTGTTGTTTTTTTTAAAGTAAAATAAAAAATCCTTAAAAAATAAACACTTGGCACATCCTGGTGGCTCAGTGATTAAGTCTGCGAGTGCAGTCCACACATATCCCAAGGACCTGTATTCATGGGGGTAGGATAGGAGCAGAACAACCAGGATGAACTACTAAATAAAAATGTTTCTTAAAAAATAAAATAACCACCTAAGACAGTAACTGGCATAGGAGGCACAAATACTTCTCAAACTGATATTTAATACTACTGTGTATAGTCAAAAAAGGTTATCATGAAGTTTTGTTTCGCCTTTATGTAGGACTTCTTGAAATCTAAATATGGCAGTGTATGATAATATTCAAAAAGGGATACAGAAGGAAACACTGCCCAACACCTTTATTTTCTCCTTTTTTGAAAGTGGCATTTAATATCTCAAACAACAACTATCAAAACATCAGTTAGGGATAAAAGTTTTTAAAAGTCCTCTTTTTTGGGGTGGGGTGTGAGTTGGAGGGCTTATCTGAAATACAATATTTTCTTTACAACAATTACAATTAGTACCAGTGATAAGTGCACATTGATTTAGCAAGAAAAACCTGCTTTAAAAGACTAATGTAATTTTTAACCAAATGGATGTTTATTAAATATACAACAGTTTTATAAATAGCCTGCACAAGAAACAAAAACTAGAAAATTTAATCAAGGAAGATGAGCTACCCATAGATTAAAACATGAAACAACACAGTAAACTTTGGAATGATGACAAAACCAATCAAAGTTAACAGGATGTGGCTCAGAAATATATGGGAAAAAATAAAGCTGAGCTCTTATTTTATTCTTTCTACTAAAATCAATTTCATGTACATTAAAGACTGAAATATCCAAACATAGAAAAGAACTAGAGGAAAACATGATGACATGTATTTCTGCATTTGAGAAAGGCTCCTCAATAACGACTGAAAAAGAGTAATCTAATGACAAAATTACGAACTTAAAAAAATATCACTGGCGTGCCTTGGTGGAAGTGATTGGGTCCTTAGCCTCTTGCTACCTCAGTCCACATACATCCCAAGGACCCAGATTCCCATGGGAGGCAGGGTGAGGGAGACAGCCAAGGTGAGCATCTAAATATAATGCTTCATCCTCTTCTCTCTTCCTGCCTATCACCTGCATTCCTGCCTGCACCTTTCCTTAAAAACAAAAACCAAAAAATATGACAAATGCTGCAAAGTAGTAAATTAGTATAAAATCCAGTCAATGAAAGACTAGCAACTCAAAAATAAAATGAGCAAAGTATATGAATAATTCACAGAAAAAGAAATAATAATGAACTTTAAAAACTCAGAAGAAATACAAATATAAACCGTAAGATAGAGGTCAAGGACTTTACAACCAATATTGCATTGGCAAGGATTGTTGATAGGGATACATAACAATATTGATGAACATTTAATATCACTATCTGATCCTGGGCATGCCCTGGTGATCTAATGAATAAGAACACCAAAGAGTTCACATATATCCAAGGACCCAGGTTTGAAACCCAGGGCCAGGAATAACCACCAAGATGACCAACTAAGTAAAATAAATGTCTCTTCCTCCTATCTATCTTCCTGTTTGCCTGCCTACGTCCCTTCACCCTTGCTGTACTTTTCCTTTACACAAAAACAAAACAAAATCTGTCTCTGAATTCCACTCTGGCAACTAGTGCACTCGTGTACAAAGATATACACTGAAGGATAGGTCAGCTGCTAAAGTGTTTGTAGTTGTCTAAGACTAGAAATAACTTAAATAATCAATTAAATAAGTTAAGGAATGTATATTTACTAAAAAGAACAAGGAAAAGAAACAAAATATGAAAAACTCTTGTAACGAGTCTACTTCTTGAAAAAAAAAAAATCTTTAAATAAACTAGGATTTTAGTCCTTAAGATATCAACTTAAAATACTAATGAACTAAGGTGTTCCCTTATGGCTCAGGTGGCTACGACGGTTGGGGTGTGGATCATGTAAAGCCCAAGGACCCGGGTCTTGACCCCAAGGTGGGGCAGGAGCTACCAAAATAAATAAATAAATAAATAAATGCTTCTTTTCCTCCTCTCCGTTCTTCTCTAAAAAACATTAATAAGAAGGAAATCTAATACAGGAACTAAAAAAACAGATAATCCATACTCTGTTCTAATCAATACTAATCATGTTTCAAAGCAGTCTGATGGAATGGAAAATCACTCAATATCCACTTGCTGAAAATTAACCTACCAAACTCACCCAGATGAAGGGGGATTAAAAGTCCCACTCCAGCTCAATTACATCAAATCTCCAGAATGGGCCTAGACCATCAATATTATTGCTTTAACTTTCCAAGTGGTTTTAATAGGCAGCTTCAGTTGAAAATCATGGCTCTCAAAGGATTCCTAACCTTTTTGATGTCACGAAAGCATTCTACAGCCTAGGTGAAGTCTGTGGGCCCGTCTCAACAAAATGATGTTCTTAAATACACTATACTATGAATAACTTCAAAGGCAACCTTGAGATATAATTATCAAAACACATTTAAAACCAAGTTTTATGTAGTAACAGACATAACATACTAAAATAACAAGATCTCAAGTCTACTGGTAAGTGCAATATTTAGAAAATTATGCTCAAGTTATTAATACAACTGATGTAGATTCTTGTCTACATTCATAAAGAGGCCTTAGAGATAACTATTTTCCCCATCCAAATTCATGGAACCCCTAAAATCCAGGAGGGAAGGGGTTATCATGTATCTAAGAACCCATGCAAATGATACTGGAAATCTGATATAAAAAATATTTGTTGAGCACCTACTATGCCAGACATTGCAATCCTTGTTAAAGAACCCCACTTCACAAAAAGAAATATAATAAAATTGCATAAATCTTTCAAAGTCCAGTTAGAATGTGGCAAAATCACCACTCAATTCCTTTCAGCTATATCCCTGAATACTTTGCTCTGGCCAAGGATGTAGTAAAATGTTCATGAAACAATCTATACAGATTAATTCTTAATCAACTGTATTAATTAACAATAGTAGCTAACCAAAGTCACCAAGAACATATTCTGGTAGTTAGTCTCATTTATTCTCACGGTAAAAGTCACTCTTCACAGCTAGGAACCAGCTGGGCAGGCAACAATGCAACTTTTTGTTCCTGGCCTGGTTAACCACATGCAATAGAGTAAAGAAAAACTGTAAAGTTTTCTGCTATCCACAGAGACAGGATTTCCATATTATTATTTCTTAAATCTGTTGACACAGCAGGTAACTTTCAAATTTTTTTAGGGCAAATTTCTATGTGCTGATTTGTAATGGTATGAGGTAGGAACAAAGTTGTTCCATGCTTACACATCCTCAAAAACTCACTGTTAAGAAATTCCACCCAGATCCAATTCTTTTGACTTTGGAATCAACTACAATCCTGTTAATCTTCAAGGGATAGAGGAATGTAGCCTGGCCCCCAAATTAAATGAGCAGAACACAAAGCTGAACTAGTTCCCAAGGCATGCACACTATCAATGACAGATACTGGGAATTTCTTTGACTTGTACAATTGCAAAAATCAGAAAAATAATACAACAGTGTGGTGTATGTAGAGACATACACTAACACACTGTTTAAATGGGTACCTAAATCAGAAAGAAATGTTAGCTAATGCATTTTTTTAGTGTAAGGAGAAAATGTTACTGAGGAACTCTCTCTGGTACCTGTTCTATTCTGAATTGTTCTTCTAGTAGTAATGTGGTGTCCCTGAAATGTCAATTAATTCAACTTTTTCTTTTGTTTCTGGCTTTCATTTTACATGTTTCAAGATTTATCTTTTATCATATATCAGTACTTTTATTGGCAAATAATGTTCTATCGTATAGGTAGCCCATATTTTATTAATTCATTAGTTGATGGATATTTGAGTTGTTTCCAGTTTGAGGGCAGAGTTCATTTTCTTTAAGTATTTATATATACCGAGAAGTGAAATTGCTAGGTCATATATTAACTAAGATTTTCATTTTCAATAACTGCCAGACTGTTTTCCAGAGCAATTGAACATTCCCACAATTGGTCTATAAGGACTGCAATTTCTCCACAACCATACCAACACAGTATAGGCTTTTTTGATGATAATAACCATGCTGGGGTGTAAAGTGGTATTTCATTGACACAATTCCTTGATAAATAATGAAGCTGGGCACTTTTTCATGTTCTTATTAGCCATTTAAGTATAAATATCTTTGGAGAAATGTCTACTCAGATTAATTGGGTTCTCGATTACTGAACTGCAAGTTCTTTATATATTACAGATACAAATCACTTAGGTTCTCAAACTTTGTGAAAAAGGGGAAAAAAACCCAAAAAGCTTTACATTTTAAAATACTGAAAAACCAAAAAGATTTCTTTAAAATGTGGATTGTTTATCAATATCCCATTGGAAATTAACACTGAAAAATCCTATTAATTCATTTTAATGTAATAAATTCCTTTATTTAAAAATGTTTCCAGGAAGTATTAGTAAAACAAATGGTAGTTTTGTATTTTCATGATCTCTTTAATGGGTGGCTGAATGGAAGACATTATCTGCCTGTTTTCAATCTAATGGAATATACTGTTTTGGATTAAGTACATAAAGGCCTCACAGTTATATAATTGGAAAGGTGGAGCACTTTTTAATAGTCTTTTCATATAATTGTGAATGTCATTTAGGAAACTATGAGTTAAGCTTTATTGAAACTACAAATCAGTTTCTTTTTAAATGGCATCTCAACTTACTGCATTGGGGGAAAGGATGGAAAAGTGTCAAGACACTATTACATTAACGAAAGCATAAAATAATCTAAGACCTTCTTCCCATTGCCACCAGGAAAGTAAACTTTGAGCTAATTGTGTGGTAAACTGGAAAGGCAGAGGTCATAATGAAATTAAGTTAAAATAGAAATCAGTTATCATTTAATCCAATTTGATTGTCAAAATTACTTGAGATAAATGAAAAGATTTACACCTATATATGCTCCTGACCATGACCAATAATAGCACAAGCAGAGATGACTCTTAATCCTGGTTTTGTAATGAGTATTTTCCACTATTAACAGTAGTAACTATCTAAATACTGCAGGCAAAGAAAAATTAGTAAAATACAGTCAAGTCTAAGCACCTTCAAATTATCTGGATTTCCCCCCCTCCACTTACATTATTAAGAATGTATCCAAAATCAACTTTCACAGTCCAAGTATTTTCAATCTCTAACTCAGTGGCTTGCAAGCTTTCATTTACCTGTGGTACTCATTTCAAAGAAAGATTTTTCACCTTCCTTACAGAATGCTACAACTGACTCTTGAAAAGGAAGGGATTGGGAACACAGAACCATGCCCCAACCAGTACAGCGAAAATCCTAGTATAATTTTTATAACTTTTGACTCCTCCAATCCTAACTACAGTCTATCCTTGATATACCAGAGGATTGGTTTCAGAAGCCCCAAATCCAGAGACGCTCAAGTAGGCCCTCCACAGGCATAAATTCTGCATCCAAAGTTGGCTGAATCCCTTAAAGCAGAACACTCACATATCAAGGGCCAACGGTATGCACTGGGGGGCGGGGCACACAAAAACCCTCATGTAAGTGGATCTGTACAGTTCAAACTGGTGCTGTTCAAGGGGCAACTGCAGTATGTCTGAAGTTAGGATGTGGGCACCTATAATTTCATAATGTACCTAAATGGTTATGATGAACCATGGGCTCCATTTTGAGAAACTGCCCAATCTATCTATTCTGTAAATACAGCTTTTTCAAATGAGTCTTTTCTTAAAGTGGCACCAGACCTACGTCATTCCAATTTTTTTTTTTTGCTCAAACACTAAGGAAACCACATATACTATATGAACTTTTAATTCTCTTTTGGTAGTTAATCTTCTTTCAAAATTAAAAATAGACTAGGGTAGCACTCTGCAAGACTATCTTGTAGTAGTAATTGAGCCAATTCATATACCTAGAGTATAAAGTATTTTATATAACAGGCATCACCTCAGGACTGGATGCCAGCTTAACGCTATGCAACAGAATTTTACCTTTTTTTTTTTTTTAACGAATCTCAATATGCACCTGATAATACAAAGCAATAATTCTATCCAGCTTACCAAAGACTAAAAATCCATTAAGATTTCAAACAATTCAAAAACTTAAGTAAAAAAAAAAAAGTCTTAAGATTACTGGTTCGAATAATTAGTCATTTGCTTATTAAATTTTCTTATTTATACCCTAGGAAATAAATAGTTACAAACTACAAACAAGTAACTTAATCTGTTAAGATTTTGAAAAAATGGGACTTCTTTAGACCCAGAGTAGCCAAGTCATTAATTCACTAGGAAGAATTTAGGGTAGTTTCTTTCTGCTTTTATTTAATATTTATCGCCTACCAGAAAGGTCCATTAATCTTCACACCATTTCTAACTGTCTGGAAAAACAAAAGATTCAAATTCACAGCTAGTTCTTACCTAAAAAAAATAAAGATTTAACACAATGGCAGAAAAGTTTATAACTATAAACTGTTTCCGGCAATAGTCCACTTAAGAAGTGCAAACATCTGAATACAGATTTTTGCCATTCTGGAATGTTTATCTAAAGAGGATGTAAATCCTGTAGTCTCTAAAACTCCTGTACTGCTAATGCTGAAGGAATGCAATCTCTCCTAACAAAGTACCTTTCTGCTGTGTCTCTAAGGAGAATCAATGCGCTCATTCCACAAAGCAGATCTCAGGCACAACAATTATTGCCGAATACAGTATTCTATGCAGCAGTTTGCTTAAGCAATATTAACTACAGAGATTAAATCCATTTGCCTGCCCAAAACTGTTACACTAAATATTACTTAAAATGAGAGGGGAAAGTGTAAGAAATTTTGCTAAAAAAAGATAAAAATAATTAAGTCAAAAGAACACACCATATAAACTATATAATATACTTATTTGGTCCCTTCCCTCCCACTTTCTAACCCCATACACACATACACTTTAGCTTTAAAACTGGCAATGCTATTACCTCTCACCAAATATTAAGTACTAATAGTTATCCAATAAAATAAACCAGGTTTCAGATTTCAACAAATTGCTTCATCTTTCTTTCTTCATTAGTAAGTGTATTATTTTGTGTCTTCCCAAATTTATTTTTCACCAAAATCAAAATACTAATGTAAAGGTACTGAATTCCTCTTTGTTGAGAACAAAAACTGATTTGTGCTTCAAAACCCCACAATTTTTCCAAAGTGAGTGGTTTATAGGCTTATAGGCCTTCCTAGTACCTAATGGATAGGGTATAGACTGTTTGAAAAGTTAAGTATTTCTAAAAGACAAGGTTTAGAAACAATTTTAGGAACTTGAAAGTTAATATGAATTGACTTGGCAGATCATATTTCTCTCTCTGCTCTTATCCAACAAAATTGAGAAACTATCCCATCTTATGCTCAAAATATTTCATTTATTGTCTTCCCAAAAGATTAAATTCTTTGAGACTTTGTAATGCATATAGCCTAGAGGAAAAATTCATCCATTCATTTACTTAACATCTTTAAGTATCATAACATTATTTCCTAGGTTGTAAAGATACAACTGTGAATACATTAAATAAGGTAGACTCTTTAATTGGCACTCAAAATCCAGAGATGGAATTCTTATTTTGTTTTTTTAAAAGGAAAGATGCAGGCAGGAATGAAGGTGAGTAGACAGGCAGGAAGAGAGAGAAGGAAGAAGCATTTTATTTAGCTGCTCACATTGGTTGTTCTCCCTGGCCCCAACACTTGAACAGGAACTTTGGGATATAAATGGGACTGCCCCCAAGTGTACTGGGCCACTAAGCCACCAGAGCACAGCCGAAATTCTGAAGTATAAACTGCACAAGGTAAAATGGAACTAAGAAAGGATATCAAAAGTTGAATCAAACAGTTAAAGAACAAAACAGAAAATAAAAATACAGCTATAATTCCACACCGGAAACAGACGTATTTTGGTGGGGACAGGGGAGGAGTAAACGCAAAGCTCCAAAAGAATACCCACAAACACAAAACTGAAGTTCCTTACAAAAGTGAACAAACTATAATAAACGTTAGTAGCATTGATTTTACTTATCTATAATTCTTTCCTTCTTTCAGAGGGCACAAATGCAGATTCAGTACCAAGTAATGATCATCTACCTACATTTCTGAGTAACAAAATTAAGATATTACTGGGCTTAATCAATCAACTTGTTTTTGAGGTTCAATGCCAAAATCTACACCTTGTATCTTGTATGACTTTTTCCATCCCACCTGCTTAGAACCTTTCTAAAGAAATCCACGATTCAGAGTGGTTTTGATTATTTTTTACTGTTCTCCAGTATTATTTATTCTCTTTTTTACTTGTCCATCATTTCAGGTCACATGAGACCTTCTTTCTCTCAAAATGTCACTGACTATTGTCTTAAGCATCAAGCAAGTTGATTCATATTTTTATTACTTCACTTGTATAATCTGATTCCTGTCAATTAAAACCGATTAACACAATATCTGGGATATGCTTCAAAATAATGGGGTTGGAGAGAGCAGGTGAAAATATGGAAAAGTTTGAAGCTCTGTAAGACCATACATCATTTTTTAAAAATTACATTTGCAAAGAATCATTAAAAAGTTAAAGAATGATTATATGAAGATGACTGTTGTAATTCGATATAAACAAGTCTTTCAGATTAATGGGAAAAAGGAGCCACTATGAAGGTTGAGACAAGTGAAGTATCCACAAAAAAAATGACCATAACTGATTTGAATACACTAAATATAGAAAATCCATGATTATCTAGTGATAATCTTTAAAAAGGAGAAGTGGGGAAGAGTGCTTCTTTAAAGAAAACTATCATTTCCTACCTTATTCAAGGATTATCAATTGATTAAAAATAACTAGGTAACAACTCACAGGTTACTGTGAAAGAGGAAATACCCTTTACAATGAAGAGATTCAGCACCCATCACCCTAATCAAGGTGATCAAACTTAATCATTACAAAATTAACCAATGAACAATCTAGCATGAAGTGTTTCATGGTGTGAACATTATGAAGTATTCTATTTAAAAGTATTCAACCCGAATATTATCGAATCTCTCAGTGTAGACCTAACCATAAAGTTTTCAGAAAATACAGGAGATGAAGGAACAACTTAAAGGACACAAATTAAAATAAAAACAAAACAGTAAACAAGAAGTTGTGCAAAAAAAACAAAAAAACTGCCTTAGTATCATCAAATAAACAATATCCTTGGATATAAAAAAGGAGACTATTCAAAGGACATAACTAAAAGGTGCAACATGTGAATCTGAATTAGACTCTGTTAAAAAAAAATCAAAATTTAGTAATTATTCTTGGGACAAACAGGGAAATTTCAGTAATGATGGGATTTTAGAAATAATACCGTATTTTCTTAGGTAAAAAAAAAAAGGATAAATGGTTATATAACATTAATGTTCTTATAAGAGAATACTGAAATATGTCAACTTTCAAATAGATTAAAAATAAATGGTAAAAACGTTTAACAATTGATTCTAGCTGAAAAACTACTATGTGCTCATTGTAGTTTTCCAACTTTTTGTCTATGTTCTAAACTCTGCACAACAAAACTTGTGTGTCAATTTTCACCACCATCTCTTCCATTTAAAATACAACAGTTCTGTTGTCCTGGTGGAGCAGTGGTTGGGTCAATGGACTCTGAAGAGGCAAGTCACATACAACTGGGTTCAAGTCCTTACGTGGGGTGTAGCAGAGTGTGAACAACTAAATAAAAATAAAAGATGCTTCTTCCTTCTCTGCCTGCCTGCCTACATACTCGCCTTCATTCCTTCCTGTATGTTTCCTTTAAAAAACAAAACATTACAGTTCTAAACTGTTTCAAAGTGATAGTTACATTTCAGTCTTCGATTTTAACTTTAAGAATTAACAGTAAGTTTCGCAAACTTTCAATGAAACCTTAGTACACTACTCCTCCACTTTCAGATGATAAAATGAGCCCAGGAAAGGGATAGATATACATAAACAGATACAATATAATAATTTTAACACTTTACAGTCTTAGGTATTTTAAATGCATGTAAAATATAAACGCTGTGAAGATTTCATAACTGAAATCAGGCGACGAGGAAAAACAAAATTCAGATTAGCCAAACTTTATGATGAAATTTACAGTCCATTCCCAGACTTTAAAAGGACTTTTCCAATTTTGCCTGTCAACCTCCAAGAATAGCTTCCACCTTATAAACTGGGGACTTGAATATTAAAAATCTAAACGTATTTCTTTGCTATGGCAATAGAAAATTTCAGAAAATTGAGACTGCAAGCTAGCTAGTTCCCATGTTAAGAACTATTTACCTCAACATACCATAATCGAAAAACATACTTAATGATGTTTCACAAAAAGTTTTTTTTTCAGACTACAAGGTAAATACTAGCCTACAAAATTCTAAGAGCAAAAGAAACATACCGTTTATTAAGAAAATGTGAATTTAAAAATATTTACGTCACTTATATCCTGTAATAAAACAAATGTCTTTATTTATAGTGATCAAAACAGACTTCTAGTTTCCAACTTATCAAAATTCTGCAATATGCGTCGCTGGAAAAAACGAAAATGAAATGTGAAAAGAGAAAGAAAAAGGAAGCGAGAGAAAGCCACAAAATACCCAAATCTTAGTATAACCATGTTCTACACCTAAACTGCTTTGTTATTCGCTCTGGCAAGTGTCTATTCCTCCACATTAGTTTCATCTCAACTTATTTCTCAAACTAGTAACCTATTTCTGGGTACAGTATATCTCAGAGGGGGCGGAGGAGCGTCTTCAAGTTATTCGAAAATATCGAGTACGCGCTAAAATAACCAATTCCTAACCACGCTAACATCAAAACTGTATCAAAGGCAGGCATCCCATCCGTGAACCTAAAAAGGACGAAACGGCTTCCTGACTATTGTCTAAATCAAATATTTGTTCATATTAACGCCAAAGGCAGAGAAGCAAAAAAAAAAAAACACATTTTTTTAACTTAGATCTTGCTCCCGATTTCCATCATTCTGTACTCCGTTCTCCGGGTTTATTAGACCCTTTATTAGAGCCCCGATTCCTTCCCCAGGCGAATATGGCTGGAGTACTCGGACGAACAGAGACACGGAGAGAAGAGGTCGCCACGAGGCCCCACCACTCTCCTTCCTCACCTGCTCCGCGGCTCCGTCTCCTGACATGGCCTCAGATGACTATAACGTGAGAACTGGCCCGCGATGAGAAGCTAGAAAAGAAAAATTAAACTAAAAACCACCCCTAAACCAGTAAAGTTACCCCTTGCTCAGCGGAGCCAGACAGCAAACACGTATCGCCACCGCCCACTCAGATATGAATTAAAATGGCTGCGCCCCCGTCGGACGACGAGAGGGGTGTGGCCTCTGTGTTAACTTCCGGGGCAGTGGGTGGAGCCAAGACGCTTCGGTTACCACGCCCGCCGAGACAGAGTGATTCCAGCGGCGTCTGCAATGACTGCCCTGCCCTCACAGCCCTGGGCTAGGGAGGGTGCTGCTGATCTGGCTGCAACCCGCTGGGAGGCGGGAAAATTGTTTTGCTTGACAGCTCACGGACCTTTTGGAATTCAGTTAACCAGCCGCGAACCCGGTTTTTCACAATTGAAACCTGACTGTCAATCAGTTCAGTTCAGGCAAACTGCTCATCTTCGGGAACGATGTAAAGTGTTAAAGCCTCCTGTTTGGGAGATAAGGAATCCAGTCAGATCTTTGACCATTATAACTCTGTGCCTCAGCTTCCTGTAGATAGAAGTAACAATAGTACTTACAATTTAAATTAATTATACATGAAAAAAATGCATTAAACTGTACATGACTTAATCCAAGGTTAAATAAAAGCAGATTTGGTGAAACTTCTCCATTCAAGGAGCATCTTAAGATGTCTTCTTCCAACCTTCTCACCTATCGTGTACTTAGCTCCCAAAGTAAACTTTGAACTTTTCCCATACACACTTAATTCATCTATGAATTATTACTCATCTCTATGCCTTTATCATATTTCACTTCTGCCCTCACAATACTTTTATTCACGCTGATTTTATTTGGTGTGAAACTGATCTCGCTCGTCATATGTTTAAGGGTCCTTTTTTTTTTTTTTGCCCCATTGCCACCCGCCACAACCACCCCTTCTACACAACCCAGGTTCTTGAGCTTTACATGGTCTGCCACTTGACCAACTCTGAACTATCTGTTCATGTCTTTTACCCATTTTTCTATTGTATTTTTATCTTCACTGACATGATTTTTTAGTACTCTTTATTATAGAGATTAACTCTGTTAAAAAAAAAAAAATCTGAGGTTAGAGAGGAAATTTTCCACTATCCCTACTACTGTGGGTTCTTCTCAGTTCATTCAAGGATTAAAATAACACAAAACAGATTAGTAGGAGAAGAGAACAAATTTAATTACATATATCCATGTAGATTCGAAATCCAATGAAGAAAAATGAGGTTATATATCCTGCTAAGGAATGGGATAGGGTCTTGGGGCATCAAGTAAGAAGGAGGGGCCCTCACAAGATGAGGAGAGGATGACTCAAAGCCAAATGCTCTGTAATTAGAAGTTTGCCCTATTATATGAATACATTTCTGTAATGGAAAGTTATTTCTGGTAATAACCTAATTTTGGGTAATGCCACCAATTTTAATTCTTTTAGGTAGTTAAAGGAGTGGTAAAAGTTTCTCATGAGGCTGCAGAACCTCAATTGACCTAGGGTCAAAATAATCCACATGGTAAAGTGACAAGTCTTGGCAAGTCCTGTTTTAAACATCTTGAGGAGTGCTGTTATAAACATTTTGGGGAGATCTATCGCGTCTTGAGGAGTCCTGTTATGAACATTTTGGGGAGATCTATCCTTCAGAAATAATAGGCTCAAACATAAATCATTTATGCCAAGTCACAGCAAAACTTAATACCTAACCTACTTGCAGTAGAAACCTCTCCTCAAAGTGGATTTTTTTTTTTTAATAGTAAGGAAGGCAGGAAACGAAGGCAAAAAGTGAGTAGGTAGGAGGAGAGAAAAGGAGCCAGCATTTATTTATTAATTAGCTTTTCATCTTAGTAGTTTTTCTACTAGCTGAATAGGATACTGCCTGATTCATGAATTTTTGAATTAAACCAATTAGAGCTTCAAATGTATTTGGACAAATTTTGTTTTTTTAACAGTGTTATATAGGTTGTAAATATTTCATTCCTTTTGCTCACTTATCATTTAATCATGCTTGTGATTTGGGTGAAACAAGAGGTTATTTTATTTATTTGTATGCAATAGAATTTATCGGTCTTTTTTTGCTCTGAATTTTGAGATTGAGATAAAAGGGTTTTCTCTACCTCTAGCTGGTAAAGAAATTCATTTGTGATTTTAGTACTCCTAAGTTTTCATTTTTTCCACTTACATGGGGTTAGCATAATTAGCGAATAAAAAGACAGTACGTCCAGTTAAATTTGAATTTCATGTAAACAATAAGTAATCACTTTGTATAAGTGTGTCCCAACGAACAAAAGTAAACAATCCTTCATTTGGATCTGTTATTCATTTAGAGATTTTTCTGGTTAAGGCAACATTAGCTCAATTTTATTTTCTTTCAAAGACAAATAGATTTTTAAAAAGTAATTTTTAATGAAGTAATTTAAAATAAATTAATGACTATGATGATTTGCCTCAAATTCCGCACTTTGCATCATTCAAAAAAAAGAGCATTTTCCTACCTAGTCAACATAATATCATCATGTTTAACATATTAGCAAATCTTTAATAACACCTAATATCCAGTATTTGTTCAAATTTCTCCAGTTGTCCCCAAATTTTCTTCACATCTGATTTGCTTAAACCAAGAACCAATACTATAATTAGAGTACACGTTGTATTTGGTTTATCTGTTCTTTTTGTTGTTGTTTAAAATGACTTGAAGGATTTATTTATTTTATTTTTGGTAGTTTTTCTGTTCTTTATGTCTCTTTTAACCTAATGTGGTCTTTTTTTTCACACACTGATTTCTTGAGAGACTAAGTAAATTGTCTTTTAATTCTCTCTTATGGATTTGTCTTATTGTTTCTGTATGATGTCATCCTTTGAGTTTCCTCTAAGGTGCAGTGAAAGTCCATTAAGTAAGATAAGACTTAATGCTGGATTAGGGTGGAGATAATCTGATTTCAGCATTTGTACTGTTATATTATTTTCTTCTTATACCTAGAAAGTTATGATTACTTTCTCTGTGGAGTCCCAAACATCTGATTTTCTACCTAAATTATTCACCTAATAATTTGTATACCAACTGATAATCTGTGATTTATTAATTTAATTAGAAGTTATTTTATTATCAGCTTGTAATTACATGGCAATTGCTTTTTCATTTTTTGTTAGCATTCTGAAGTTTTCCCATATGAACTGGCTTATTTAGTTTACTAGAAAGTAGATTAAAGGCTTAATTCTTTTCTTTTTATTATCAGATTTTAATTAAGGAAGTGAATTAGTAATAGGTGTTTCAAATGGTTGCAAATGAATTTTCCTGGATTTTTCTTTTTTTGAATTCAGATTTTCATAAATTCAATGCGCTTCAATAAACTGCAACAAAGAGAATGTGTTGTCCTAGAAGCCATGTGAAGAAAGGTTATCAAGGAAAGTATGTTAACTATACCAGTATAGCTGCTAGGTTAAGTCAGATAAAGACTGGGAACCCATCACTGGAATTAAAGAGAACCCTTTAGCAATATAAAGGTTGCCTAAATCAGAGCAGTTTGGAAGGAGATAAGAGAGCAAGTATCCAACAGAGTGAATTTAAGAACTGTTGGGAGAAGAACTGGCAAATCTTTGACAGGATGGTCTTACAAAATGAAGGAAGAAAAGAGGAAAGCAGGGGGGGTGCCCTGGTGACTCAGGTGACTGAGACACTGGTGTATGGACCATGTAAAGCCCAAGGACCCAGGTTCACTATATGGGGCTTGGGTGAAAAACAAAAGTAAAATCAACAAATAAGTAAAGATGCTTCTTCCTCTTCTTCTGTTTTCTCTTTTTTAAAAAAAAAAAAAAAGGAAAGGAAAGAAAAGAGAGACACGTCCTTATAGAATGGCGATTAGGTCATAAGAGGGAGGTCCACATGCATCCCAGAGGGGGACCTTGGTTCACATCCCAAGGTGTGGGGGGCAACAACCAGGAAAAACAACTAAAAACAATTAAATACTCACGCCCTGGTGACTTAGCGGATAAAGCTACCAGAAGTAGTTCACATACATCCCAAGGAGCCAGGTTCAAGACCCAGGGCCAGCGGAATAACCAAAAGGAACAATTAAATAAAATAAAATATGTTTCTTCCTTCCTACCTGTCTACTTGCCTTCATTTCTGCCTGCACTATTCCTTAAAAAAAAAGAAAAAAGAAAAAAAGAAAAAAGGAGAAAGGTAATATTATAACCACTAGGACATGGATTCTAGAAAAATGTTTTTTTTAAAGCGGGAGAAATAACAAAATTGTATACTGGTAGGAATGGTACAGTAGCTAGTGAAACATAGGAGAGAAAAGGGAGACTTGCTGGAATAAGGTAGGTAAAGGAGTGTGAGTGCATGCATAAGTGAAAGAAGTGTTGGTTTGAGAGAGAAACCTAAAAAAAAAAAATCACCATCCAGAGGACTATATACGTGAGTGCAGCCTCTGGGACATGGTAAAGTGTGCTGGTGTGAATCTTTGGCATTTCTCTTACAGATGAGAACACTTTTTGGGAATGAGATTTGGGAGAGTTGAGATAAAGAGGAGCAAGTAAGAAAAGATAACATGGGAAGGAGTGAAAGTGAGTGGATGAAGGACATATAGTAAGATTTCCTGGCAATCCAAGGGTTTGGTTGAGGCAAGTGGTCATGGATGTAAGATGGATCAGTCAATCTGGTTTTGTATTTGCTCCAGCCACTGTTCATATGTGGGTTAGGGGAAGAACTGCATATAATCAAGGTTGTGGTTTTGTCTAATGAGCACAAGAATTGAAAAGGAGAAATGTGAGTCAAAGTTAAATGCAAGGAGTGTGGGTAATGATTGATTGTGGTATTTAAGCTGGGTAAGAAGGGGAAAGAAGGACACCAAAAAATGAAGGAGCGGTGCGTCCTGGTGGAGTAGTGGTTATGTCTGCCGCCTCTGGCCAAGCACATTCCACCTACATCCTAAGGATCCAGGTTCGTGTCCCAGAACCTGACGCAACAACCAGTATGAAAAATGAAATAAAAATAAAATTAAGTGCTTTCTCTTCCTGCTTGCTTACCTGCTCACCTTCATTTCTGCCTGCACCTTTCCTTTAAAAAAAAGAAGAGTGAAGGATACAAGAATCTAGATTTGAGGATCTAGGGCAGTATTATAGGGTCTCCAGAGGAAATGAACTGATTTAATTATGCTTAGAATGGAATGTGGAAAAATGAGATCACAGAAGAGCTGTAGTTATTGACAATGACAAAATCTAGAGCATCACTGTACAAGTGAATGGCAGAGGTAGAATGGAGCACAAGATCATCAGAGGTGAGTTCAAGAAATCGAAGCTCCCAGGCCCTTCTAGCTACCACCTGCAGCTGGATGGAAGCATGAGTTCTCAGTAAATAAGAGCTGTGAAGACTGCTATAAAGCAGTGACTGGGGTGTGCATCCGCTCTGTGAACGCGCTGCTGGAGACCTTGGAGCAGATGGAGGAGGCCATTCACTACTCTGTCCCCAAGAGTCAGAGTCTAGCATCCCTTCCTCCCCAAACCCTCCAACCCACCCCCTCACCCCTTGCAAAAAAAAAAAAAGTATATATATATATATACATATATATGTATAGATATTAGGTTTATCAAGACATAAATTGAAATAAACACGTATTAAGAAAAGATGATAGGAGAACTCTCAAGCCAGGAACTTTGAGAACTATAAAGTGTTTCCAAATGTGAATACAACATTATTACCCTCGAACAAACTAAAAAACGAAGTCTGAAGTCTCTCTATAGCAGATGTTCTTAGACTTTTTGGTCTCAAGACTGATTATACTAAACTCTGAAAAATCACTGAGGTCTATATTAGATATTAAAACTGATAAAGTATTAAGTATTAAATAAAATTAAAATAACAATATTATTACAAGTTAACCTAAGTGACAATATTTTTGTGAAAATGATTATTTTCCAAAGAAAATATTGAGAAAAGTAGCATTTTGCAAATCTCTTTAATATTTGGTTTAATAGAAACAACTAATTCTCCTACTGATTCTGCATATACTATGTTCACAGGTCACGTACCCTCTAAAAAACGCCATTGGATACTCATGAGAGAATGAAAGTGAAAAATGACACTATTATGAAATGTTTTGACCTTGTGGCAACCCTGGAAGATCTTAGATACCCCCATAACAAGATACCCCCATAACAAGATATAATTCCTCTGTGCTTATATTAATGAAAGCCCCCTTGCTCAGAGCTCTTTACCTGCATAGTCTCAGCAACATCAACTCTAGCTTAAATAAACGTTTCTGGTATGTCTACTACGTATATTGTTTTTATGTATTTCTCTTCTGCCTCCAGTTCATTTGCACAAATAGTACAGGAGGACATGATTCTCACAAAGACAGCGGTCCAAGAGTTACATAAGTCCTTCTGTTCTCCCATCAGCCTACAAGGGCTCTCTTCTGGAGCCTTCATGGGCATCTTTGCGAGCTTGAGCTGGTGCTGGTGCTGGAGCTGCAGCAGCAGCCTGGGCCTTGTTTGAGCCTTGGTTTTGACCTTAAGCCAGTAGAGCCTGAGACCCTTGGTGATGCAGGCATAGCACATGTCCTAAGCCTGGGGTGGGCCATGCAGGCCAGTGGACAGAGCTTGCTGCTACTGCCCTTTGGAATCCTGGACTTGACCTCTTAGGATTTTCCATGGCCTCCGTGGCCTGGGCATGTGCACTCACAGTCTTGATGGTCTGCATCTTCTTCACACCCTTCTTGCTGTGCAAAGCACATGTACATTAGGAGCTTGGTATTCACCCCCTTAAGAGATTCATCTCTTCATGATTGGGGTTTCCTGATGCCATTTCTGTGCCCTTGTCCCAGACACTATACATGATGTGATTTTTGAACTTGGCCATGTCTGTACCAAAGGCCGAGGCCCCCCAACTTCCCAGAACCAGAAGAACATTTTTTATGTATTTTTAGTGTCAATTCTGGGAGACTTCAGTCACCTCAGGCTAACTGTCTGGGTGGTATACTCCTGACATACCGATTCTTACTTTTATTAGTGTGTGATTATAAAGTGACAGATTATTTTCCAATGGTCTACCATTGACTGTTTTTTTTTCTCATAAGTCCACTTTTTAAGAAATTTTTTCTTAATTTTTGAGAAACATTGATCACAACATTTTGTAGGTTGTACATTATTATAAATCAACGTCTGTATACAGTACATTAAGTTCACCACCAATGCAGTTCTACCTTCATCATATAAGTGACACCTTTAACCTAATTTGCTTGGCCCCCTGTTTCAGTTTTACACTTTGTTTTTTTATCATTTTTGTCACAAATAATCCAGCAATCTCTCTACACTAATACAGAGAGAACTTCATTCTTTTTTTTTAAAGGAGAGGTGCAGGCAGGAATGACAGTGAGGAGGCAGACAGGCAGGATGAGAATGGAGAAGCATTTTTATTTTATTTTCATCTACTTGTTCACATTGGTTATTTCCCCCAGGGTCTGGATACAAACACCAGTCCTTGGAATGGATATGAACTGCGCTCCTCCAGATGCCGTTGACCTAACCACTACTCCACCAAGACACGCCCCTTCATTTATTTTCACAATTGCATAAGACTCCATTGTATGGATGTACTAGAATTTGTTCAACTTGTCCCTTATGATAACACAGGCAAGTTGTTCCAATCTTTTGCTATTACAAGTAATGCCCCAGCAAATAACAATGAACCTATGTTCTTCCTGCAAGTGGAGGTTTATTTAGCATAGATTTTTTTCATGACAATCTGATAAGTGAGTAATATCAGAGTAAAGTTTTGCTTTGCATTTCTCTTTTATCATAAGGGAAGTTGAGAAATTTTAGCCTTTTAAAGACCATTGTCCTGTGCACTCTCAATTACTGGCATTTGCCCACTATTCTATTGACTATTATTTCCTTTCTCCCTAGAATTTGTTTATATAGAAGGGAGATTAGCTCTCTGTAATATAAAATGAACATATGTGCCCTCTGCCAGGTGTTACAACATGATACCTTATCAGATCAACTGGCCAGAAAAAATTTTCACTTCTAAACTCTTCATAACACTTCTCACATACTGCCTTGTGTTCTACTTTCATTCATACTTTCTTTTACTACATGTACCTACTTTCCATTAGAGTTCTGTTGAGTTAAAAGCAGTCAAAATTTTAACTATCACTTGAAATGTGTAACTCATCCACTAGAATTTGGAAATTTGTCCTCTATAATAGTCATTATTTAACTCTTCTTGAATTTAGTTAACTCATTCTTCTCATTAACTCCAATATATTTAAAAGCTGAAAACATTCCTGATACCATCTACCAGTGGTATTTAATCAAGTTCATCACTCCCTTTTGGCAATATTTCATCACTTGATACCAGAATATAAATTTATTGGTTTGGTCACTAGTTCATTGGTCACAATTATATAAATATGTAAATAGACAGACAGATAGATAGATAGATAGACAGATAGACACATACACACATATAATTCATAAGACAAATATAATACAATTAGCACATATACTGTAATGTTTTATTACTATGGATTTTGGCAACTGCAGTGCTTCCACGACTCCCCCAGGTGGCAGACTAATACAATTTCCACCTGATAATTGGTAGGAACATTACATCCCTCTTGCAAATCAATTAGAAATATGAATCAGAATTCCTTAGCAGAGTCTAAATACCTTTACCATCTGATTAAATAATTATCTTCTTAGAACTTATCTTATTAGAGACACAATTGGCAATTGTTAAATTCATCAGCAACCACTGTAAGTAGATACTCATAAATCTGACATATTCGACCAGATTCATCGTCCCAAATACTTAGGAATGTATCAACTATGAGCTAAATTTGGTCCTTTGTTTAGGATCTGAAAAAAATCAATAAATATCACTTATAATAAAGCTAAACTCTATGAGATGGCTGAATGGATTTTCAAAATTCTTTGGAGATGGCTACAGTTATATTTAATTTTAGCCTCATGTCAGTTAAAATGGGTCATAAGACATTGAGTGCATGTTATTCTTGATATAATATCCCCACTTGCTATAAATATATTAACATCCCCCACCTCTTCACTCTCACAGCTATATTTTCCTAATGTTTCAGTTTGCTTTTTATATTTTGATCTATTTTACAAAAAGGTTAGCAGGCATATGACTTCAGCTATGTAGAGGGATGGGCAAATATTTTAAAATCTTGTTGAGAATGCCATAAATATATTTGGGATTAAAAAAAATTATATATAACACTTTCAAGAAATACAGTTTCCATGTACATGATGAAATGACTGGAATGACTATTGACTCATCTTGAATTAGAATATTAATGAAACATGTTTTGCATATTTCCTAAATTTAACCTGACTCTACTGCTTGAGTTTAAATGATTTGAAAAGCAAAAATTAGAGACAATCAGTTCAAATAAAATCTGGGCATTCTTAAATTATAGCCCTTGTTCTAAGTATTTAAAAAATTTTCTTAAATTGCGTAAAGCACTAGAACAACAATATTGGAGAGAACAGAACAAAAAGGCCAATTATAATGTCACCACTTTGGAAAACAAATTTTATTTCACCTACTCTTTTTTTTGTATCTAATATGGGCATTTTTTTTTTTATTGTAACAAGCATTGGTTATACATAATGTTTACTTATGTAGAGAACTAATTTTTTTGTTTTAAAAAATGGCTGCTATGGTCTGGTGTAGTAGTGGTTAGGTCTGCTACTTCCTGCCGACAGCACAGTCCACATATATCCCAAGAATATATGTGATTTGCACCCAGGGGCAGGGTAGGGGGTTTGAGGAGAAATGGGGAGCAACCACGATGAATAACTAAATAAAAACCAATAAATGCTTCTTCATCTTTACCTTCCTGCCTGCCTGCTTGCCTTCATTACTGCCTGTACCTATCTTAGGAAAGAAGGAAGGAAGGATGGAAAGATGGAAGGAAGGAAGGAAGGAAGGAAGGAAGGAAGGA